>WAAB01013390.1:63419-156412 GCA_013389865.1 Piaya cayana | reverse complement strand
TAGAGATTAGGAGGAAGTTTTTTACGGAAAGGGTCATTAGGCATTGGAATATGCTGCCCAGGGAGGTGGTTGATTCACCTTCCCTGGAGGTGTTTAAGGCACGAGTAGATGAGGTCCTGAGGGACATGGTTTAGTGTTTGGTGGGAATGGTTGGACTCGATGATCCGATGGTTCTCTTCCAACCCGGTGATTCTGTGATTCTGTGATATAATGGTTGCTCCAATGTCAGCTAATCACGTTTTATCACTTGAGCTTAGATGAATACGGCTCACATGTATGTGGCTCCTTTCCTTCTTGTGAAAGTTATTTTTGACTGCTACTTCTTGCCTTTTATGAGGAAGAAAGGCTTTTCCAGGAGGATGTATGCTGAAGTGATATTTCCTGTCTTTTTTTGTTTTCTGCAAGTGGTATTTCTGCTTAATAAGGCAATTACAGGGGGAAAGAGTACTAAAAATGTTTAATCCTCTTACTATTTCCACATGCATGGCACTCTGCATAGTTTTCTGGATTTGCTGTACTTTTAAGATTGTAACTGCCTGTTGAATATAAATTGAATTTCTGCCACAGAGGCATATCTACAGGAGGCCAGAGGATTAAGCAACAAGCATGTGTATGTAAATGGAAAAGTTGGGATGCAAAAATTTACTGCACTGTTTTCTCACCTCTATGACAACTGTTCTATTTCCCCACCCCCAATTTATCTCCTTCCTACCAGCATAAACTGAAGTAAATAGGAGGGAAAAAATAAAATCTAAATGCCTATTAAAATTTTCAAACATTCCAGTTGGTGGTTGGCATTACTGTGTATCATATTTTTTTGCATTTCCTTCACTAGATAACAGATGTTTGGGATAATGTGCTGTGAAGAATAACAAGTAGCAACCTTTCAAGATCTAGCACATTTTGAACATGACCCAAACACTGAGTAGACATTTTCTCTCCAGATAAAACTTGGTGTCCGATTAACATTTTGAATAGCCTCAATAGCTACTGCGAAGAACACTACAATGATAATTGTATCCATTAGAATTCTGTGTTTCAAGCATCTTCATCTGCCTATGACTCCACAGCGACCTTCAACTGAGCTTTAAATATGATGATAAAAAAATTAAACAAGAATACTGTTACAGTTAATTCTCAACAGTACACAGACGTTCAAAAATATCTTTGATTAAGTTAAGACTGATGATTTTTACTCTGTATTAACACAGAAATCCATTGTTTGTGGGAACAGTCTCCAAACTGTTTAATCATCTAAGGCTGACAAACTCCCTTCAAAATACAGAGGGTTATCTTCTGTAACAAAGGCAGTACCACATTATTAACAGCACAAAAAAGTACAGAGACAAGGATCACACTCTGCTTATTTACTTTAAGAATTTTCCCCTGCATCACTACCTCTCCACAGACATTTATGGGACTCGGTGGATTATCATACAGTCAAATTAACATTCAGTTTGTGGGGCTGTTTTGCATAATATTTAAGTACATGCCAACCCCCTCAACTCGGTCTATTTTGGGTCTCAAAAAAAAAAAAAATTAAGAACCTACTAAGCTTATCTATCTGAATATTTGTTCTTCAAAAAAATAAGGAGATCATCTTTGCTTTCAATTTATTTTTATGATGCCTGCTTAATCAAAGAAAGGACTACATTCATCACCATCTGAGGTGAGGACTATGCATCTTGTAAAGCAAATGGGTGGGCATGCTTTCGAACACTTGCACTTCAGTCAGAAGTTAATGGAAACAATCAACAGCTCCAAGACATGCACAGAGCTTGTGCCAGCTCTGTGATGTGCTTATTCCTCACCTTTCAGGCAGTCTGACTCTTCATATCTTTAAAAGCAAGTAAAACTGCACAGAAGCCTGAAACAGCCTAGTGGGACAAAAAGCTTTTCTTTCTAGCTCTGGTAGATTACAGGAATAATGAATTTTCCAAACCTTCAGTAGCTAAACAAAAAAACATAACATAACCCCACAAACTGGCATGGGCAATTATATAGATGAACAAACACACAAAATACTTTGAGGAAAAAAACCCATAGAAACAAAATGCTGCCCTTCTATGCCAGCTTATTGCATCAACCTCCCAGCTATGCAGGTCTGTAGTCTACAATATATTTCACAGTTCTTTGACCAGTGCAGCTTGCAGCAACACAGGCAGGAACGCTTCTTGTTAGAATGTGCATATTTCTTCAGATTTTAGAACACATACAAACTCACATACAAACATCAGACTACAGCTTCATTTATATTTATGGCTGAGGTGGTGAACACCAGAGCACACAGTTTGCAAGCACAGCTGACATGAAGACTATCCGCTGCAGTGTGAGGCTCATGTCACAACTGAGGGACAGTCCCCCATCAGCTTTGCTCATGCAGCACAGATGAGCTTTAGTGATGGCAAACACATATGCAGAAGTTACCACTGGTAAGCAGCGGTTCAGCAGTAACATGCAGAGCATCAAAACCTTCCCTTTCAGCTAAAATGCAGCAGAACATACTCGAGTCCATTTTGCTACAGTAAAAACAACCTCTAAAAAAGAGCTTTCAGACATAAAAGTAGCACAATAAAGAGGACAAACCACGAGGAACGCTAGCTCAAGGAGAGAAAAGTGATAGATGAATGGATCTGATAATGCATTAGGAAGACTGGAAAAAGAAAATTTGAAAGATTTTTTTTTCCAGGTTTTACAGGCCTCCTGAAGCAAAAAGTAAGTTTTAGACTGGTGCCATCTATCAGCAACCCCAACAAGCAAGTAGTAGAGTCTTCCAAAGTAATCACAGGTTTTGATGTAGAGTACATCTCTGAACAAGTATCTTGGGAACTAGTACAGACTACAAATTTGCATTTAACAAAGGGTATCTTTTTGCTACTTTTGGAATGCATAGTTTTAATCAGAAAATAATCCCTTTCTGGCATTTCTGAGGTGAGACAGAACTGTAAGGATGCACATTTGTTTCGGACTAACAAACAGCTTTCTTCATCTACATGAAAGTCATCCAGCTCAGGTGAAGTGTCAGAAAAATATTTCCCTATTCTAAAACCCCATTTACCCCAGCTCTCCTCCTCCCCTGTGCTCCAAANCAAAAAAGTACAGAGACAAGGATCACACTCTGCTTATTTACTTTAAGAATTTTCCCCTGCATCACTACCTCTCCACAGACATTTATGGGACTCGGTGGATTATCATACAGTCAAATTAACATTCAGTTTGTGGGGCTGTTTTGCATAATATTTAAGTACATGCCAACCCCCNAACTAGCAAGGTTGCTTTAAAGTATCTGGAGCTTCCCTTGCCTTCTGCAAGACCTCCAGACAGGCAGTTTGGACAAATATACCCTCTCAGGAACATATCTTCTGAGGCTGCAGATCTCTACTGGCTACTCCTATTCCCTGGGGGATTGTTGGCAAAGCCTAGTTATAAAAGGAGCTTGAGGGGATCTAGTGTTTTGCTCCTTGATAGCTTATGCACCTGCTCAATGGCAGCTGCAGGCTTTGGTTACATATTTTTTTGTTGCCTCAAGCCAAATGAGGACACACAGGGGCCAGTGACATGGTGCTAGTGGGCAGCCCACAACAGTTTCCCACAGAACAAATACAGGCTTTGCTGCTTTCAGGACCAGGCAAACCAGTTCCACAGGTCAGCATTAAAGGACTATTCTGCATACGAAGCTGCTGAAGACTGTGGCGTAAAACTTCAACAGCCTCAAGAGCACTGATGAAAAAACAAAGGGGATATGGAATACTTACAGTTTATATTTTGGTCTTTCTCCCAATAACAATCTTTTTGTGGGTTTTTTGTACACAGCTGTTTATCAATTTACAAAAAAGTTTCCTNACATGGTTTGCAAGCACAGCTGACATGAAGACTATCCGCTGCAGTGTGAGGCTCATGTCACAACTCAGGGACAGTCCCCCATCAGCTTTGCTCATGCAGCACAGATGAGCTTTAGTGATGGCAAACACATATGCAGAAGTTACCACTGGTAAGCAGCGGTTCAGCAGTAACATGCAGAACATCAAAACCTTCCCTTTCAGCTAAAATGCAGCACAACATACTCGAGTCCATTTTGCTACAGTAAAAACAACCTCTAAAAAAGAGCTTTCAGACATAAAAGTAGCACAATAAAGAGGACAAACCACGAGGAACGCTAGCTCAAGGAGAGAAAAGTGACAGATGAATGGATCTGATAACGCATTAGGAAGACTGGAAAAAGAAAATTTGAAAGATTTTTTTTTCCAGGTTTTACAGGCCTCCTGAAGCAAAAAGTAAGTTTTAGACTGGTGCCATCTATCAGCAACCCCAACAAGCAAGTAGTAGAGTCTTCCAAAGTAATCACAGGTTTTGATGTAGAGTACATCTCTGAACAAGTATCTTGGGAACTAGTACAGACTACAATTTTGCATTTAACAAAGGGTATCTTTTTGTTACTTTTGGAATGCATAGTTTTAATCAGAAAATAATCCCTTTCTGGCATTTCTGAGGTGAGACAGAACTGTAAAGATGCACATTTGTTTCGGACTAACAAACAGCCTTCTTCACCTACATTAAAGTCATCCAGCTCAGGTGAAGTGTCAGAAAAATATTTCCCTATTCTAAAACCCCATTTACCCCAGCTATCCTCCTCCCCTGTGCTCCAAAACTAGCAAGGTTGCTTTAAAGTACCTGCAGTTTCCCTTGTCTACTGCAAGACCTCCAGACAGGCAGTTTGGACAAATATACCCTCTCAGGAACATATCTTCTGAGGCTGCAGATCTCTACTGGCTACTCCTATTCCCTGGGGGATTGTTGGCAAAGCCTAGTTATAAAAGGAGCTTGAGGGGATCTAGTGTTTTGCTCCTTGATAGCTTATGCACCTGCTCAATGGCAGCTGCAGGCTTTGGTTACATATTTTTTTGTTGCCTCAAGCCAAATGAGGACACACAGGGGCCAGTGACATGGTGCTAGTGGGCAGCCCACAACAGTTTCCCACAGAACAAATACAGGCTTTGCTGCTTTCAGGACCAGGCAAACCAGTTCCACAGGTCAGTATTAAAGGACTATTCTGCATATGAAGCTGCTGAAGACTGCGGCGTAAAACTTCAACAGCCTCAAGAGCACTGATGAAAAAGCAAAGAAGGGGATATGGAATACTTATAGTTTATATTTTGGCCCTTCTCCCAATAACAATCTTTTTGTGGGTTTTTTGTACACAGCTGTTTATCAATTTACAAAAAAGTTTCCTTTCTCCCAACTGTCACTAAAGATTATAAGTACATTAAATATAAACAGCAGGTTGAAATCATCCCATTTTGTAGGGAAAATTCACCACCTCAAAATGGACCATCTCCAGGCGAAGGACCAACAGAATCAGCCTCTGACCTCCAAAGGGACCCTAGTACTCAAATTCAACTTATCTTTGCAAGAAAATGGAAGACCAACTTAGAGTAAATCTGGAAATGCAAGTGCTTTTCCTGGCCACAGTTCCACATCCCCAACACGTGAACTGCATGAACTGCTTCTTCATCCTCTCTCCAAATTAGGAGTTCTCACTCTGCTCCCTGGGAAGGACAAATAGTTCATTTACATAGCACTCCTATTCACTCTCTTCACCTCCAGACTCCAGCTGTAGTAGCTAAGCCAAAGAAAGAAACCATTGCAGGAAACTTTTTCAATATCCAGCTCTATCTGCGTACTGAGGACAAATTTCAATGCAGCAGAAACCAATATTAGTTCTATTTTTAAGAAAGGAAAAGCTGGCTCCCGCTCAGCATCTCATTTATTAGGAGGTTCACAGATGTTCTTCACATACATTGGCAAAGCAGAATAAAATCAGCAAAATGCTTACGTATTTGCCACCAGCACTGCACTGAAAAAAGGCAGCACTGGTGTTTTTTTATGTCTTATCCATCAAGCCCACAGATGTTTACCAATCACAACCTGCAATCACACTGAACATATTGGTTGCCTTAGGCAACTGTCTTTTTTGCCTCAGCAGAAGAGATAACCCAGGTATTGAATCAGATAAACTGTAATTTTTGATCAATAAAAGCCCCTGTGTCAGGCTTTTTATCCTCCCATCAAATAAAGAAATAACTATGTTGAACCAAAGGCTCAGGGTTCAGGTCAAGCAATAAGCCCTTGCAGAGCCCGTTGCGCAAACCTGACTCATCAGCTGAGCAAACAGTTGGCTGAGCCTTGACTACCCTCCAGGTATCTCACCATCATCTCTGCTGGTGTTTATCGCTCCTGCCAACTCTCCACAATCTACCTCCATAGCCTGCTCGCAGCCAAACCAACCTCCTCCAGTGACTGATGCCAAACCACCAGCCAATACGGCCAAGCCACATACACCACACTATCCTGATGACTGTTACAGAAGAGTTAATCTGGTGGACAGTGGAGGCAGGCAGCTCAAAGCAGCCAATCTTAACTACAGTGCCAGCTTTTCTGTGGGAGATACCTTAAGGCTTTCGTCTTGCTTAACAAAGCATGAAGAAGCACCGCAACTCAGGGAGCACGATGCTAGGTCAGAGGACTAAATGACCTTTAATGTCCCTTCCAACCCAAATCATTCTATGATTCTATAACTTGCTCCCTTTCTCAACTCCTCTGTATACTGGCTCTGAGGTTTTAAGAAAGTTGCTTCCACTCCAGACAAATTTCCAATTTAGTGTCTTATTAAAAAAAAAACAAACAAAAAAACCCAAAAAAAATCCAGCAAAAACTATCAGCTATCCAGCTGTGAGAACACCCAGTGAGGACTCTTAAATCCTTTAAGTGTCAGTACACCAACATATATTAAATTTCCCTTTCTGTCACCTAGATATTCATGCTAGGATAATGTAATAGCTTGCTATTTTGTTGTCTGTTTTGTTGAAGATCAGTGCTAATAGGTACCACAGGAAAAGGCAATTAAAAAAGGTTAAAAACTGTTGTTCCTACTTGAAGTTCTGCCATAATGTGGTTTCAGAAGGTGAAACTACAACTTCTTTGTATTGTCTGAACAGTTATTTCTCTACAGTTGTACTCAGTAGTAGAAAAGCACCCCTGCTGTTGTGGTGAGGTCTCAGGACATGAAAAAGTGGACAAGGATATCAACTATGTTAACTCAGTACCTGATCAGAGGCTCCAAGAGCAGAGAGAGGCAAAGAGAAACTAAAGATAATACAAAATAAAAGGATGCTCCAAATTTGGGTTGTGGTGGGTTTTTTTTGGTTCCCCGCCCTTAAGCTGAAACTTAAGGCTCAGGTTTGTTGCAACTTTGCCCTGCAGGCTATCCCATCTCCCACTTTTCAGACCACAAGAAACAGAACTCATGATGCTAGTACCTAGTGTTTAAGTGTAAATCAAAGCAGCCGAGGCATGGGAGCTCTTTTCAGTCTTCCAGCAGTGCTCTGGGGGTTTGTTCAAGTCAAAAGCCTTATTCCAGCTTCATAGGCAGGTTTTAGAGCTTGCTCTAAGCTACAGGTTGTCCTCACCACAAAGCATTTACCTGGTTAGCTTTCTGCCAGCTGCACTCTGCGTGTATCTCGGTGTGGTTTCTCAACTCGGCAAAACACATGTGCAAAGCTTCAACTCCGCAGCAGCACAGGGCAGACACCCAGCATGGTTACGAGAGCTGTTTTGTACTGTACAAGATTCCTTGCATTCAACTTCCATTTCGAACTTTCAAAAAATTGAAAGACAAAACTCTCCAGTACCCATAAAGGAAAAGAAGTTTGAGAGAGAAGATGCTAAAGTGGTTAGAGTATCTTTTTGGTTTCCCAGTCCTCACTTTAAACAGTAGCATTTGTTCAGAGGTTACTTTTCAATTTTCAGATGGGGTGATTGAGGAGAGGTGATACAGCAAGTGGCTTTGACATTTCGCAAGCTAAGGAATTTGAATAATTCCTCAGAGCAAACCTGCATGTCTTCTGGGGTCTTTCATCAGCAGAGACTGAGCAACGTTGTCTCCCCAAAATGCTGTACGGATGCTTAAAAAAGATCAAGTGCCATGGAAAGGCCAGAGTTGAAAGACACATGACATCTCCAGGATCTGATATCTACTGAGCATTAGACTAACAACCACTTCCTATCCAGTCAATATTTCTACAAAACATGTAATGACTGTGAAACTTGGGTTTGAAACCCACTGGCTATTTTCAGCGAAGTAAGGTGGTGTACACAGAGCATTCACGTAGACCTTATTTCCATAGAAAACTCAGTAAGTAATTGATTAAAAGAATGACAAAGATAAAAAAAAGAAGAGTAGTTCATGCAGACTAGATTACAGAGTTCAACAGGAATGGCAAACTGGTTTCTTTGTGGTGGGTTTTGGAGTTTGTTTTCAAGAACCAGGGAAAATATTGTGATTTTACCACAGAATGAAGAATCATACAAAGATGCACTAACTCCAGTCCTGTTTAGAGGTAATGCCCAGAACACCAGGTTTCAATTCTGCAGCTTCCTTTGAACTTTAACAAGATTTTCATCAGAAATCTGATGTGTACACACATCTAGACATAAGCACTACCACAACAGATTCAGCATTATGCAATTTGTTTACATTCGTGGTACTCATGCACAGACCTGCTTGTATAAAATACTGTTTAGACATTCATCTTGTATCACAATTAAATAAAGTAGAAATACCACTCAACTGAAAATAAATTTGTATAATTCATTAAAGCCACTAAAGAGTTGCAAACTTTTTTCACGCTATCAGTTTTAAAAAAAATACTCTTAACAGTATCCTAGAATATCTTCCCCTCTTTTCAAAAGTAACACTGCACGTGGCAGGAATAGGGGTTTACTTAACATAAGCACTCAAACTCAGCTCAACAGCATAAGGTTTTCTAATATGATGCTCACAAAGAAAATAGCTATAGGCATATTAAGCTGAATTTAATGATTTTTTCTCTACCTCTACTATGCCAGTTTACATTCTATACTGTTGCAGTGTAATATGAGATGACAACTCAAAACACACAACATGCCTTGTAAGCATCTGAGGGCAGAATGGGAGGTGTGCTAGGTGAGATACTCAATGGAAACTTCTAAAAAAGAGCCTAGAGCAGTGGCAGGAAATGACTTCACCTGCCACGCCATGAGATAACAGGTCGGTGCCTGGTAAAAGAAATGAGAATGTGAAAGGCAGGGCACTCCTATTGTTTTATGCAGGCAGAGGAAAATAACTCAGAGCAGCCATTCTGACCAGCTCTAGCAAGTGCCTTCAGAAGGGTATTACATGGAAGGAGCATACAGGACAGGAATAGGGACTCTCTGGGACATGTCAGCCCAGCTCGTGAGGCTCATCAGCTACCAATGCAAGCTAGTTAAGATGATGAATGGGTAAGAATCTTATGGGAAAAAAACCACCAAAACGCAAAAAGCCTTATGTTTTGAGTATAACTCCAAAAATATGTTTTCATGTGTCATCTTTTTAGAACTACAAAAATTACCTTAGCCTGAAGTGAATCAAATAATAATCACATTTTTAAACCTAAACCTTTACATAGGACCAGTCTGGCCCCAGGACATCTGGTACCCAACAATACACCCTACCACCGAGGACATGGTAAATTCTTGTCATGCTCAAGTCCCAGTTGAGTTCAAGGGTTCTCAACAGGTAACAGTATGCTCTTTTACTCGACTGTATGCATTGCTTAGCCACTGCCTGGGTCACTGCAAGGGTCTGAATAGAGAAGCAGGTTTTGTGACAAGCCTCAGGCAGACCACCTCCCTGGCACTCAGTAGCTTGTTCTGAGCACGTCTAAATCTTGAGCCCTCATGGAATTCTGCTATGAACATGAAGTTGGCATATGAGTCACCAAAACACAGGGCAGGAGTTAGGCTTTTAAATTTAGCTACAGCCTGATTAGTACTGACTGAAATGCCATTTTACTTTGGTGACCATAGCAAGTTGTGCTGTATTTTGACCAAGATCTGTATCAGTTTTACCTTGAATAGCCTTTTTTCCAGTGGGTCACTGCCATAGTCCTGAAGTGATGATCAGTTCATAAACAATTAAAAGCAAAAAGAAATTTTTTACTTTCAAGATAACATTCAGATTGTAGTAAAAAATAATCTCAGTGTCTACTCAAAAATATGAATGTATTTCTGATGAGAAAGATGCAGATAAGTCTGTCTTTAGTCACATTTAATCATGTTTAAAACTGCCCAATGAGGAGAATGGCACAACAATCACAGCAGGAAAACTTGAGGGAGGATTTCCCATTCTTCCCTCTAAGAAGTGTTTTTAGTGATGCTGTGGATCAGTGTGTGTCTTGAGCACCGAGTCACTTTCTGGGCTACAGAAAACAAGCACATACATTTTTTTCCTCTCCATACCAGTGTAACTTAACAGGTGCTGGCATCAAATGTTCACGTGTAGAATGGTTGAACACTGGTTAAAAACAGCATACTGCTTAACCTGCCAGAAGAGGAAAATATCCAGATTCTCTGTCCTTGAAGCACATTCCACATGCCTGGCAAAGAGTAAGCATGCTAACACTCACTCAATACACACACTGCATGTAAGCAGTGGTTGGTTAGTGACAGTAGAGTCACTCTCCTCTGACACTTCTACCTTGACGTAGTGGAAGGCTTCTCACAATGACCTTGAAAGCTACTTTCACCTTTTTATAAAACCTGGAGTTAGGGCACAAATGTTGAATAAAGGGCAAAGATCAAAGCAGAAGAAATTAATTGATCAGCAAACCAGGAGGGTGAGAGTTGACCATTTGCCACTTCTTAAAAAACCCAAACCAAAACAAAACCACAACAAAACCAAACAAATGCAACAGGGTCATCATTAAAGCAGGCCCTAGGGTGAAGATAAAAGCAGTTTCCAAGATCTTTGCAGGATGCAGTGGTGTGGAAAGAACCTAGGCTATCATCCAGTGCCAAGTAAAATCACTGACACAAGTGAAGTTCCTGACTGCTAAAAATGCCCACAGAGGTATTGCCATAAAGATCTGATTTAATTCTTGCCAAAGGCCCGGTCTATAGACCTTCATAAGCAATTCGAAGGAACCTGAGAAAGGGCTGTTCTTGCCCCATTAACTAGACACAAACAAGGAAAATATTCATCAGAGAAGGCACAAGAAACCCAAGGAAAAACAGATAAACCCCAGGTTTTAAACTCAGCTTGGAATATCACTCCAACTCCTCTACATAAGGGATTTTCTTAAATTCTGCCTGAAAAACTTTTTACCCAATATTGCTTTCAGTCTCTCCTGTTTCTTGGTCTCATTGATGCATTCAACAGAATTACTAATCCACAAATTATGCACAGTAAGGTACATAAATATTACTCCTGCAGAGAGTTTAAAAGTTGGGAATAATCATAAAGCACTATATGTTTTTTTTAAACCATGGTTTTGTTCAAATAGCATCAGAATTTGCCATAATGCTTCAGCCACCTACATCTGAAAACTTTGCTGTAACAATAGGATTCTTCCAATCATTAAGACAGTACATGTTGCAGAATAAAACCAGAATTTTCACTCGCCAGCTGAGAAGTGTTTGCTGTTTCTGCTGGCCTCTCTATCTAAACCCCATATAAATATATTTGATGCTAGAATAAGAGGAAAGAAAACCTTTCAGCATTCAAACTCATCTAATACTACCAGTGAGATCACATTAAAACAAACAACCCCCGCCAGACCGATAAGGGAGGACTATTAGCAGTGTTAGATCAAGTCATAATGGACTCATTTGATGAGAGGCTAAAAACCACAGGAATTTCAAAGGAGATAAATAACTGTCCACCCACCAAACATTCAGAATAGCATTTTCCCAGGTGAGAATACACTGAACTGACAGTGTTGAAACATGCCATTGTACATGTTATCCTGGATGCTATGTTAGTTTTTTTTCTCATGCACAGTGAAGAAAACAAGAGGTAAAATTATGACCACGATCCAAACAAAAGAAAGGCTTACAACCTTTTTCTATCATGAGCTCTTGGGAAGTCATTGAAAATATGCCTAGAAGGAGGTCAGTTAAATCTACAAATGTTCCTACATCAAATAAAGTAAACACAGCTGGGGCTGGAGAGAAACAAAGCCATTAAGTTGAACAAAACCACCTGACTGACAGCACTGATTATAGCAGCCTTCACCATGCCCCACCTTGGATCCAACCTGGTGGAACTGGCAGCACATTCATGCAGTGGAGAAAGATGGATGGATACATGCTCCTGAATCTTCAATTTTTTACTTAAGTCAAAATTTCAGGATTTTGGATCTCATCACCTCTTGCCTCTGTTCTCCACTGGAAACTTAAAATAAACATACTAAATTTGGAAGCTAGTGTAGCACGGAAAAGTCAAGTCAGTAGACAGTCAATCCTGTCCATAGTGGGATGACCCCTCCCTGAAGAAACCAAGAAAAGCCATCTGCACTTCCAGAGTGAGAGAACAGCCGCATTTATAGAAGGTGCAGATGAGACATATCCAAACAGATTTATCCTGAAACACAACATAACTTGGCATTTCAAGCAATACAGTATAATTCCAAAACATGCAAGATAGGTAAAACAGGATAAATCAAACAACCTGTGAACTTAAAAATAATTGGTAGCATCAGATTCCACTGTTTTAATTAATATACTTCCACTTAAAGACAGTAAGCAAATCATATCAATACTCAGTGCTCCCAGAAAGCATGATCTGCTCCTAAAACCTACAGCAAAAATAATTTGGCAAGCTTATGTGAAATGCAGCGTATGACAATGTTAGGCTTATCCTGCCAGCAAAAAAGGCTTTTTCATTGTAAAACTGTTGAAAAGACAAGCAAATACAATTCCACTGACACTCCACTTTCAGTCCCAGAGGTAAGAAACATGTATTACCTGAGGGCATGCAAGAAAACCTCTTAGTCTCAGAGTAAAATGGGAAGTCGATTCCCCAACTTTCTCTGCCTGTGAATTTTTTTGTTTATTTTAGTTTCAGTTTTTGTTTTATTTGGTTTGGGGTTTTCTGGGGGGTGGGGAGCAAGCATGCTTTAAGTCAGAAGAAAAGACAGCAGATTGATAAACTTACCAAAAATCATCTCAGAGAGGCTGGCTGAGACAAGCAGACCAAGTTCAAGACACATGGGAATTACCTATTAATTTTTTATCACAGCAGAAAAGTGAAATACAAAAATATTCTCTTTCTTTTGGAAGTTAATGGTGTTAGACTGGGGGGTTGTTTTAAACACTGAGCCCAAACCTATGCTGAACTAAGGAGAGACAACTGCAAGATTATCACACCTATAACAGTAATCCTCCACACCTGTACACAACACTTCAGCAAGCTAAGGAACCTGCTCTAATCACCTTCTGTTTAAATAATTCTTAAAAAAAAAAAAATCCAATGAGCACCATTAACTGTATATGAGCTGACAAAATCCTAGGGCAGGTTAATTTCTTTGCAAATAGGTAAGTGTTATAGGGGAGAAAAAAATCAAGCAGTGCACATACTTCACATGTGTTTAACCTGAATAGTGAAATTCCTGCATAACCACCCCAATATTTCACTTCAAAATGAACCTTTACCTCTGGGATTGCAGGTAACAGCTGAACTCATATTTTGCTACATTCTCCCCCTTAATGTTTCTCAAAGTAGACTCGCCTCTATTTCTGATTTCAGGATTCAGCACGTTCCAAGCAATTGTCTTCTTTTTAAATCCTAGTAGGAGTGTGGCCTCATTGGGCTAGTGATGGTGGAGATATATATGCCTCTTCAGACTGTATATGCAGAAAATGGAAGTAGACTGTAGAGCTCTGTAGGATTAGGGTCCTGAGAATGAAAGTAATCTAAGCCTCAAGCTTTTCACAGGAACCACACCCCTAACGGCTCTTGAAAAGTTGTGAACTACTTCATGAACATACTAAGTGATTCAATAGGTTGTCATGTTCCCTTCATCTAAACTGATTACATCAGTTTCACTTAAAAATTTCAAAAGTATTGAAGTAAACAATCAAGAGGTTATTGATCCATGCTGGTTTTCATCACCTAACTATATACCATCTCTCATAATTCAAACTCTTCTCTCTGCAGTCAAGGAGCGAAGAAAATTCAAGACAAAGCCTTCTGACTTTACATCTAGATTTGTTAAAATTATAATGAGAAAAATCCTAACAATTACAGACATTTTACACAGACATGGTAAGAGGCTTCATCTAAAGCTATAGACAAGCACAAAATTCAAACCATTCTTTACTGGTACTAAGTAACCATATAAGGAATTAGGAAGGAATATAATTTCAGAACTGAATACTGGCTTATGCAACATATGTTACCGTTTGATTAACAGCTTAAGGATATCACTGCATATGAAACATTCAGCAGAGAATTACATATCCTGCCAATTCATCTCCAGTGCTCATGTCCAAGAGATACAGCATTTATTATCCTTGCATCTGGCTCCCTTTCTTCTCACTGTTTCATACTTGGGGGAATTTGGGTTTCATAGTCCCAGGGTCACTTCTGGACAAACATCAGAGGACTAGAAAGCAACATGAGGTTGTAATACTAAAGCCTTGCCTAACAGAATCATAGAACAGTTTGGTTTGGAAGGGATCTTAAAGATCATCTAGTTCCAACACCCCTGCCATGGGCAGGGACACCTCCCACCAGACCAGGCTGCCCAAGGCCCCATCCAAGCTGGCCTTGAACACCTCCAGGGATGGGGCAGCCGTAATTTCCCTGGGCAACCTGTGCCAGTGCCTCACCACTCTCACAGTGAAGAAAAATCTTCCTTATGTCTAGTCTAAATCTGCCCCTCTCCGGTTTATGCCCATTGTCCCTAGTCCTGTCACTGTAAGACTCTGTCAACAGTCCCTCCCCAGCTTTCTTGTAGCCCTTTTCAGGTACTGGAAGGTTGCTATATGATCTCCGTGGAGCTTTCTCTTCTCCAGGCTGAACAAGCCCAGCTGTCTCAGCCTGTCCTTGTGTTGGAGGTGCTCCAGCCCTCTGATCATCTTTGTAGCCCTCCTCTGAAATAGGACAGCTAACCAACAAGGCTGTCAGACTGAACAGCCGAGTCAAAAACTAGAAGTTTTTCTTCCTGCTTTGAAATGCAGCCACATTGTTTCACCACTGCACCACTGCTGCACTGCATCTACCATGATATAAAGCATTTTCCAGTCTGTAAATGCACACCTGATGATGAAGGTGTCCCAGATTTATGCACCAAGGGTGAAAAACCCACTTTTTAAGTCATCAAGCACCAGAAATGTGTTCCTCTGCTAAGTCCCATAAGACTCTGCTACTTAAACCTGACAAATTTTTCCCATGTGAATTATTGCTTTATGATTTGCCTTAAAAATCAAAAGCCTGGAAGGCATTTAGGCTGTTAAAAATTAATGAGAAGGCCTTTTAGCTCTTGCTGTGTACTCAAATATCAAGAGGTGCTCTGTGAAGGATTTCATTAATTTCAGCAGAATTGATGGAAGCTGCCCACACAGCCTCTCCTTGCCAATTATAAGTGTACCACAGTAATTGTACGAACAGCCAGATCCCTTGCATATGATGCAGAAGTAATGCTTTTATCCACCACTTTCGGAGCTTCAGTGGAGAAGTACACAGATTTCTGTACATGCTTGCAGGTATATCCTGGTTACTGCAGGAAAAAGCTTCTTCCTCGCTAACATTACTCTGCACATAAGTGTTTCTGTCCGTCCCAGCAACACCCACACAGAAGCTACACACAGGAAAGCAGAAGATTTTCAGGACTATTTCCACCTGCTAGGACAGCAGGCAAACCGAGGGGTAAAAATGAAGTAATAGATGTATTTACAGCAGCATTTCTTCTTTCCTTCCAAACCTTGAACTTCAATGCCGGATTTCAGGATCCTTTCTATATCTGTTGCAGAAGAAAAAAGTAGCTGCAAGCTGTGCCTGGGAACATGTGCCATCACTGTGGTACTGCCCATCTATTCTACACATGGACCTGAGTGTGAACCAAGTGCAAAGCTGTCAGAAGTTTCCTTCTCACTATGATTACTTACTCCTGCTGGAGTATGTTCCTAATCTGAGCCTGTAAAATTGGTTGAAAAACACCCTTAGCAAATATACCAACTGCAGCATAGTGCTTCTTGCTTGGGACAGAGCACACTGGAGTAGCCAGCAGCTAACATTCAAGCACTTCACTGTCAGCATTCCTGCTAAGCGGCACACAACACAAACTGACCCCTAAGACAAGAAACCCCAACTCCTATATGTTCTCAACTGCAAGGGGGCATGACCAGTGAGATACCAACAGCATTAACCACATAAAAAAGGACATGTAGAACTTACTATTTAAAGTATGAGTTAGTGTTATCTATCTGTCCTTTCCATGCTGAGGCAAACAGCTGAATCAACATTTTTAGTCACTCACCGGAGATGTCCAGTCATGAAACATTAGTTCTGCCAACTGGGCTCTTAACTACAGACTAAGGAAGACATGACTCGAGGGCTGACATGATCTGGATCTATCACTAAGCCCTGTAATTCCCTTTGAATTTCACGTCAGCTCAGGAAGCCTGCAGCTCACTCTAAGCAGGAGCTCATGCCAGAGGAGTCAAGCTTCATGCTTTGCATGGGATGGCTTCTAAAATGGAGAAGAGCCATCCTGGAGGACAACTGCAAATTTCCAACTAAAAATGAATACAAGAGGAAGAAGGCTTTTGTTTTCTCTGGTTTTTTAATAGAAAAAAAAAAAGCTGTCTCTGTTCCAAAACCAATAGTGTTTGGCTGCAAAAAGAAGTGCGCAGCTTCAAAGCTAAATTAGTATCATCATTAATAATCAACATAAAGCAGACAGTAACAATGAAGAATGCTAGATGTCAGTTAGTCAAGAAAAGCACTAACAACCAAAAAACCAGGAGCAGCAAAAGTTGCTTTCCTGCAGAAATGCAAGCCAATGAACCCAAGTACGGCTGGTCAATGTTTTGGCCTGGCTGGTCCTAGCTCAGCCTATTACATAAGACAGAAACTCATTGAACAAGGCTTTCCAGTTCCTCTGATGGGTCCTTCAACATACAATTAAACAAGTTCAAGCCAGTTAAAGATATAAATAAAGAACTAGCTTTTCTATTAAAGCAATACTGCGCTGCCAGTGCCAACCCATAAAACCGCTACCATTGGTAACTGCGCAGGTTAAAATAAAACTCTAGCTTCAACTCACTTTTCTGGTATTTGCCTATTATCACCACAGTGCTGTGGTAGTTGAAGACAGCCACATTCAGGATAAATCCTACAGACTAACTTCGGCAGGTTCAGTGACAGTCACAATTGGAACTTAACATTTTTTTCCAGAGACTGGTTATCTAGGCTTCACAACAAATGAGAGAGAAGAGGAATGTCATTAGTCAAGTCAGTAGATGGCTGGTAGAGATACAACTTTGTAGAACTAAAAAAAAAAACCTGAAAAAAATATCAATAATTGTATTAAAAAATACAATACAAAAGCTGGGTTACAGTGTAGGTACTCAGTCAGCCAGCCAGCTATTGAAAATTTAATTAGATAAATAATTATAGTTTCTTTTAATCTCTCTTTTTAAAAACTGCCCTTAAAACAGGTGCTGAAAAGTGTATTTACATATTAGTTTGCACTAACTCATTTTTTGTTACCTTAAAGGTATTAGCAGAGCTAAGTTACGGTAACAAGTTCATAACTAGAAAGTGTTAATTATTTCTGAAATAACCATATATGGTGCAGCTCTCCCTTTGAAAGCATGGAAAGGAAAAGTTCTACATCCACAGTCCTACAGCCATTACTAATGTCTGCTAGTACAAAAAAGTCCAGATAGGAAGTCATCTTTCTAATAGTTTCAGAAACCCCAGATTAATATCTCTATAATCAGCGTAAAATACTAATTGAGTGGGGAGAGGTCAACAGCCTCAAATACTGCTATTAAACTTGCTCTCTAGCATAAGGGAAAAGTCACACACAGTCTAGAGATCTGAAGAAGCAATGTAATTAATCATTCCTACCAAGTTCTAGGCAAAAGGGATCAAACATCATGCCACCAAGAAGGATATAATTGGACTTTCCTGAGTATCACACAGGCAGCCTGGGACAGCACAGCATAGCTCGCTGGCTGCGTTCTCCTGCAGCAACAGGCAAGGATGGAGTCTGGCTGAAACCTCTGGGTGCCTGTGGGGCAAGGAGGGATAAAAGGCATGAAAGAAATTATATCCCTTAGATAAAGAAAGCATCTATCCACAGAAAGGACTATAAAAATGGATGTTTCCCACGCTTCTAAAAAGTGTTCAAAAGTACAAAGATGCACCTGCTTAGAAGCCAAGTCCTCTTCCATGACACACTCAATTCGTCTGCATCAGAGCTAGATCAGAAACTCTTAACTCTGAACATGCCAAGTTTTCAAAGGAAATAACTTTACAAAACCAGAAGGTGAGGACTAGGACTTTTCAATAAATACACTGAAATTTGCTTTGAAAACTAGGCAAATTTCCAGTTGTAATGGACTGTCACTTGTGATCAGGACACCTACAACATCGCCTCAAATCACAACAGGAGCTTTAGAAGAGAAAGGACGATTTGGCTCATTTGCTGGCTTTTCCAAAGGTCCACGGGCAAGTGAAACAACAAGGTCAATCCCAGACTCCTTCACTCCATGTCTGTTAATTCTTGACCACACAAAGGTCTGAGCCGGAGCAAATAAGCAAGAAAATTGGTTGTGATATGACTCCTTTCTGCGCAACAGAGAACGAGTCAGGACAATTCTTCCGTGACACAAACAGTACTTCATTATTCTGTTAACCCAGTAACTTGGCAAAACATAATATAAAGCTTTAATAGCTTCTTAGGTTGGAGCACGAATGTGTGTAGAGGTGACAGCCTGAAGCAGTCGAGGCATTCTGTCCACACAAGGAAGACTAAGCATGATGGCTGACCAGAAGACATACACCATCAGAGCGACAAGGGAAAAAGAGATCCTGGCACGTCCAGTAAATATTTTAAAAATAAATACTAAAAAAAAAAAAATTTTAAAACTCACCTCTAATGACTTCCAAAGAGCCATTTTAATTTCTCTGAGTTCTCATAATAAAAGATCTGTGTGATTTAGTGCAAGATGGTCCCCTTGTTCCAGGTGTTCCGCAGCACCTTCCCCGCTGCTGAGGAAGCACCCATTCCCCTCCCCACAGGTCCTTTTCAGTTATCATGACCAATACTGAAGTGCTTTTGACTACATCTTCTCTCCACACTAACACTGGTGCTGAAGCCCACCCACGCTACTGAGCTATGTGCTATGTAATGAGTCCTGAGCAACTGAAATCACACTGAAAAAAACTCCAATCAATAGAAGTCTTCCCCTGAATTCCACTGTTGTTGTTAATAGTAAAGCTAATAATAAAGCTCTAATTCAAAGCTCGTCTATTACAGGAAGAACAAGATAGAGGCTACTGCTATAACTACAGTGCCTACTCTGTAGGCTGACTGTCAGGATGATGGACAACATGCACGTTCCCTGCAAGCAGGAAATAGTCTTGGAGAGGATTTAATTTTTATAAAATTTCTGAACAATCTGAGGTACTACATTATTGTCCAGATCAGTGGTCTCCACCCTGACTACAAATCCCATCAGTAAAAAAATTGACCACACACACTATATATATATTTATTTATAATTTATATAGCTGTATTACTGAAGTTCTAGTATTTTCCTTCCTGCACCCCAAGGGATCATCTTGTAAACCCCACCCCATTTTGGAGACTACTGGTCTAGTAGAGCTTTACAAAAAGACACTTATTCAAAAGATTCCAAAAGACATCCTGTGCTAAGAAGATACATTTTCAAAAGGTGTATCAGTATCTGCATAGAGACACTGATCCTATAAAGATTTTTCCCAGGACTCATCAAAAGGCAAAGACAACATCCTTAAAATCACCAACTAGAGAATAGTCTTACGTCTCCTCTGCAATGCTGCCTAATCATCTGGAAATCAAAGGGCCTCATAACCCAGACTCTGCCCAAAGCACAGGTTACTGAGGTTTGACTGGCAGCAATATTACACTCTCAAACTAAAATATTGGACCAAACTTTTCCAGCAGAGGGACAGTATCCATAAGCTACTCGCTGCTCTCTGGCCAAAAAAAAAAAAACCAAAAAAACCCAAAAACAAACCAACAAACAAAACTACAACATGTATGCAGAGTCTGTGTTTGAACTTGTGGATTTTAAGAAAAAATCCTCACTTAGCTCTTTTTTCTTTGGGTTTACAATGATTTGGTTTTCAAATTGCATATTACTTTTACATAGGATTTCACTAACTACAGCTGTACTACACGATTTCTCACTGAACCATATAATTAGGTTACATTTTTAGCTAGACTGTATAAATTGACCTTCAGATGCAACAACTGCTTGTGCAGACTGGCATTCTTGACATAGATAGCTAGCCTTGGCCATATCCCACTTCCACTGAAACAAGCGGCAAAGTTCCCTTTTACTCAACAACTGAAAAGCTCTTTTCATAGAAGAACACACAGAAATTAAACAAATAAACAATATTAGTTAAATACACATAGGAAAACAGAAGCAAAGTCAGTGAGAACTGCCTGTCAATGGCGATTAATGACCCTGGGACCAGTGCCTGACTGTTGCAGAAAACTGTGTCTGGACCATTAATGCAAAGAGGAGTTATGAGCCCTGTGAGCTATCATACAGAACCAAGCATAGGGTTCATATAAGGTTTTTGTATCGTTACCATAATTTATAATTAATTTTCACAACCAGTTTGTCTTGTGAGAGAAAAGATTGTTATAATTCTCAACCCTATTCCTACTTGAAATTAACAGCATTTTGAAGATTTAATGATGCCTTTAAAATTCTTCAGTTGGAGAACAGACAGAAATGACCCCTTTTGGAAGAACTGAAGTCTTGGATACAGATTTACTGTCTACAATGAGGCTGTTCAAGTTTAAACAAGGACTTATTTTTAAATAATTATAGAGATTTGCAAGTCACCTAATAGGAGCCACTCCATAACAAACAGTCCCCACCCGAGAATTTGCTCCCTGTACAATACTGTAGGTCTGTTCTTGCTTCCATGGACCAGTCGATCTTCTGCATTCCAGTAACAGCCAGGACAGTGTTCAGGTCACTTTACTGAAGCGTTCATTAGACTTACACAAGAAGCAATTAATTCACAGTTTGATGAACTTTCCTCTGTGGCATGTGTTCACCTTAACAAGAATTTTAAAACATTATTCTCAGTGTCTTGAATGAGTAGAGACATCCATCCTTAAACACTTCGTAAAACCAGATCGAGATCAAGTGACTCTAAATATCACATAAACCTGAAATTCCCATCCCAGGTCTCTGCAATATAATGTGATAAATCCTGTTGGGTCCTAGCCTTCTAGGGTATGAAAGACTTCTCCCCTTACTTCATAAGAGACCAGCACAGGCTGTCAAGTCCCTCCACTCCACTTATCAATTTATTTGCCACCACTGCCCCAGTCATCTAGGCATGGTATTGCAACAGATTTTCTGACCTCAAAGCTCTTAGGGTTTACTGGGATTTCAAGTCAAGAACAAGGCATAAAGAAATGAATTTTCTAAACTGAACTGAACTCAGAAAAGGGTAAATCTCAATGCATGGCAGGCTCCACAGCACTTACAGTGGTGTACAGCCATCTTCTCCTAACAACCTCAATGAGACTTGTAGAATCTAGATCTCCCTCTGACCAACGTTGTCATCTTACTCTTGCTCCTCCAACATCTTGTTAATCACAACCATGAAGACAACGTGCTTGACAGATACACTCCCTTACACTCTAGCAGGAGGCTGATATTTGCTCTTTGCCTTTCCCTCTTTTTTTTCCTTCTCTTCACATCTCTTTTCCATATGAGTGAATACGAGTATTCAGAGCCTCTCCTCTGAAACAGCACAGCTCACAACCATACATCTACCTCCCTCTATCCACCTCCCTCTACCCCACCTCAGGACACCCTTATTCGTACTGCCTGCTGGGAATAACTCCCAGTGCATGCACAGCCCTGAACTACACCGAAGGATTGCCTGAATGCAGAAGGTATGGCCCAATCCTCTCAGTCAGTCTGAAGAGCTGTGGCTCTGGGCTTGGAGCCCATACCATGGCACTGCTCCACTCAGCAGCAGGAACCACCTACAGCAAGAGCACTGCGCCTGCAAGGCATCACTGCAGTCTTCCTTGTGGCAGTCACCAGGTTGTCTTCCCATTTGTGTGCACCACCTTAAAGTTATTTTAACACATACCACATGGCCACTCATTCTTTCCCTGCTAAGCATCCATTTGCTTCCTCCTCTTCACTCCCAGGCTCTTTAATGACAGCAAACTCAATCTCCTCCTCCATCCAGCCTGCCTTGCAGGCATGCAGTAGCATTAACAGATTCAAGATTTTAGCACCTCACCTCAGTCAGATAATTTCTAATTTTGCTCCTACAGCTCTGCATCACACTGCTAATGTGTGTCTTCCTCCTTTTGCTATCTCATTGCATGTCTGTTGCCAAGCGAACTGCTTAACTTGTGCATCCACCCTCCAAAGCAAAGTGGGATAAACAAATGCAACTTCTCTGCAGGAAGCCCTACCTCTCCTTTCAGCTGGCACAGCACCTGCAAGGTACTACAGAGGAAGCCTCAAGGGATCCGCCAGTTCATTTGCTGTTTAGAATAACAGATTGCAACACCCTGAAACTCACTTTTCCAGCACAGACTGAACAACAACAGTGATTAGCAAATCAATCCAGCAGTCACTGGCCACCAGCCCAGCTTGTTGATCACCCCCACATAACAGCTGCTTGCTATACTTAATGATACGTTACTGTCAGGCACCACAGCCGTCACCCAAACCTCAGGCATTACTGACCAAGCAAGGTTTCCATGAGCCACTATTTACCTCCTCCATTGCAGCTGCCCAGGTTTTGGTTATTTTTTTACTTACATCTACATCTATTAATATTAACTATCTGTCTTTACATTAGGAGAAAAGCAGTCCATTTTTTTCTAGAATTTCCCCCCCCCCAGCCATTCAGTTGTGTAAGTTGTGTACAGCATTGCACAGCCCTGGTCAGAGTTCTTACTCCAGCTGAATGAGCGACATGAACCACATTTTATGCTGGTTATGACTCACCTGTGGATTCTGAAGTAGCACCTCAAAACACATCTCTGCTGTGACACAAAACACCAGGTTAGCCAGACATGCAGAAGAAAACAGAAAATACTTCCCAGTTAGTTAGTTTTTAAAATCTAGGCTCCAACCCTAAGGTCTACCAAATGGTTACCACAGTTCTTGGTGCTCACTCCCAAGGGCGAAGCACCTTCTATGTGTACCCGGGAGCCCTGCAAACTCCCAGCCATCACAGCCACGGGAGCCAGGAGCAAGGGCTCACCCCTTCAGACCACGCTTTTTATCATCTCTTGCTCCCATCAGGCCTGCTGTGCTCCCCACTACAACCATGGCACATCTCCAATGAGGACAAAACAAAAAGAGTGGGCTTCCAACTTTCTAAAGACAGCAATGACTAGCCCTCCAGCAACATAACACGCCCCATGTTCACACACAAAATTGCACACTGTGCTACTAGACTGCAATTTAAAAGGCACAGCAGTCTGGTTTCAAGCCCATGCTGGAAAATACAGTGCCCCAACAACAGGAAAGGTCCTTAGAGAACAAGAGCCCCACATGAGCCAGGCCATGTGACAACGGACAAAGCATCACTTATGGAACAATTAACACTATACTCATGCAGACCTTTGAGATTTTAACCTTAGGCCATACATATGCTTTTCCAATTTCATGATTAAACACTCACTTTATAAGAGCAATCCATTAGAGGAAAAAAAAGAAACACTAAGGATTAATGTACAGTGACTAGAACAGATGTTACCTCACGTAAAGAATTTTTTTCCTGTGCTGACTTTTCAGGTAGTACAGGTATAGAATATTTATGCCTAAGTTTCCCAATCTTAACAAAAATTCTTACTTGCATGGATCAAAGTGATATATACATATCTAGATAATAATTTTCTCCTATTTGAGTCAAACCACCTCTGTGTCAGCTTAATTATACGCACATAGGAGAGGTTCATTACTTCAGAACCTCCCCTCTCCCCAATTCATAAATATTCCCAAAGCCCCACTTTCTAAACTAGCTTAATCCAAAGGGAGATCACTTAACTGACTTCAACAGAGTAGAATTAAACTCTAAGTTAACCACTCATACGAACAATCCATATTTCACATGGATTGCAAGCTGAGATATCTCATTAATTCATCACAAAAAACCAGCTAGCCCCCTCAACCCCCCAAAAGCCATACGCCAACTCTTTTATGCAAACGTAAACAACAGTAAGACAATGTAGAAAAGGACACCAACATTATTTGTCTTAGACCATACACCAATTCAATTCCCCTGCTAGAAGTGAATCTTTGAGGCAATGTTAGTCTTGCAGCTTTTCTGAAATTTAGAGATGCCATGAATGTCAAATCCTGCTGGAGATCAGATTTAACCCAACACCCCGATGTTCAAAGTTCAAAGGAAGTCTGGCAGTATTAAACTTTCAAATCTTTACCACTATGCTGTATTAGATGATGATGTCATCACTTTTGGCAAGCTTTGATAAAGAGACTAGCATGGATAGTACAGATCTTTATTGCATATTTTGTTGGCTTGTTTTTAAAATCTAAAATGTAGTGTGTGGGGCATTTGTTTTTCAAGTCAACTGAAACAGTGCTTAAAATCACTTACATGCCCCACGAGAATTAAATTGTATAATTAAACAGAAAACCCACCCTTAGCAAAATAGCTGATGCATCTAGTTAGTTGATGTCCAAGTTAAGAAATTACATTCCAAAATGCTGTGTGGAATATTCAAGTATTTTAACAGAAGTAATTATAGGCAATTTTCACTAACCTTTTACTCGTGTGGGTTGGTTTCCCTCCCCGCCCCCCTTCTTGTTTTACAACTTCCATTTCTAAGATTATCAGGAAGAAAAGGGAGACAGTTATCACTGTATCTTTTTAACACCATAAACCAAACTGGGATACAAAATGGGTACCTCTCTCCTTCTCTAAGTGTAACCTATAAAGTATCTTTTCACTTAGAACCACTGAAGTCCCACAATCAATATTTTTAAATGCACAGTCTAGCAAGTTATAAAAAGAATTCCATTAAGAATACATTATGGTTCAACATAACGCTAAAAAAGCTTATTTTCAATATGTTTTATTTCTGCTCTGCGATATCAACCAGCCCTTGCTTTAATACATCAACAACTAGGAACTGGGGCATTAATGCTCTCTCAAAGGTCAATAAATTGCTTCATTTTCTCCTCTGCATTTCAGAAGACTGGAACAAGACCATCAGTGCTCCCCTATTAGCAACAGTGAGATGCAGCAACTCCAACATGAAACCACATATTTGTGTAGTTCTAAACACCAGAATATTAAAGCCACTTACTCATAGTACTTTTTTTGGTTACTTGTTTCAGAGATGCACTGTAGTGGAAGAGATTCAAGCCAAGTCCCACCAGTGACCCATCTGAACTGACTGCAGAAGCACCAGAAGCCTTCACACTTGAAGAGGTGGAAGATGCTCCATTACCAGTAGAGCTGATAACTGGTTTCTCAAATCCTTATGCCTCGTGAAGCACAGTAATGCTATATCTGTTTCTGTCCCAACTATCACCACAGCCCCTGTCTTCTCCTCTTCTCTTACAAAACAACACTTGATCTTCTGAGATTGTTTCCAGCTCCTTATGCACATCCTTCCTTGCAGAGGACGAGTCAGCTTGTCCTATTCCCAGCTAAACATGTGCTGACTCACTGGTCAATATGCCCATCCCAATCAAGAATCAGGTCTGGCCAAAGAGAACTGATAAATCAAGGTATTTTCAAGAAGTCTGTGAGTATTCAATTCAGAGCTCTGCTTGCTCCTTGAACAAGTTTGGTTGAAATTTTCTTCTACAAAACATCAAGCCATTGATGTCTCAACCTCTGAGAGACAGGCTAAACAAGTGCATATCTGCCTCCAAATCATTTGGCTTCATCTTGCCCATAAAGTTATGTAGAGTTTTTTTGTTTGTTTGTTTAGTAAAATCAGTTTCAGTTTTCAGATTTGGAAACAGGCTAATGATAACTACACTTGGATGTTCCCACCCCATTTATGGCATTTCCAACTCCAGTAATCTAGAGGAAGAAAATGGTAAGAAAAACTGGTGATGAAAATACTAGTCTTTACTATGACAGCACAAAGATGAGACTAAGCAGAAAAGGTGAGTTAAAATGTTAGCCCTGTCTTAGAATCACAGGATCAATAGGTTGGAAAAGACCTTGCAGATCATCAAGTCTAAGTGTACCTACCCACTACTAAATCATAACTCTAAGCATTTCATCTATCTGTCTTTGAAATACCTCCTGGGAGGGTGACTCAATCATTTCCCTGGGCAGCCTGTTCCAGTACCCAATAACCCTTTTGGTGAAGAAATATTTCATAATGTCCAATCCGAACCTTCCCTGGCACAACTTGAAGCCATTCCCTCTTGTCCTATCACATATCACTCAGGCGAAGAGACCAACACCCACCTCTCTACAACTTCCTTCCAGGGAGCTGCAGAGAGTGATAAGGTATCCCCTCAGTCTACTCTCAAGGCTAAACAGCCACGGCTCCCTCAGCTGCTCCTTGTAAGATTTGTTCTCCAGCCCCTTCACCAGATTCATTGCTCTTCTCTGGACTAGCTCCAGGACTTCAATGTCTTTCCTGTAGTGAGAGGCCCACAACAGAATACAGTATTCAAGGTGCAACCTCACCAGTGCTAAGTGCAGGGTCAGAATCATTTCCCTGCTCCTGCTGGCCATGCTATTTCTGATACATGCCAAGATGCCACTGGCCTTCTTGGCCCCCTGAGCACACTGCTGGCTCATGTTCAGTCGGCTGAAAGCCAACCCCAGGTCCTTCTCTGCCAGGCAGCTTTCCAGCCACTCTTCCCCAAGCCTGTAGCACTGCACAGGGTTGTTGTGTTCCAAGTGCAGGACTCTGCCATGAGCCAGACCGTCCTCGAAGGTTTATCTCTGCCCTCAGCACTTGTGGGGTCTCCAAATAGCAGATTTGCATGGCCTGTCATATCTCAATGGAAACTTATTCTAAAACATACATCTGTCTATACGTATATAGACACATATATGGACACACATATATGGATGTTCACATACACAGGCATTAGCTATATATTTATGGATACATAAAATTACTTACATATAGAGAGAGGGCAACACAGACAGGCATCGCTACACATTTTTCTCACAGAGAACCATCACTTCTTTATTCATTAAATTGAGAAAGTTTTTCTTTTCACTGCTTATGTTACCAGATGACATACATACATCACACTAAAACAAGGAACAAGAAATTCTATTAATACAGTCACCTCACAATTAAGTATTTATGTAGGTACTGCAGAAATCTGGTAGATATTTTATGACTCCTTGGGGGTCGAATAAAATAAAATCAAAGGGAGAAGGAAATATGGTGACGCAAACACTCGCCTTTAATTAATCAGAACTGATCAAAACACAAGTTGGCATTTTTCTAGCAGTCAAAGCAGCACTGGGGTAAATGTAAAGATATAGTAAATAACCCAGCAGAAACATAAATGCTCCAAGTACAGGCATTCCTAATTAAAATGTGTTTTTTCAAGAATGTAAATTGCCGAAGATATGGTTTAGCAGAATCCTTTTGAGTATTTTGCAGACCAGTTGCACGAAACCATCAAGAACCACATTTAAATCTCAGTCTTGTTAGTCTGAAACTGCGGGCTGCTGCTCCTCTGAAGTGGGAAGGCTGCTGTTTGGCAAGTGGCAACACTCTTGTCACCACTACATCACTCGCCAGCTGATTCTCCCAGGCTATTCTACAACACAGGCTTTTACAACTCTGCCACCAGGCACAAGGACTGCCTAGCACACTTATTTTGTAGGCATGCACACAGCTTTCAGGGGTTCAACCACTGCTCAACTAATTGGCTACCTGCTTAATTACAACCCCATCTGAGATAATCTATTCTAAATAAGTGAGAGTGCAGAGCATCTCCACAGCTACTAATAAGGCTATTACAATCTGTAATCAGAGTGGTATAAACAATACTGAGTAGTTGCATGTAAAAGACTACAGCCAAGTGCTATAACCAATATATCTAATAGCTATGAAAGTAGATAATTTATTAATACAGGTATTTGCTTTTCTTCACTAGATAAGAGTCCCTTTGTAACCCATTTTCCCATAAATATTTTCATAACTCATAAGCTCATTTCTCGACCTTTTATTTGTCAATTAGATAGATTACAGTCAAGTCTCCTGCTGTAAGTCACGTTCTCCATCTTTGGAATAATTTCCACAGCCCTCCTCTTTACTCTGTAGCTCTTACAATAACCTTCAAAGAATGCTGACATTAGAACATTGTCCAGCACCCCTGCAATGTGATATGCAGAAGCAAAGCTTTATCCTCCCTATACTTCAGGGGCATGTTACGGATGCAACAAATTTATGGCCAGACTGTAAAGCACAAGGTGTCTTTTCATAGATGTCTCAGCCCTAAAAGAGGGCCTTAAGCCTTCAGCTCTGCCTACTTAGGACAAGCATCAATTCATCTCTAAAACCTTCTGTGTTGTCTTCTCTTTTGCTCACTCCTGCTTGATATCTTTCTGCTTCTGCTGAACTGCCTGACAGCTCTGCCTACAGAGGAGAGCTAAAAAGCCTCCACTAGAAGTAGCTTGCTCTGTCCTACACACTCTTATCATGTATGTCCCTGTAGCTCTGTGATGGGTTGACCCTGGCTGGTCCACCCCGTGCCCACCAAAGCCACTCTATCACTCCCCTCCTCAGCTGAACAGAACAAATTAAAAAATAGAAAAGGCTCATGGAAGGACAGTGAGAGATCATTCACCAATTACCACCAGTCAGAAGAAACTTGACTCAAGGAAATTGATTTGTTGACAACCAAATCAGAGTAGGGTAATAAGAAATAAAACCACACCTTCGAACACCATCACAAACAGCCTCCCTCCCTCCCACTTCACTTCTTCCTGGGTTCAATTTCACTCTCAATTTTTCTACATCCTCCCTCCAAGCAGAGGGGACAGAGAATGTGGGTCACAGTCAGTTCTTCACGTGTTATCTCTGCCACTCCTTCCTCCTCAGAGGGCAGACTACTCACACTCTTACTCTGCTCCAGCATGGGGTCCCTGCCATGGGACATAGTCCTCCACAAACTTCTCCAATGCGACTCCTTCCCACAGGCTGCAGTTCTTCACAAACTCTTCCTGCACAGGCCCTTTCTGTGAAGTGCAGTCTTTCAGGAAGAGACTGCACCAGTGTGGATCCCCCATGGGGGTCACAAGTACTGCCAGCAAACCTGCTCCAGCGTGGGCTCCTCTTTTTTTCACAGGTCCTGCCAGGAGCCCGCTCCAGTATGGGCTTCCCATAGGGTTGCAGCCTCCTTTGGGCATCCACCTGCTCTGGTGTGGAGTTCTCTGTGGGCTGCAGGTGGATATGTGCTCCACCATTAACCTCCCTGGGCTGCAGGGGGCAGCTGCCTTGCCAGAGCCTTCACCACATGCTGCAGTGGAACCTCTGCTCTGGTACTTGGAGCACCTCCTCCCCCTCCCTCAATGACCTTGGCATCTACAGAATTTTTTCACATATTCTCACTCGTCTCTCCACTGCTGTTGGTACTGCAGTTTTCTTCTTCCCCTTCTAAAATGTTATCACAAAAGCACTGCCACTGTTAGTGATGGTCTTGGCCGTGGCCAGTGGCAGGTCCAGCTTGGAGCCAGCTGGCATTGGCTCCACACCACATGGGGTAAGCTTCTAGCAGCTTTCCACAGAAGCCATCCCTGTAGCCCACCCGCTACTAAAACCTTGCCATGCAAACCTAATACAAACTTGCCCTTCTTGTCCCAGGAAGCACAATAGCCACCTCAAATTTTGTCAAGGTAACAGAGAGTGGTCTGTGACCTCAAAATACAGTATTAAGCATTGTGTTTGTACTCTGCAACTTGGAAACTAAAAAATGTAAAAGAAACATTGTAAATGAAGTCTGTGTTATTTAAATACACTTCTCTTGCTAGCTGCAGTCTCTACAGATTTATAAACCAATTTGGCAGTAACTCTGGTGACAGCATTGCTACACAACAATAATTACCAAAGCAGGAAACGCTCAATAATACAGAAATACTTCACTGTCATTGCAGACAAGCATCTTTCATGTGAAGATGGAGATGTTTCTTTTTATCCTTTTCTTAATATGCCAAACAGAAAACCAAGAAACCTTCACTGTAATCAAGAGTGCTGCACAAAACTCTCTGCACAGTACTCCCCACTGCCGGCAGACACCACTAGCGAGTCAGGGACACCCCCAAGCACCCTTTGGGAGCAGTTAACAGACTCCTCCAGGCATTCAGTCCTGCAATAATGGGCAATTCTGCAAAGCAGATACCTTGCCTATAGGGATCCAAGGAGGTACAAGGGCTAAATTCTGCTCTGTAACAAAGCAGCAGCAATGCTTTTGCAGTAGACAAAAGCATCGTGATGATCTTGCAACACCACAGGGTGGGTTTTTTTTTAATCACAGCATTCGATACATTGCAACCTTCATATAAAATCACTCAACCACTCAATTCACAATCACTTAAGGGTGTTCTGTAGTTTATACAGCATTTATAATTACTCAATATAAGAAAGGCCTAAATTTGATCTGAGAAGTGACAGTTCAACAAAATCTCCTAAGAAACAAGACTTCATCTGCAAAAACAGTGTAGAAGTGAAAATACATGGTTATACCAGGCCCAAACCATGGAGGCCATGGAAGATAACAGTATTTGTCTGTAGCAGGAAAATCATAATGTATCTCTCTATTTAGAATATGCATGTGTGCCTGTTTGCTCTAGATGCATGTATAATCAGCCCTAGTATAAATTAGAAAACATGTGAAAGATTAAACATCAATTGCTGTCCTCCTACATTCCCCATCCCATTGCCAGGTCCTGAGAAAAACAGAAGGCATGGCAGCAATGGTTGGAAATAAGAATCTGAAACTGGTATAAAAGAGGAAAATAGTAATTTTCCATTTGTAGCAGAAGCAGAACCTGTAAGAACCACATTAGTGTTTCACTCTCAACATTAATACCGCCTTATTCTGAAATTAGGAAATTCTGGTGGCTTTAACCGGTTCTTAAAGATACAGCATAAATAAAGAGCATTAACATTTGGAGCTGTGACAACTACATTTGACAGTGGAAGTCACAGTATTATGCAAAGAATTGTTTTAATATTATTCAAGCATCCCACATATTAGAACTATTTCTGGGCGACTAGGAGAGTTTCACAAAATCTCTAAGTGTAATCTTTTGCAAGCTTCACCATCTGGGAGCGCACAGACAGTGCTTAATCCTACTGGCTTTTTTCCAAGAGACTTACAGTAAGACTGTGGCATGCCTTACTTTTAACAATCAAACGAGGGGTTTATTTTGGGTTTGATTGTGGCTTAAAATAGTTCACTATCAAAATAATATTAGGGAGATCAGGTCTCCTGAGAGCAACAGTGTCTTTTATGAGACTAGCTGACAGAACTGAACCTTTGCCCAATGTTTTCACCCAGGTATGCACAACCTTCTTCAGAAATGAACAAATGCAGAAAACCTAGTACTAATTGCAGGTAAATCATAAAGAAACAAGTTAGTGTTAGAACACAGGGCATGTCATCATACAAGAAAGGCACAAACTGCTAAGACAACAGGAGAAAGGACACACTAGGAAGAGGGGGGAAGCAGAAGAGCAAGGTATAATTACAACCCAAGCCATAAAGCCACTATACATATGTAGGGACATCCCTACCATTATGCATGTGTATGTCTACCATTATCCTCTATGCATAACCCAAGAGAATTACAAGTTTGATTTCCCACCTTCACATTGATAAAGCTTTTTGGATTTGTTTTGTTCTGGATTTTTGAGTGTTTTGTTTTAAAATAAGTCATAGAATCATAGAACAACCAGGTTGGAAGAGACCCACCAGATCATCGAGTCCAAACGTTCCTATCAAAAAGTCAGAAGAATCAAGGCCACGAAGATAGGAAAGATGTTTCCAGCTGAAAAGAATGTTCTAGCCCTTTACCAATTGTCTGTAGAAAAGCATCTGAGCATAGAGTCACCCACGCAACTCCCATCGTGGCACTACTGCTCTGGACAGAGACCACTGTATTCAAAGCATACATAGGTTTGAGTAATTCCAACAGTTCTGTCCTCCAAAGTATTTATAATAATCATGTGCTATTCTGGCACAGTTTGGTTTCAGCTGGGTTGGTTTTATTTTAGACCATTAGAAGTCTGTTCCTTGAGAATACTTCGGTAATGCTATTCTGAAGGGTCAGGAAGTGAGGGCAGAAAATGAACGTGTGTTAATGATAGTGATAACATTTCTTCCAAGGTTTGGTCTTTCAGTTCAGGCTGTGAAATATGCACTGATCTACTGCGGTCACAGAATAGGATGTTAGGTAAAGACAAATAATTTATAAGAATTTTTGTTCCAAATGTTTTAGGAGACGTGGGCACAGCTTGTCCAGAGAAACAAAGTTCTTAGATGAAATGAGGCTCTCCCTAGAGTGCTATGTTAGCACTTGAGTTGAAAACAATACTTGGTGTGTTTCAGATAACTGTTGCTTTTGGGAATGAGAGTTTCTTGGTCAGCATGCTGGACCTCAGACGTCTGGCAAGGTCTGAGGAAACAAAGCATGAAGACAATTTTCTTGTCCCCTAACCCTCCACAGATCAAATAGACAACACAGCCACAGTAGACATCACAGACTGAAAGTCTGCAGAGGAAAATAATAATATTTGCTCTCTTTGGTTATAACTCTTCTGTTTCATGCTGATTTGCCACACAATTAAAAGGACCTATGATCACAGTGAAACATAATTTAAAAAATACACCTGCCCAGTGCAAGATTAGTCCAGCTGAAAAGTAGAGCACAGAGGCTTTTTTATCTCAAACAGTACTTAAATAAAGAGTGGCAGTACTCTTAGATAAGAACATAATTAGAAGATTTCCATTTCATTCAACTGTTGCAAACAAACAGCAGGGAATTTCAAGGGAACAATTTGATGGGAAGGGCCAAGGGAAAGTAACAGGCAAAAGAAAACAAAACACTCAAGAACGCTACTACCTCCCATTATGGCAGCCTGCTGGGCACACTGAATAAGGAAAGGCTTTGTTTCACAGAAGGGTCATAGGATTGTTTTCTTTAAGAACATGTTTAAAATTACTTTCCTCAAAATATCATCTATTAGGTCATTGCCAACACATACAGATAAAACCTATACTCTTTGTTGTGGTACACATTCCCCAGCCTTACCACCAGGTAAGGCAGCTGCTCACACATAAAATAACGAGGCAACACTTAGTAACACCCTAGACTTCAATGACTTGTCCAATTCTTAGTTTTAGACTTCTAGACCAAATTCTAGATCAAGTGGAAACATACATTTTTACGTATCTTGTCAGACTACTCTGCCATTTTGTGCTCACATTTCACTCTTCTGTAATAGACGGATAGAGGTCAAATTTATAGTCCCACCCACCCATCACAATGGAAAGAGATCTGAAGACAGGCTACACACTACATGGAGAGACTGTGAGAAGACAATGCTTTCCATAAGAAATGCTTCTCTTTTGCTGCCTATCACCATACCCCACAGCCGTGCTACCACTGGCTCCCTTGTCCATAAAAATTAACACTGCTGCTGAAAATTGAAAGCTTTTGCAGCTCTGCATCTCCAGTTGCCGCAGGGAAGCGGAGCACCAAGCAAACAGACACAGGAAATAGGAATGATCTTTCCTACAATTCATCCAAAGCCCATCAAGCCTTGTGCAAAGGGTACGCACAGCTTACACAGCTACCTCAAAGTGTAGTATTTCTTACGTCTCAGGTATTTACCTGTTCAGATTTCACACTGCTTATTAAAAGAACAAATTGGAACTCCATCTTCACTTTAGAGTGAAGATGATTCCTCCCATACCCCCACAGATTTACTTTTTCCATAGCTAAACTCACAGAGCTTACCAAGGTCACTTTCTATTTGATTTATAATAGAGTTTGCTGAAGAATATTTTGTAAGCTCTTATCTGCAGATACGCACGTCTGTTTCACTGTTCCAGGCACAGGAGACTAAGAGGTCATAAAGATGTCCTAGCAGCAGCGCTCCCAAACAAGCTTACTTTGTGTCTTCTATTAAAAAATCCTCATCTCTGTCAACACATTTACAAACACCCTTTTTAATTTTGGTTAAGATAAGCTCTCTGGCAAAATGCTATGTTAGCTCTGTATATGACTTATGCTTCACACTACACTGTGTTACACACTATTGTGAGCACAAGGTGCTTTTGTACTGCAAGTTCTTACTCTGCATTGAGAACAAATCCTACCAGTTCCACATTACTTGTAAGTATGACTGTTTCGCTCTAGATACTTTAGTTCCTTCAGGTCTTGTTAAAACCCTCACATGGGAAACTATTTCCAAATTCCATTCTTATTTTCAAAGTCAAGATCATCTTGCCTTTCCTCTAGACTGAGCTATTCATTCAGTGATTCTTTATGACTAATCCATTCACTACTCACAGATCTTTTCTGCCTTATAACCTGCCTGTAAAAGTGCTCAACTGTTTACTGTAGCAGTATATTCACTTGATTTTTATTAAGTGCTTTCCAAATGGTACTCAGGTAATGCTGGGAAAGCCAGCAGAGAGCCCCACAGCTCTGTGATACTTCTGGAGTGCTGGGACTCTCAACGGGAGATCCAGAAAGAAAGGGAATAATGGACAGGTATATCCATATATTTCTTCTGCCTTTTTTTGTCAGGAATATAGGCTAAAGTATCACACAAGAACTGAAAGATGAAGAATAAGATGTTACATGACACTAATAGCCAGTTGTCATTATTTTTCTTCTTGATGAAGTAGCCTTGTTCAATTCTTAGCTGGGAAAAGCTCATCTTTTAGAAGGTCATCAAACAAGCCCATCCACCCTTGAACAAAAGAAATTGCTTTCTGCACTACTTAAATATAGATTACTAGCATAAAAACACTCCCCACTCTTTCAAGAGTTTCTGTTTAAAAATAAATTTTCTCCACATACAGAAAATCTACACACGACTTTTTGGAATAGTTTGTGCTGCTACTTTCAATTTCTATCCCTGTCGCCATGGAATGGTCTTCTCCCACATTTTGGTATTTCCTCTTGGAACTAGTTTTGCTTGGGACACAGTAAAATTTCTTCATAGTAGTTTATAAGTTGCTACATTTTTGATTTGTGCTAGAAACAGTGTTGATAACAGAGATGTTTTTGTAACTGCTAAGTTGTGCTTATGCATAGTCAAGGTCTTCTCTGTTTCTCACATCATCCTGCCAGTCAGTAGGCTGGGGGTGCACAAAAAGTAGGAAGGGGACACAGCTAGGGCAGCTGACCCCAGACATCCCAGACCATATGATGTACTCGGCAATAAATGCTGGGGGGAGGAGAAAGGGGAATGTTCAAAGTTAATACCTTTCATCTTCTAACTGTTACATGTAATGGAGCCATGCTTTCCTGGAGATGGCTGAACACTTGCCTACTGATGGGAAATAGTGAATAAATTTCTTGTTTTACTTTGCTTCTGTGTGCAGCTTTTCCTTTACCTATTAAACTGTCTTTATCTCAACTCACAAGCTTTCTCACTTTTACCTTTCCAATTCTAGTCCCTATCCCACAGGGGGAGAGTGAGTGAGCAGCTGGGCAGGGCTTAAGTTGCCAGCTGGGGTTAAACCACAATATTCTGCATTTATTACTATTCCAAACAACAAAACACACACCCTTGGAAGAATTCTCAGTAGCTCAGTTTCTGCCCCACTAATTGCACTGTTTTCTGCTGCAGGGGTGAGTCAAAGCATTCCAGGTGGAAATGTGAGAAANGGAAGGGGACACAGCTAGGGCAGCTGACCCCAGACATCCCAGACCATATGATGTACTCGGCAATAAATGCTGGGGGGAGGAGAAAGGGGAATGTTCAAAGTTAATACCTTTCATCTTCTAACTGTTACATGTAATGGAGCCATGCTTTCCTGGAGATGGCTGAACACTTGCCTACTGATGGGAAATAGTGAATAAATTTCTTGTTTTACTTTGCTTCTGTGTGCAGCTTTTCCTTTACCTATTAAACTGTCTTTATCTCAACTCACAAGCTTTCTCACTTTTACCTTTCCAATTCTAGCCCCTATCCCACAGCGGGAGAGTGAGTGAGCAGCTGGGCCGGGCTTAAGTTGCCAGCTGGGGTTAAACCACAATATTCTGCATTTATTACTATTCCAAACAACAAAACACACACCTTTGGAAGAATTCTCAGTAGCTCAGTTTCTGCCCCACTAATTGCACTGTTTTCTGCTGCAGGGGTGAGTCAAAGCATTCCAGGTGGAAATGTGAGAAATAACATATTAATTCAGGAATTAACGCAGGCATAGCACCTTAATGCCTAGTAGAGTCCTCTGTCATACAACAAAGAATGAGAGATTAGATTTTTATTTTAAAATAATAATTTAAAAAATCTAGGTTTTCATGGCACCCCTCTCTAACGTTATTTAAAATGCCTTTAGATTCAAGGTCTCAGAGCATCCTGAAACAGAAGACCCTGACCTACCAAAGAAAAGTTTCACAACTGTATATCCTCAAGCAATTAACTCTGCCCACATAGTTTAAATTACACAAGAATAATTATTTTTTATCACTCTTTGCAGCCTTTCACTTTCTGTCATAGGGGGTTTCTATTCCTGTTAAACTTTTTCCCCAGTACAAAAATATTTAGCCTGCCTTCAGTGTGCTCTCTCCTGGTTTTGTAGGCTTCATTTTCATTACCTCTCTTCCAGCTCCTCTGTGTTTCCTATTTGTTTGTTTGGGTTTTTTTTTCTTAGTCATTAATCCTTCTCTCTAGCTTTGCCCATAATTAAGGGTGAACAGTCTTATCGGTGTTTTCAATGTAGACTTTTACAGAGGCAATCCATTTTCTACTATCACATTCCACCTCCCCTGTATGCTAACACTTCCCTTGGCTTTTTGACTATACACTGAGCAACTGTTTCGGCACACTCTCCAGAAGGATGCTAGAGGGGTTACAGTAATTTTGAAACACATACCTGTGTAACACCAGTCCAAATTATCCTTGCCAAACACCACTACGTTTCTCCAAGATTAAATCCATCTAGTTCCTCATCTAGTCTTTCAGGTTCTTCAGTGAATATGATACAGTTTCAAAGGGGAAAGAAGAACAAAAAGTTCCACTTCAATTATTTGGTATAGGTTTGGGGTTTGTTGGTTTGTTTGTTCTTTTTTTTTTTTAAGGGCTTTTTGTTGTTGTCATTTTAAAGACACTAACTTACTTGATAGCCTAAAGAAATTTTCTTGCATTAGAGAATGCTGTGAGGGAGCACAGCAGTTGCACCTGTTTACAAGGTTGATGTTTTGGTTTGTGGTGTAAGATGCAACTGTCTTGCACTGTAATTAAACTAAGTGATAGTTTTTATTTGTAAACAAGGCAGTCCCACAACCTTTAAAGCACCCACTTGATTAACACTAGAAGATGATAAGATTAGTATTGCAGCACTTTAATGCCACAGCATTGTCTCTCCTGCCCCTCCCAAGCATTTGAACAGCTGTGACAGAAGGATACCCAAGGCTCACTTGACACTAGAGTGAATATCACCCCTTCTCAGTGAATTTGCTCCCACCCTGCAACACTTAAGGAAGCTGAAGGGAAAAAGCTGTGTGCCAGCAGAGGGCAGGCAGCCCTTCCAGCAGTGCCTGCCTGCTCCCTCCCTGCCCTGGGACTCTGGGGCAGCTGCCACCAGGACCTCCCTGCCCCGGGCCCCGACACCACCCACACTGCCACACAGGCAAGATAGGGCATAAGAGCAGGGGAACCTGATGGGAAGACAAGAGAAAGCTTCATTCACACTATTTCTCTATATTGCAAGGCCTCAAATTTGCTGCTCAAGTAAAAGGCAGCATGTTCAGTTCTGAGACCTCAATCATCTCCAGGGCCACTTGCTCAACAGGCAAGCATTTGACTCCCAGACCAGACATGCTTTTTTCCAATTTCTCCAGCAAAACAAAGCAAACACAAAGTATCTTTCTACCTGCTCCCACAGCTACCTCCGCACCCAGTCTCTCTCTCTCTCTGGAAACAGAAAACAGGCTGAGCCTGCCAGGGCAACACGTCCTCCTCCCCAAGGAGGGGCCACAGGGAGCAGCACTGAAGCACTGAACACAAATGAACACAAGTAACCTGCTGTTAGCAAGTGATGGCATTGAAAGATCTTGTTCTCGGATTTCTGTTTGCCTGTCACACAAGGAAGATACCCCAAAGTGGCATGTTGATTGTGGTCATACACAGCAGCATGCTGTAGCGTGTTTCATTCCCATCATGGAGCGTCCTGCTTCTGCCCCTCTCCAATAGCATATCTAACACTTCACACTAGCAATTGCACATAAGTTACTGGTTTCTTTCCCTTAGCACTAAAAGGAAAAACATCCTCAGATCATTCACTTCAGGCAGAGGCTGCAGCTTTTATTAGAGAGAGCTCTGTCCCTGCTCCACAATGAACCAACCACATCACCAGCTGCAGCAGCAGCATATCCAGCAAATAACAAGATCCCAACATAAACATTTGGGCCTAACAAAGTGCTGTAGAGCAATTTCCAATGTATGCACAAGTTGTTCCTTGACTGTGTTTATACATACACCTAGATATCTGAATAGGATTATGCTCACTTTGTGTTTCCATTTATACACTCTTGGTTTCAGATTTCTAAATTATGCTGTATAACAAATACTAAGAACTCACTGCTGGCTAGAAGAGTTTTTTTCCTCTTGCTTCCAGTGTTTCTTCCAAAAGACAAATGAGCTGAGTACCAAATTAATATCCCATCCCCTCCACAAAAACACTTCACAGAACTAGCTTGCGATTTAGGAATCAGACACTTTTCTAAAACCATGTGAGAAGGTGATTATAGCTAATCACATTAGCCTATAACTTTTTTCCCCTCTAAAAGCAGGATTAAAGGCAGAGATGAACTTCCCACATTTCCACACACCAGCTGCAACCTTCCAGACTATCTGCTGAACAGTTAATAGAATTACCATCCACAGACCCGGGATTCTCAGGGATTACTCTGGAGAGGTTGCCAAAGGAACTCATGGGGCTGTAATTCCTGGCTTTACACTACTGGAGAGGGATGGCATTGAGAAGTACGCTGGAGGGAGTTCCAGACTGAAGAAGTTGTCATCTGCATTTTTCAAGGGCTGTGGAGATGCTGATCGTAATTAAAATTTACCGAGAAGAATAAAGCAATGAACTTAAAGCACAGGACTGGAGATGTGATTAATGAGAGAGGCAGCAAGGTAAGGCAGACAATCAACCTCCAAGTCTGATTTTGACATATCTTTCTTTAATTTTTAGGAAGATCAGTGCAAGTTTTCATACCTTACCAATTCCTGCATTATGATTGAGAGCACGTGCTCACCTTCAACTGATGCATGAAAATGGCTGAAAAGCAATTTCTTGTGCGAAGGGCAGGAGGGAGACTGGAGAAAAAATAATATATTTAAATTCTATAAAATGGAAATCACTCATTTCCGACCAACTACCCACAAAACTTTACAATCCATGTGATGATATAAGAAACAATTTTCACTGAGGTTAGCTTTATAATCAGTACTTTCCATTTCTAAACGCTTAACCAAATACCTGAATGTAAAAGTATACTCCATCCCCAGCAGCATCACATATACAATACAGGTTTCACTGTATGGCTCTTATAATCTCTACAAGATAAACATCGCAAGTTTAAACTAAATTAAGTCCTTGGAAAGAAATGGGAAAAATCCACCCTTTAATTTCCTTTTTTGGTCAAGACACCTATAAATAAGTTCAGCAAGGAGAAACAAAAACTAGTTCAAACTAGTTTTTAGATCCAATTTCTACTCCAAAATTTAACATTCACTCATGAAACAAATGACCCTTAATACAGATTCAGAAGAAAAAGCCCTTTCTCCAAAATGCCGTTTTAAAAAACCACAACCAGCGATTTAAGAAACCTAGTTTTACTGCACAGGCTTCTGCAAAGCATCACATACTGCTAAACAAATAAACAAAAAAACCCAAGACCCACACTCAGCCTGCCAAGGCACTCGCACAGACATGGAGCCAGTAGAATTAACACTGGGACACAGGACAGGGCATAAGAAGAGTCATTAAGCTCCCCACACAACCACTGAAAACAACATAAGTGCAAGACACTGAACTCCCAGGTACAAGCAAAGCTGCTCAGCTGCTTTGTGAGCCTGGTCAGCAAGGCAGAGATGTGGCAGGTTTTATGTGGCAGCTCTCACCTTTGAAACAGATCATCCAATGCAATCCTGAATCTGCTGGAGATGACCCTGCTGTCAGTAACAATGCTTGGGCCTGAAGCACTTTAAGGAGCACTCTTCTCAAACAGAAAGTAAAGGAAGGTTTGCTTCTTGCTGTTAAGTCTCACAGTTTCTCATTTTAGTCCTCACAGACAGGCAGCACAGATTATGAATCAAAAAAGAAAAAAAAAACAAACCAAAACAAACGAACTCCACAACCAAGGATAAAAAGCAATTTCCTCAAGAGATAAGGGGAAAAGAATAATAATTAAGATTATTATTATTATTAATGATTATTAATAATAGTAATAACTTAAAACAATTATTCCCCCAGCAATAGCCTCCCTTTCATTCAAACCATCACAAAACCTAACAAAACCCATCTGAAGTCAAAGCAGCAATGTCTATGCTATTTTGTTATCGTTCAGAGAACTGTATCTTTAAATGTCACACCTGAACAAAAGGACAAAACCCTTGCTCAGGTAGCTCAGTAAGGTAAGGATTCTGTTTCCCCCTAGGGAACAGATATCAAGTGTTTCATCTCTAGGTAACAGGCTGAAAACACCATTTCAGGAGGAACTGAAGGATGAAAGCCCACAGCATGTCAGTCCACATGGTGACCTGCTACATCTGAAAAACACAGAAATCTCTGAAGAAAAGCAGTGTAATTTTTTTTTTTTTGCCTTTGCAAGACTTCTCCACAAAACAGACTGTTAAAAGTTGTAACAGCTGGGAACCCATCCTCAATCCCACCTCCAACATGAGATCACCAAGGACCAGATTGTTAGTTCTAGCTGACAGGTATTTTATGGCACTAAAAACATGTGCTACACATCATGTTTCTGAAGGTCTCCAACATACACCTTCAGACAGTCAAATCATACTTGGCCTGACTGTATCAATGCTGGCAAAAAAAAAAAAAATCTGCTGCAGAGCTTAGCTGGAGCTGAATCTCTTTTGCCTCTCTGCAAGGAGTTTGGAGAGTAGAAATTATCATAACAGGCCATAAAGCACAGAAGAACAAATCAGGGAAATTCAGAAAGGCTCACAGGAGGAGCAGAGGCCAGGAAAGGTCTTGTCTCTATCAGTACCTTTAAGCAACCGGGTAGACACAAAGCCAGGATAGCACAAAGGGCACTTAGCTATGTGGCCAGCAGATTCAATAAATTAACTGGGAAGACTTTGGAAGCAAAGCTATGGCTATGAAAGGATCCCTAGACAATCTCACAGGCCTCTAAAGTGTCTGCAGACACTTTGCCACAGGATTCCTGAAGCCGTGGTATGCAGGACATCAGTGTGATCCATAAAATCACTGTATGCTACCACCCAAACAGCACGTGCTCTTCTCCCACTTCAACTAACACTTACACTGTTGCATCATCGCCTCCTTAAAAAGACCTTATTGTTCATGGTGCAAAATAAAAGTAGGAAAAGATGCAATCAAAGCTCAATCTGTTCCCTCACTTACTGTAGCAGAAAACCAACATGGAGAGCACACACGTGACAGGTAAGTGGTTTCCCACTCTTTTCCTCACCCTTTCTCTCTGAAGGTAGGCAAAGCCAACCACTCAAAGTTGTGGCATCAGTGTTATCACTGCCTGCAAAGGAGCCCAAAGAGTAAAACCAATCAGTTAAGATTGACTACAACTTATGATAGCACTTCAAAAAGGAAGAAAGTGGTGAAAGATTGGATATGGTTATTCACCTTTCAACCACAGTCACCACCAGGATGCAGAACCTTCTTTCACAAGAAGGAAAGGTACACGGCCTAGAGCATCTGACATCAGTCCTCCTCCAGTAGAGGTGGCAGACAGTAGGGTTAAAAACAACTTGGCATTATGACTAGTGAAACTAATGGAGACAGGTCTCCCCACACCAGAGGGTAGTGAGGCTGACAGAATATTGTTCTCTTTCATCCTGGGAGACCAGATCCATTCCAGGACTCCTGCCCATTTTGTGCATGAGGAACATTTAGGAGACGCATTGTCATGGCCATCAAGACCAGGGCTACACAAGATTCAGATGTTCATGCAACCCTTGGTAAAGAAAAGAAAGAGAAGGAAACAAACTGAAGCTAAACACGGTGATAATCACTTCAATGAACACGACTGATGGCTTACCATTATAATTTTTTTCCTCTTGGAAAAAAACCATACACTTTCAGTTCTGTCAAGTCATAGGGTTTCTGAGGACACAGTGCTGCCTGTACCTCAGTGGCCCTAGACTCCCTTTCTATTAAGCCTCATTTTGTTGAATACAGATCCCAAACAATAAGAAAAGCTCCAGATTTGCCACCCTGCTTTGGGCTAGAAAAGCCTGCTTGCTCAGCAACTGATAACCCCTTCTTTTTAAATTTTTTTTTAAATCAGCCTGAGGGCTCAGTCATGTGCACGGTCTGTATTTTGGCATTCCCCTCTCCTACTCAGAGCCTTCCTCCAACACCACCCTTGCCAATGCTGGCTGCCTCATCTTAGTGTTATTCTTCTCTTTCTCCCTCTCAGACTCCAGCAATTAAACCATGCTGTGATCAAGAAGCAGGGATGCCCCTTAGGCTGGCTTTACCCCAGCATGGCTTGCCCCTTAAGAAATACTAAACACTCGACTCTCCAGACAAACATTAGCCTCATACAGTACTGGGAGGAGAAATCATACCTGCCCCCAGTCATTTTATGAGATTAATCTGCTGAACAGGTCACAGCATCAATCACTTTACACCCTGCCACTTACAATCACAAGTACAGCTGGCAGCACCTATTAGACACCAAGAAGGCCACTGGGTGGTGAAGCTGGCCAAATGGCTGCAAGGGACCTACTGGTCACCTCCTATGTGCTTGAACTCCCATAATGACCATGCAATAAAACTCCTACACCACATCTGTTGGATTTGGGGGATGGAGGGGCTGGACACAAGCTGGGGTTTCTCTAACTGTGCAAATTGTTTTGCACTCTGAGCACTTGAAACCATGACCCCTCCTACTCTACGCAAGCTGTGAGCAGGGAAACTACTCTGGATAATACCATGTATCATAACTTGCCATCCCAAACATATACACTTCACGTAAATGTAACTGACCAAATAAGAACCAAGTCTTACAAGTTACCTTCTTCCTTCTGTTTAACAGGAATCCTTAGAAAGGTAAAAGGCAACAAAATGCACAATTAATACGGAATTGCTGCTGCCCGGTGTGATCTCTTGCATTTTAGAGTAGCAAGTTCAAGCAGAGCAGAAATCAAAAAAGAAGATCCAGGATCCTCTATCTCTCCACCTCAAACACAACTCCAGCACATGCACAGGACATGCCTACATGCCACAGCAAAGTTACTGCATCTGCTCTGCCCAAATCCATCCAAAGACTTCTGCCTCCACTCATTAACAACATTATCCTACTCCAAGCCTTATTTGGGATGCAGCTCAGTGCAGAGCTGACTTAACCCGTCCTTAAACCCACAAATCATATTTCTTCCTTATGTCATACATTGATCCCATCACAGTAATAACCTGTGCTTTGCAGCACTGCTTCAAGGTCAAACCGAGTGAGTTTCATTTGATCATGTTCACAGGCTCAAAGCAGTTCACCCTAATGGGCACAGTCCTGCCAGATTACTTTATAGAATGATAACTCTGCCAAGCTGTTCCCACTTACCCATTTCCCAAGCAATGCAGCTGAATCCCAGACAAATGAACAAAGCTGGAGCATTCACAGGTAACATCTGCTGACTGTGCTAAGGCAGAAGGGGCCGAAGGAAGGCTGCCTGGGAGGACACAGGCACCCTCTGATTTGAGAAGCCAGGACTATGCTCAAGCTTTTCAGAAACACATCAGACAGTACTCACCTCTGGGGAACTAGTGATACAAAACTGCAATGAATGCCTCGTACCACGTGCAACTTACACTACAGACTACATTAAAAATACAGAGCACATGATTTACCTTATTTTTCTCCTTCTGCTTTTACCCCCATTAGTTCTAAAAAAAACAGAGATCACACAGAAAAAGCCAGGTACATAATGGCAGGAAAAACAACTGTGTCATCCAAGCACAGAACTTTAAACTCAGGATTCATTCTCTATGCTTGTATCAAGTCTCTCACCAAAACTTATCCTCCCTCCCTCAGTTTCTTCACCTGAGGAATAAGAACATTTATACATGTACATTTTTCTCCAAAGTTATTCTGAAATCATTATTTGGTAGACACTTGGCAGATTAGAGGCACTACATAAATATTAGATGCTCTAGTATAAGCTCTTAGGGAAGGAAGGGGATTTCTGAAGCTCTTAAAACTATCACAAGGTTTCTGTGGGCTGCTTTATATGAGCCCAGACTTAAACAAGAGTCTGGCAGTGTATATTAAAGTTAACATGACATTATGCATAGAAGAATAATTTATATACAGGAAGAATGGTTAGTTGTCTTCAGGTATGCATATGGGATTTTAATTCTTAGCTCATTCATCAGATCCTACTCAGTGCTGTGTTCTGAACTACAGAAAGAATAAAGGAACACAATTTTATCCAAACAAAGAGAAGTGTAAACAACGTTTTAAAAAGTTTAAGAAGGAAAGTAACTCATTATTTCTGTGTACTTAACCTGAGAAGAGAGCCAAACATAGTAAGATAAAAAAAAGGTATTATTGCTTTTTCCCAGGCATACCATCTTCCTGAAAGTTGCACCAAATAGAATATGTACAAGAAGTGTGTTTACTGACAAGCTATGAGTCATGCTCCCAACAGACTATTAGAAAGACTAGCTGCCAGAAATGAGAATGTAACTTCAATTCACAGGAGCATGACTGCAGTGTTATCTCCTGTTAATAGAAGGCAGTGGAGATTAAAATAAGTGATCAGCAGATTCAAGTGCTATACTATCCTCCCACATCAACATGTTGTCCCACTCAGGACAAACAACTTCTGTGCTTTGGTTTACCTCAACTCACATCTGTGGTAAGCTTTCACCTGCTTCACTGTTATTACAATGCTTAACATTTGTATGAACAGTCTGGCCTAGACAGAACATGAAAGGTATTTCAGGTGGAAAAATATTGCTGTGTTATCTTAATTCACAAAATCAACTAATTTTCATTGTGACGACCTGAAATTTATTGACCTCTGAGAAAAACTAGGAGCTATTGTAATAAAAGCCTCCAGTCAATTCTCACAAACACTAATTTCCTACAAGCTAAGTAACAAAGTATGAGAAAATACCATGCAACATGATCAGCCTTAAAAAAGCCAGTACTTATAGCAGGAAAAAAACATCTATAAGCTTCTGCCCCTCCTTTTCATTCTGAACTTAAGTTATTGCTGTAAAAATGTCCTACTGTAATAATACTGCAGAAGGACATGGTCCTCAGACTTCACCTACAACTCTGTATCCATTATGGGTCAGTAGTTACCATGCCACAGACAAAATGTAATTGCTGCTGCAGGCCTGCAGAGCAGAGAAACCACAGTATCTCTGAAATGTAATATTATGGAACAAGAGCGCAGACTTTGTCTCATCAAAGGAAAGGCACCGCTGGGATAATAAATTGACTTTATAAGCTAAACAACACACCACAACAGTCAAGTTTCTGGCTACCTAATAGAACTGCAAAGATCTCAAGTGTCATTTAGAAATTTAAAAAAAAATTTAAAAAATAAGACAAAATCCCTGTCCTTTGCACAAGGTCAATTGTGACTTCCATCCATTTCCCTTAAGTGTATTTAACAGTACTTTTTAATATTCTCCAAAGAGATGGCTGAAAGGTTAAGAGCAAAGAGAAGAAAACATGTGATGCAGAAGCAGCTAGCTATGGTCCCATCCCCAGGATTCACACAGTTCAAAAAAGTGATTGTAGTACCAAATTCTGGGCTACCAAAGAACACACATTCAAAACAGACGGAAAACAACCAGCCTTGCTCTTCTACCACAAAGCTAGTCAGTTGCAGTTTCCCTGCAACTCCACTAACATGAGCAGCAGGCCAGCCCATCATTTGCAAATCAGGCATCTATTTTGCCATGCCATACCTAGTTCAGGAATTCAACCAGGAAAGGAAGGCTCTGCTCCACATTGTTCATCCTCTGCTTCATGGAGGAACAAGATAAAGCAAAAGAGCAAAAGGTGAACAATGCTGTTCTGTGCAGAGTTCGTATGCAGTTGAATACCATCCAAGTCATTTCACATTAAATACTCCATCTGTGCTCTCACCTCTACTTTGCCTGTTACTTTCAGAGTTTAACGCAGAGGCTGAGGGCAGCTTAGCAGAAACTCTGCAAGGAAGGTCATAAACACTGAAAACAGGACAGAAAGGGGACAAGAGAAGAACCATCCCTCCCAGTAACAGGGCAATCCAAGTAGAAGCTCAGAAACCAGATTTTGCTCAGACAAGGAAAGGTCTGGAAGAGCCCTATGGCCTCAGGAGTGCAGCTGCCTGCAGAGGGGAGAGAGGGCAATGAGTAAACAGTGTCAGGCAGGATACCCTTATTCAAATAAGTCACTTAACTTTTCAGACAGCAGCAAATCTCCTTACCTCTCTGAATTGAAGGCAGACTTAAAGGAATGTTTGTTAACAGACTACCCTCTCCCAGGATCATTCCTGACACACAACAGCGAAGCACATGCAGTAAAACTATGTCAAGGATGCTCTTGATTAAAAAGGAAGTTTATTTCTAAATAAAATTATAACTTTAAAAGCAATTTAAAATCATCTTGGATTTGTGATATAACTTTCATTTTGCTTCTGCAGAGTTTGCTGACTGTTAGGGAAGCATCTGTGGCATAAAAAGATCTCTCTGAAACATCTACTGGCCTTTTGACATGCTGTAGTATGAGGCAAACTGAAATTCAAGGTCTCAGGTCTCCTGTGCATGGAGGAGAGAGCAGGATGCTCATTTGGGAAGGCAATTTTCAGGCTGCTCACTGACGAAGGAAAGCTGAGTCCCTATGGAATTCCCACTAAAATTTCAGGAAGCAATGATGTTGAATCCCAGCATCAAGTATGTTTTTGAAGATTTCATGTGCCTGCCTACATAATTTGCATAATGATTACACTATTAAAAGAGAAGCTAACAATAAAAATTAAAGGCTAATTTACATTTCACTGAATAATACCACAGAAGTAAGTAGTTAATTTTAAAAAGAAGTTAAAATGCTTGGTGCGGATGATCAATGTTGCAAAAATACCCATTACAAAAATCTTCAGTGCGAGAAGCAAGAGAAAGAAGAGGAAGAGAAGTGTTTGTTCCAAGGTAACAAGTCAGACAACAGGCATGCACCACAGATGCTAAGGAGAAGGAATAGTCAAGAGGGTGGTATTCCTTATAATTACCAAAGGTAGTAAAGAAATTCCTATCCTTAGCAATCAAATGAACAAAAAAGAAGTCCCTGGAAAAACTACATAGTTTGGGGTCTCGGACTCCTTTAGTCCTGCAATGTAATTACTTCTAACTCTAAATGCCTTCTCTAGCTTGGATGAAACACCAACATGACAACCTCAAGGAGCTCCAATATAATCTGTAAATTACTCATTTTACAAATAAAGTACATGAAGACTGCAAGCACTTTCCTGAGCCAAAGCCTCCAGGTGATCTGTTCTCAGAGCCAAAGTTTCCTCCTAAAGATAATAAGACAGATGCTGGTGCTCGGTGTGGAGAATAAGCCCACTGACTCAAACCCCATGCAGAGGACCCGTGACATCAGGGCAGATACAATTAAGGCTCTCTCCTTACACCTCCTGGGTCAAATTCTGCCTTCTGAGTCGACAAAAGACCTCTCCTTAACTTCAAGGAGTAAAAATATGAGTGCCCAAAGGCATTCCTGCCGACAAAACACTGGAATCACTTTTGCTGATTTGCTGCAATGTAAAACGTGGAAAAGCATATAGCTCAGGGGAAGCAGACCTTGGAGCACTGTATGTTTCAATTCCATATCAAAGCAAACTAGTAAAATGTAAGTTAATACAAAGGTCAGCAATTTATGCCACAAGCTCCTTATGAAGGTACTAAACTTCCTCCTAACATTCTTGCAAGTCCTCACTTGAACTATAACAAAAGGCAAACTGCTCTGATAGTTTTCTTAATATATGCACTAACAACAATGCTAAATAATGGCATAAAAATACTAAATCCTCCACTTCCTCCAAGCCTTCCTGGTATTTTTCCATTCTCTCTCTCTCCCTCTCAGAAAGCTCAGTAATTGCTCAATAGAAGAGAGGATACTTTTTTTTTTCCAAAACCCAAGTTCATCCCTATTTCCTTCTTCTCCCTTATTCCTAAATGGCTGTTGTACTGCTTTGCTTTTGGAGGACTATGCAATTCTGGTAGCACTGCTTTCCTCTCATCCCCTGCACAGCAAGCATTTTGACATCTTGCAGTTACAACCAAACCCCATTTTTGGAGATCATGTAGAAGTTTCCAGGAAGAGCCTGATAAAACGTTCACTAGTTCTCTCTAAGACTACCTTTCACTGAGCTCTTTTACAAGCAATGGAACCAGTAACTGCACTGGAAGGGGATGAGAAAAAAGAAGAAAAAAAACCAAAACAGAGATAAAGCAAAAGGTCAACCAACCTCTCTTCGCAGAGGAAACAATAGCAACTGAGAATGCCGGTGATTTTTTTTTTTATGTCTGTCTCAATTCATCGAGTTGCTCAAAGCTTGGAAGAATAACAAACATATGAAAACAAACCAGGCACGTTCTTTTTCTTTCACAATTACCAGAGCTCTTTACTTCATCTCCAAATACTCCCTCACAGAAGGTTTAATCTACAGGGTCAACCTGGTCTTTTACTTTCTGACACCCATGTTTTAGTTCTCCAACAGTCTCAGACAATGTGGATACACATACCTGGGAGCCAGAGAACCTCCCTTCCACTTTGTTACAAACGTGCAATTACAGCTACTTGCTGAAAGCCACAGCACCTCACCAAAGCTAAAAATAGCAGCACTTACTTGCTTTGGTAACAAACTGCTTTTTAAGGGTCTATTATAGTAGCAGAATAATTGGAGCTGACTTTCAAGCATTTAATAGTTCCTACGAATTTGCTCAGAAGTCTATTCAAGTCTTTAATAATCTGAGAAGAGCAATCCAATTTAAAAGTCTTTAAATCCCTCTTCCCATTCCAGTGTGCCCAATGATGTAACAACCTTTTATGTAAAGGTACCGATGGCTCATTAACAATGCAGAGCCTTCACTGTAGTTTTTGCAATAGCTTTGCTGGGAACTCAGGTGCACCTGAAGAGACAGCGCTCTACGGCAAAACAATATAAGAGCGTGAAAGAGCTTGTCCGGGACAAGTTCTGCAGCCTGAGAGTTGGTAGCAACACAGATGGCCAGATACCTTCAACACTTCGAGGCAGCAGCAGAGAGAAACCAAACATCGAGTCCTGCTTCCAGCATCATTGAAGAAAACAACGCGTCTACCGATAACCCAGTGCAAGGACCTGCCTCGCCTCCACAGCTACTCCTACCGCCGGTGGGATGAGGTTCTCCATTCAAACACGGCCCTTCGGCTAGTAATTAAGGCACCTCCTCACAGAATCACAGAATCACCGGGCTGGAAGAGACCCACCGGGTCATCGAGTCCAGCCATAATTTAGTTCGATTGCGCTCAAGGCTACAACCAGGTGCCCCCCTCACAGCCTCTGAAGCAAATTCCGCGACACGAGCGGCTCAGGGCAGCGAGCTGCTAGTTAAGCCCGGTCTGGGGCTTTGGCCACAGGGTTTTCCTTGCCAGCCCGGGGCTCGGGCCCCTCGCGCGGCGTTCCTCCCCCCCCCCCGCCACCCGGTGCCGCAGCGGCCGGACGCGCACGGACCGAGCCGGGATCGCCGCCCTTCTCGCCCCTCTCCGTTCCCCGAGCGACCCGGGCGCTCCTCGTCCCTCCCGGGGAGCTCGGCCGCCCCCGCCCCGCTCCCCACTCACTCCGCGTAGCCCGTGGTCCAGGGCAGGCGCCGCGTGTCCTTGCTGAGGATGAGGATGGGCCGGGCGATGTGGTCGGCGGAGCACTCCACCTCGTCCGGGGACAGCCCCAGGAACTCGGGTCTCCCGTACGGGAACCGCAGCGGCAGATCCGCGCCGCCGCCGCCTCCGCCGCCGTGCTCGGCGCCCGCGCCGCCGGCCATGATGCCTCCCATGAAATTGGCCACGGCGGATTTCACCCGCGTGAGCATAGTCGCCGCGGCTCCGGCAGCGCCCGCCGCGACCGGGGGCAGTTCAGGGGCGGCCGCGGGGCCGCGCGCCCATCGCGGCGCCGNGTCCCATCCCACCCCATCCTACCTTATCCCATCCATTGCCCCACCCCATCCATTGCATCCATCCCACCGACGGACCCATCCATCCCATGCCACCCACCTCCCATCCATCCATCCATCCCATCCCACCATCCCACCCCATCCCATCCATCGCTCCATCCCATCCCCCCATCCCACCCCCCCATCCCACCCCATGCTCCTACACATCCCTCCATCCTATCCTATCTCCTCATCCCATCCCATCCTTTCCCATACCATCCACCCCACACTACCCCATACCACACCATCCCCCTATCCATCTATCCCATCCCACNCCCAGCCTCCCCCCCATCCCATCCCTCACCCCATCACTCCTCCCATCCCACCCCGCACCCCCATCCCCCCATCCCATCCTACTCTGTCATCCCATCCCTTCCCATGCCCCCACCCCATCCCTTCCCACCACATCCACCTCATCACACCCATCCCATCCCGTCCCCTGGTCATATGGGCTGTGGGGGAACATTCCCACTTAGAGGGTTTACCATCCTTTTCCTCTTTGAACACATCAAGGATATTTTTCCTACAAACCTACTTACTGTGTAAAAAAAAGAATTACTAGCACCCTCGCTGTGAGGGCGGCCAGAAGCAGCAGTTGTAGGCAAGTCCTGCAGCTGGCCAACCGTGGGTCCCCCTGCCTGCTGGGGAAGTTGGGGATCATGCCTGCTGGTCAGCCAGCAGAGCTGGTGTGGTAGCCCCTGGGTGCCTCCGGCACAGTCAGGCATTTGGGATGCTGCCATGTAGCAAAAGGAAAAGCCCGAATATATTCAAATTTGTGGATATAGACATGGTAACCCCTCTTTCGCTGTGTCATGTTGGCCATGTCATACTCCTTTTATCAAAAAAATCTGGGACGTCTGCTGCAAGTGGTGGTCACCCAAATGTGCAGAAAGGTTGCTGGTTTGGGTGTGCCAAGCTTCAGGAAAACAGGGGTGAGGGGAATGCAGCAAGATGGTGTAGGATGTCTGTCTTCTCTATCAAAGCTGTGCCTGTGCCCTGTGACGATGCAGTGCTCCTGAGAGCTGAGTCTCACCAAGAGCAGAGTGACTTGCAAAATGGAGCAGGTAGGTATGGCAAACCCTGAGTACAGCACAGTACTGGGATTCAGCGGGGAAAAGCTGTTTAGTCATCATACATGGCTAAGGGAGATGATCAGCTGTCATCTAGCTGGCTCATACTAGAAACCAGCTGGCGTACCACTGAAAACACTGTTACACAGTTTTGGAGTCTAAGCCCTGTGAGCTCATTCAATTTCTGATTATTAAACATCCTTAGAGCTGTGTTCCAACAATGCCTGTGTTTGCTCCAGGTACCTTGTGTACCGACTGAGAAATGTGAAGATGTTGTGATGCTTACCATTTTTCTAATAAAGCTTTTTATTAATAAAGCTACAGAGCAAAAAGTAGATCAGTGAATAAGGATGCCAACAGTCTATTAAGTGCTGCTTGAAGCTGAACTGGAGAAATATCTACTCCAAATTAAACATTATGGATACACTTCCTTTGGGAAGAGGTGGTTATTTATCCTGTCTCTTTTGTTTATTCATTGCCAGAGCTGATATTACAGATATTTTGAGGAACAGTAAACTTCTCTTATGTCAAAAAAAAAATACTTGACCTTAATAACTCACTGTCTGATTACAGTATGATGAAAACTTTGTAGAACTCCCTTTCAGGCGTTTCTATTTGCTTCATTTTGTTTCCTGTTGATGTTGTTACTACGAAGAAAAATTATTTCAAAAAGATAAGAACAGTAACCGTTCATCCACACTCACGTGTTACAGGCGAAGGCAAGCTTGAGCTGATGGGGATTTCCAAAGCCCCTTGGCTACTGTATTCAGTGGTGTGAACTGTATTCTGTTTGTCCAGTCCTAGTTAAATCCCAACCCCTTCCACAAGGACACAATCTCTTTATGCTGTCTTTTGACCTCTGAATGGCTGGTGTTTTTCATCAGGCAGGTATTCCAGCGTCCATTTCCCTCACTAATGCCTTAGTGGTCCTGTCACCTGAAGAAGACAGCAATGAGAAGAGGGGCATGTGCAGAACTTGACATGTCCTGGAGCAGCTCATTTGTTCTCGATCAAGGTAGAGCTACTCACAGGTTATCCTATACACTCTCAGAGACCCTATGCCAGCAGACTAAACTTTGCAGTTTGTTTGACCTACAGACTTTGAAAAATACCATTGCCTAAAACTCAGACAGAGAGGATGTATTGTTTTTCCTCCTGCCTCACCTGTAGTCATGCTTTGTCATCAAGTATGAGAGAGGATTGTAAGGGAGCATACATAGGCTTGTTAGAGTTTAAATGATTATCTCTGCAAGATGACGTGGAAAGCTAAGAGCAGACATATGGGGAGACAGCTTAACGGCTCATCACTCAAAACAAATCTGCACTGTTTGAAATTCTGTGGATGCTTGTCTCTGGTACAAGAATGCTGTAAGGGTGCCACAGGTATGGTGTGACCTCTTTGTACGGAAGAATATAGAGATGCTTTAATTTCAGTTCTCTTTGTGGAAAGAGGATCATGTTGTTCACTTTTGAGTCGAAGGTGAAGCCTTACTTCTCAAAGGAAGTAATGGTCAGGCCTGGCAGATCTCCACAAGTTCCTCAAATCTCCAGTCCATCTGGTCCAAGCTAGATGTCTTTCTTGGGTGCTGAGCAAACCTCTAACAATTTAGTTATTGACTACAGATAAAATATTGTGATTGAGTTCTCTGTGTAAATTGACTCTGTGACCTCCCGCAATTCCGTCACTAACGATGACAGACTGGATTTTTAAAATTGTAAACTTATTTGTGGTATTGGAATAAATCAACTTTTCTCTCTGAATGGCTAACCAGGTTGTGGAGCTAGTGAAGCTGTGTGAGCCAAAACCATATTCATATAAGTTCTCCAAAGTGTCTGAATTGTGTAATGCCACTTTTCCATGCATTATGTTCAGCATTCAGTAAATTCAAGAGCATTTAAACCATGATGGAAAAAAAAGTCTACACAGAGAATAACTCAATGTTTTATGCAATGATGGAATAATTCTGATTGGAGATGACTTCTGAAGATCATGTGCTTTGATTTATGTACAGCATGTGCTTTGATTTCTGAACGTCATGTGCTCCAACTTCTTAGTGAAAGCAGGACCAACTTCAAGCTTACATTACATTGTCCAGAATCTTGTCTAGTCATGTTTTCAGTATCTACAAGGATGGAGATACCGTAGCCTTTCTGGACACCTGTTCCAATCGTCAACCACCCATCCATGTATTTTTTTTCTCTAGTATCTATTAGTGATTACTGTTGTTTCAGTTTTTCTGTTGCCCTGGAGGTATTTAAAAATCATGTAGACATGGTGCTTAGGGACATGGTTTAGTAGTGGACTTGGTAGTGTTAGGTTAATGGTTGGACTCTATGATCTTGAGGGTCTTTTCCAAACAAAATGATTCTATGATTCCATAATCAACCTTCACCTCTAAGAAGAATATGACTCTCTTCTATAGGCAGTCTTAGATGAAGACAGCAGTAAAGTTCTCCCCCCTTAGCCTTGCTTTCTAAAGGCTGAATAAATCAATTTTTCTCAGCGTCTTCTTGCAACAAACTTGGTGGCCTACTGCTAGACCCATTCCAGTAGGCTGGCTGGGGACCTGCAAACTGGAGACAATATCCTAACAAGTCCCATTCAGACAGGTATGATCACTTGCCTTGGCTATTGTTAATCCAGCCCAATATGTGGTTAGCCCTCGCCACTCCAAAGGCACAGTGGTGGTTCGTATTCACTTTGTTGCCTACCAGGTCTCTCAGGCCTGCTTTCTTGGCAGTCATCCCTCAGCTCCATTCCGGTTGCATGGTGAACTTCAGGGGGTTTCCATCAGCTTATTTCTCCAGCCTGCTGAGATCTGATTCTCAGCCCTGGGCTCCAGCTGTCAGCTTGTCCTCCACAACCTGGGGGAAAAGAGACAAATACTGACAGTGAATGACTTGTATCCATCATAGACTCCCATTAGGCACTATTTATATATTTCTGCCTTTCTAGACACTTTTTAAGGAATTGTAACAAAATTCACTTTAAAAAAAAGGGGAACACTTGGAAGATGAAATATCCAATTGGCTTTGAGGACTGTGGTTCTGTCTCTTGAGTACACAGAGTATTTGAGCAGAGGGTATGTTATGTGGAGTGGTTGCAAGTGTATCCAATGAAAATAGGTTGAGTAAATGTGTTTACATGTTTTCTGATGATCAAAAAATATTTTAGCACAGGTCCTTCTTTGTTTCTTTTCCAGAACATAGAACCGCTTGGGGCTCTATATCTCAGGAGCATGGCATTTATTTCAACAGTGTGAGTCTTACTTACTTGTACTTTGTTTATACCTTACATTGCTTGCTAGCTTGAAGTTTTGTTTCCTGTGCTTTTCATGCTCTGAGTGAAAGCAATGGGAAAACTCCCAGAGACTTTGTTGAGAACAGAAGTAGGTCTAATGTGAGATGAATGCACAATTTCTGCTGGTCTGAACTTCTGTGTCATTATCACAGATGAGCAGAGTATCCACAGGTGTAAGCTTTACTGCTGAATTAATTCAGAGAGTATGTCGGAACACACGCCTGACATTATTGTGGTAAGACTGGATCTGCAGGGGAAAAACAGTTTTGAAGGTAGGATTGGTTGTTTTTCTCTGTTAATCCCCCTAAAGAAGAACATTAAAAGCTTTATTTTTGCACATGACTCTGATTAGGAAGATCACCATGTCATGTGGCAATCAATGAAGTTATTCTTACCTATTCAAGAGTACTATGTGACCTTTAATAAGCATGAGGAAGCTCTTTATCTCTGGAGAAAGGCCCTTCAGAAGCACAGTGCCTAAGGCATCATAGTGACGTGGAGAAGAAAATGCCACTTACTAAGACATCAATTGTACTTCCCACAATACTAGATCTCCTGTCCATGCCTGCAGCAACCCACAGCATTTCTAGGCTTATCAGAGTCGACAAGATCAAAGCCATTGGTGCTCTTGCCAGTTCGCAAGCAGGAGCACCAAGTAAACTTAAAAATTAATAAATACTAGACATACTTGGAGTGATAGAATTCCTCTGCGGTACATGACTTCTAATGGCACCACTCTCTAGTCAATAGGGGTTAGAGACCAGCTGACCTGTTTCTCAGAAGAGTCTTACCCTCCTGCTTTTGCAGACTCATTCTTTCTGCCCCTTCCCAGAAATATTTAGCTGGTGATGCAAAGTGGGGCCCTATCACAGCCCTGTACTTGCTCAGAAAAACCCTGTACAGCTGCATGGTGAAATCATTCATGCAAGAAAAGTGGATTCATATACCTTCTCGCTGTGGAGGACTAGTAAACACAACATCCTGAGCTGTGCTACAGCAGCCTGGTTTAGGTACCCAGGCAGGAAAAAATCCCTAAGCAGAGATCTTAATTGACTGGAAACACAATAAAAGATGTCAGAAAAAACATGTAATGGCTTGCAATCTGTATAACTTCCTATAAACCTGTAAGAATTTCATATTTGCCAAGACTCACAGAATGAATTTTTCTGCAGCTCTCCTGAAAATACACATCTAATTTTGCAACAAACATCATCATCATCATCATGATTTTGCTTCCACANATGATTCTATGATTCCATAATCAACCTTCACCTCTAAGAAGAATATGACTCTCTTCTATAGGCAGTCTTAGATGAAGACAGCAGTAAAGTTCTCCCCCCTTAGCCTTGCTTTCTAAAGGCTGAATAAATCAATTTTTCTCAGCGTCTTCTTGCAACAAACTTGGTGGCCTACTGCTAGACCCATTCCAGTAGGCTGGCTGGGGACCTGCAAACTGGAGACAATATCCTAACAAGTCCCATTCAGACAGGTATGATCACTTGCCTTGGCTATTGTTAATCCAGCCCAATATGTGGTTAGCCCTCACCACTCCAAAGGCACAGTGGTGGTTCGTATTCACTTTGTTGCCTACCAGGTCTCTCAGGCCTGCTTTCTTGGCAGTCATCCCTCAGCTCCATTCCGGTTGCATGGTGAACTTCAGGGGGTTTCCATCAGCTTATTTCTCCAGCCTGCTGAGATCTGATTGGCAGCCCTGGGCTCCAGCTGTCAGCTTGTCCTCCACAACCTGGGGGAAAAGAGACAAATACTGACAGTGAATGACTTGTATCCATCATAGACTCCCATTAGGCACTATTTATATATTTCTGCCTTTCTAGACACTTTTTAAGGAATTGTAACAAAATTCACTTTAAAAAAAAGGGGAACACTTGGAAGATGAAATATCCAATTGGCTTTGAGGACTGTGGTTCTGTCTCTTGAGTACACAGAGTATTTGAGCAGAGGGTATGTTATGTGGAGTGGTTGCAAGTGTATCCAATGAAAATAGGTTGAGTAAATGTGTTTACATGTTTTCTGATGATCAAAAAATATTTTAGCACAGGTCCTTCTTTGTTTCTTTTCCAGAACATAGAACCGCTTGGGGCTCTATATCTCAGGAGCATGGCATTTATTTCAACAGTGTGAGTCTTACTTACTTGTACTTTGTTTATACCTTACATTGCTTGCTAGCTTGAAGTTTTGTTTCCTGTGCTTTTCATGCTCTGAGTGAAAGCAATGGGAAAACTCCCAGAGACTTTGTTGAGAACAGAAGTAGGTCTAATGTGAGATGAATGCACAATTTCTGCTGGTCTGAACTTCTGTGTCATTATCACAGATGAGCAGAGTATCCACAGGTGTAAGCTTTACTGCTGAATTAATTCAGAGAGTATGTCGGAACACACGCCTGACATTATTGTGGTAAGACTGGATCTGCAGGGGAAAAACAGTTTTGAAGGTAGGATTGGTTGTTTTTCTCTGTTAATCCCCCTAAAGAAGAACATTAAAAGCTTTATTTTTGCACATGACTCTGATTAGGAAGATCACCATGTCATGTGGCAATCAATGAAGTTATTCTTACCTATTCAAGAGTACTATGTGACCTTTAATAAGCATGAGGAAGCTCTTTATCTCTGGAGAAAGGCCCTTCAGAAGCACAGTGCCTAAGGCATCATAGTGACGTGGAGAAGAAAATGCCACTTACTAAGACATCAATTGTACTTCCCACAATACTAGATCTCCTGTCCATGCCTGCAGCAACCCACAGCATTTCTAGGCTTATCAGAGTCGACAAGATCAAAGCCATCGGTGCTCTTGCCAGTTCACAAGCAGCTCCTTAAATGGGGTTTTTCAAGAGTAAGCAAGATGGGTGGGCAAAGGACTCCTTGTCTGCTGATGGCAGCTCAGGAGTGGATGGTGAACACAAAGATTCACTCTCTACATCAGGGTTGCTGTTTCTGCTGCACGTGCTTTTCTGCACCTTGGCCCAGCCAGGCATCTGCTTTCAACTGCGTGTTGGCTGAGGTCTTGTCCATAGCATGGTCAAGGCTTAATGCCCTGCTTAGCGCTTTTTTTCTTTTTCTTCTACTTCTTTTTTCTTTCTCCTTTTTATTTTAAAATTTTTGCATTTTTTTCTTTCTCCTTTCTATTTTAAAAGGTTTTGCTTTTTTTCTGATTTTTTTTTTTGGTGTGTGTGTTCTTTTTTTAAAATATTAATTAAATGAACAGTTCTGGCACAACTTCAAGGTTTGATTGTGAGCCTGGGCATCAGCAACCTTGGGTACCTTACGTGACACTCATTCTCAGCCAGCTTTGCCACAGAAGGAAGTGAGATTTCTAAGCAAGTTGTCAAAATCCGGGTTCCTCGAATTCAGGCTGAGTTTAACAGATGTTTTGTGTGGACAGAAATCACAGTCCCAGCTACACTGAGTGATGGCAGAGAAAGTTACAGAAATTGTGCTACTTTTGTATTTAGGTCTTGGATTTCTACTTATCATCTGTAAGCAAGAATATGGAAACTATTTTTCCATTCATTTTTCTTCTTTCCAGCATTGCTCATGAGGTGCCTATGGCCCTGTGTAGTCAGCCTGACTGTCTGCTTTCCCAAACATGTGACATTCTGGTGTTAGCATGTTGTCATTTGGATTGCTAAGACTAAAAAGCAGAATCTTGTCAATAGCCAAAGAAGGACAAACAAAAAAGGCAAAAGCAATTATTTAGAATTTAGTGCTACTTACAAAAGTCTTATGAAAAAGTAAAAGTGTGTATGTAAATATTTATTAAGTTGTGTTACAGTAAAGAGAAGGAGCAGTCCTGTTTTAGCTATGTAATAAGATACTATAAATTTTGTCCTTTCTCCTACAGCATCCTTCTCTTGTTATAGTATCCACTGCTTTTTCTGTAAAGACCTGTGTCAGTACTGTAGGTGCTAAACCATTTTTAGCTTAGACAAGCACATTGCTCTTTTTCTCTGCCACAGTTTTTTAATAACTTTGTCTCTTATTAATGTTTATGATGATTTTATTTAAATGAATTCTTCCTCACCTTGTTTTATTCGTTGGTGGGGTTTTGGCTTGATTTATCTTTGTCTTTTTGCTTCCTTTTCTTATTGACTAGAAGCTATAGCTTTTGACAGCCCTCTGTAGAGTGGATTTAAAAAAAAAATAATAGAAAAAGGAATAGCTTTTTCATGCTTCTTCTTATAACAGATTGCCTAAGGCACAAAAATGTGACAGTTACATCTGCCTCATTTCTCCCATTTTGAACTGAATCAGGACAAAAACTCAGGACTTCATTCAGTACTGCCGTGCTGCCAGCCAAGTGACATACAAGTAAGGCAGTGTGAGCAACATGCCAATTATGGCCATCTGGCACACAGCGACATGTTTGAAGTTTGGAAACGGGACCTGTTTCAGTTGTGTTGCACTTGTTGGCTAACTTAAAGGATCTCCTGAGATCTTGAAACCTCAGCTTTTTAAGGTGTTCTCAAAATAAATAATTTTTTTAAAAAAGAATGTTACAATTAGACTGAAAATGAGAAGTCTGTTTGGCTCTGGAGCCAGCTGATGGGGGAAAAGGGCCAACAGGATTGTCTGAACATCTCTGCTTCCGCAGTGGAGACAGCAGCAGGAACTGCCCTAAGCAAACATGTTGCCACAACAATAGACAGTTTAAACGACCGTCTGCTTGCTGCAGCTGATATATCTGAAAATCAAATTAACCTTTGACTTCTATGGGTCATGGCCTTTCAACTATTGTGTGTAACAACCTAAGAAACTGGATAGCAAAGTTGCTTTTTAACAGATTTAAAGCAATAAAGCAAGAATCATAATCTTCCACCAAATAACTGACAGAATAAATATGCTGACTGTCTGGAAATATAATTATTTGCAACGGAACATCTTTGTTTACAACTTTTTTTTAATAGATTTTTTTTTAAAAAGTCTTCAATGATTTCTGTGGAACTCTGGCCCGTTTTGAGACTGATACATGCACTTCAAATACATTTAAGTAGGAAGAGCGAATTATTAGTATGCCATAACCTGGCTGGTTATTGCCAAGCATTTGTCAGCTTAGCCACTGAAAACAACTCTCACTATGGTGCAAGGGACTTCCCTTCATCCCATGTTTTCAGATTCCTCCCTTTCCACTTGCTGCTCCCTGTCTCAATTAGGGAAATGTTTAGGTCTCACTGACTTGAGCCTGCACAACAGCTCTGTGCAAACCCACAGCGTCCAAGGCTGTGATGCAGTTGTGGTGCCCCATGACTGGTCCAAAACTTGTTGCCAGCCTAAGTAAAACTGATTTTGGTCTCCCTGAGGATGAGAGTAAAATATTTTTACTGCTGCTTTGTCCCTTCCCCTCTGGGCACAGCGTGGGGCTGACAGTGAAGGTGATGGAGCAGTTTTGGGGCTGTTCAGCCCAGTCTTGGTGCCTTCAGCCATCAGATAACCACCTACCTGTGCCAAAAAAACAGAGACCATGGTCACAGCTACACCTGCTTGTCCTTTGTGCCTGCAGTTTGCAATCCCAAACCAAAAAGTGGTTCCCTTCACAGAGTTCAGTGTATCAAAGGCTGTAATATCTCCATTACACCTTTGTAACAGGACTTCCTGAGCTACAATTGCATGGTTACAAACCCATGGCTGACAAAATACGGAGATGTATCAATCATCTATATTTATGTACTATTACATGATTAAGGATTTAGGTGGGTTTGAAGCACTATAAGGTACTCCCCTCTACAATTTATTTAAAACAACCGAGCTCTGGGCATACCCCCATTTCAGAGGCTGTCAGTGGGAGATGTGGGTCTGGAAGGCAGGGATAAAAAGTTTGCTGGTGAGGTAGCAGGGAGAGAGTCTGAAGTTCAAGAGGAGACTGAAGAAAGGTGTTGACACTACAAATACAGCTACAGTGCTCCATTAAATCTGATGAAGCCTGAAATTCAAAGCTGGTAGGAAAGGCTTGTGTAAACTGCATAGGAAGCATTTTAAAATGCTGATAAGCAGGTATCTTTCTAGCCCTGTTGGCAGCCACATTGCTGTAGAAGGTTTTCAAGGATGAAGTTCTTTAATAGAAGTTTCTCAGGAAGGTTTGACCTATCAGTGCTTTCAGTCAAAATCAGCCACTCCCACTTAACAGTTTAAGCAAATACGTTAAGGAAAACAACACAAGCACTGTGCCACCCTGTTCCCTGGGTTGTTTTCATGTGCTCCTCACAGGGGATTTTGTGACGTGGGATTATGGCTCACATTCCATTGTTGTTTTATTCTAGATGCCCTAAAGCCATTCACTGAGAGTCTACAGCCATTTTTATTTTTAACAAGGGACTGAAACTGGTCTTTGTCACCGTGGTGTGCTAAGCTTGCTGCTCCTCTCCGGGAGCATGCAGGGTCCTGCAAAAGAGGAGCACTGACCCTTCACTGGGAGGGGTTTGTCCCAAGGAGGGGCTCTTTCCTAAGCACAAATTAACAGAAATAATTCTAAGGACGGAAAAAGGGAACAGCGCCCTTACGGAGTCACAGGTCTCTACCCTTCCTGGGGTCACAAGTCTCTACCCTTCCTGAGAAAGGAATTAGATCCTTAAGATATGTTGATAAGTGGTTTGGGATGGGGTACCAGCTACTCCATGGGGAAAGATGGTTAAGATTTTGAGATGGGGCAACAGAGGGTTGAAACAAGGCAGGAATAAAAGAGGTGTCTAGGTGCAGTGGAAAGACATCCAGGAATTGCACGGGTATCAATTCAGTAATGCAGGTTATGAAAGTTTTGGACTCTTGTCATAAATATGCCATAATTAGTTCCATAATATCTGAGCAAAGACTCCAGTCCTTGTTGAAAATGGGATGTGGAAACTATTGATTTAATGAATAAAAGGAAATTTGGTGGATCATAATAGATGCTATTGATGTAAACAATTTTGCCTGTAATTTTATAGACATATAGTAAACATTGCTGTGGAGGCCTTGCTGCAGGAAACTCATAGCCATTCAAGCCACTTTGATGTTGTTATTCTGTACAACATGGCCATGAGAGACCTTCACAGAAACTATAGGGGTAGAACTTGTTTCCAACTGCTCCTGAAGCTACCAAGGAATGGAAACATTATTTTAGAAAGTTTTTGCACTTGTCTTCTATTGTAGCCACCGTTTAGCTTCAGCAAAATTGGAGTGTGATTAGCGGTTCTGAGAAACTGTGTGTTTCCATGAGGTGTGCACAGGTGTATTTAGGATCTGGAGTTAAGCACTTAGCTCTGATGTTCTGACAATATAGTAAATTTTAGAAAAAGTCCTGGTGTCTGTAATTCATAAAAAAAACAGGGGTTCATATTGCTGCCTTCAACAGTCATCTTTTCCTGTTGTACCCTAATGCACACATCATCAATTTTATCTTGAACACTGATTTGGAAAAATAAACTAACTGTATCATAATAGTAATAGTGCAAGAATGCATTAACAAAACTACTTTTTAATATGACAGTTTGCCAAAATTGGTGACTTGTTTAAAATTACTGATGTGTCAATGCTGGCAGGATTAAGATGTGAATATATATTCTCTGTCCTCTTTTTTTTGGTGATAATAATTATACCAAAGACAGCAGTGAAGGGAGGTTGCAGAGGACAATGTTTTAGTTTTTGACAGCTTAGGTAACAGCAGTTGTCACAGTGAAATGAAGTAATGTGTCAGCATGACAGAGGTGCTAGAGGAAATATCTATCATCCTTGATAACCTCCCCACAACCTGCGCTGAAGCCCAGGCCGTTGCTTCTTCCCGGTTAAACTGAAGTGCTCTCAGCTAGGACCACCCCTGACGAAATTATACTGCTCTGATGCAGAATCAGCAGGAGTTCTCTGTGGCAAAGAACATGAGATCACAGCACAGCAGCTTGTGCTTCTCAGGCATATGGACAGTTACCTTTTGTGGAAACACAATGCTCAATACATTTTTGTATGCGTCATGTGTGTTCTTCTTCACTCTCTTCCAAACAAGTTCTCATTGTCTCTATGTATCACTTCTAGATGGCCATTAGCAGTGTAATTGCATGTCTGGTATAATGAAACTATACATGAGCTTAGAAAGCTCTTAATAAAATACAGATTAATTCCATTGCAACAACAACAAAATCTATGTGGAAAACTGTTGCCTTTACAATAGAGAGAACTCTCATATGAGAATCTCCTTTGGGGTGGTAGATGTTTTGATATTTTTTCATGTAAGTATCTTCAGACTGTTTTTATTTTTCCTTTAGCAGAAATAAAAATTGAAAAATAGCCAGAAGGCAAAATATTACCACATTTCAAATTTGAACAAGTTCTACTGGTTTATTTCATAGATACCATTACTGACAAAAGGGAATTCTGCACTTACGTTGTGAAGCATCAGTTTGATCACATGATTCACACTAAAATGAAATCTAAGTAGCAATGTTTTAATGTGGCATAAGGAAATAATTCTGCCCCAAGGCTGGCAACTTTTTTTTGTCCAGTACAGGGAAAGAATTCTCTCTGTAGGAATATTAAAAAAGCTGTGTTATGCACATGCATTCATATGCCTGCATATATAGGCCATATAAAACACCCTAAGATTTTGTAGGTAGTGTACGACACAGTAATGCAGATAGATTGAAGTGGAAAGAGGATGTTTCCAGTCTTAGCAGTATGAATGAGTCTGTGCTGATCTAAAAGGGTGATCTCTGCACCAACACATCCTGCCCCTGCACTGACAGCTGCCTTCCAGGCTGCTTGCAGCCACTTTAGTGCTGTGCATGGGGGAGTTGCACCCCAGTGCTGCCTCTTGCCAAATCACACAGGGCTGCCCTTTCAGTGTTAAAGTAACTGGGACTGCCGAGGAACCATTCTGGTGCACACGCTGTCTTGCAGAGAGTTCACTCTTGTACAACAAGAACAATTCTCTTCTAACTCAATGGGCTCAAGCTCCACCAGGCTTGACATCAGGAAAAAAAATATTTCATGGTCATTGGGCACTGGATTAGGCTGCCCAGGGAGGTGGTTGAGACACCTTCTCTGCAGGTGTTCAAAAGACAGTTGGATGAGGTGCTCAGGGACGTGGTTTAGTGATTGATGGGAATGGTTGGACTCAATGATCCAGTGGGTCCTTTCCAACCTAGTGATTCTATGATTCTACGAACTCAATGTGATTTACACCCAAAAATGGAAATGGATTGCTGCATAGGTGCACCAGTACAGAGCACATCAGAATCATGCACAATTTCTTATTTGCCCTGATGTTGTTGCTAGTGAAGCAGTACAATTTGCAGGAGAAGTTACTGCAAGTGAGGACTGTCCTGGAAATCACAACCTCTGTATTGTGGAAAAGGTTGGCTCCACTCCTAATTCTTTGTAGCCCCATCTACATTATTCCTTTGTTTTTCACAGTTACAGATATGGCAGCATTCCCCAGTGTGGAAAGGAGATTATTCAGTTGTAGTTACAAAGGAGACTTTTGAGATCAACAGATGTCATCAGTACCTCTGTAACTGTATTTAGCCCTTAAATTCCCCCAGCCAACTGAATATTAAACCATGCCTTACTGGGATGCAAATGACTTGGAAGTTAGAGGTGTCCTTGAGCGCTGGCCAAGATTTTGGTGTACTGAGTGAGCCTTATCATCTCATAAAGTAACACAAGGCTCAGCACAACCGTTGCTCATGTAGCTGGCCAGACCCAGGAACACCCACCACAATAGCCTCAAGGACAGGTCCTGACACCCGTAGTCTGCCTAGGAGCAGCTTGTGCAGAAGTGAGGGAGGACCCCTGGCAAAGGCAGGGTAAGGGAGCTCCTGTTTCATATCCCAAAACTTGAGTGGAGGCCCTGTCCTCTGTGGGGCTCACTGATTGTGCTTCCATGTGTAAGAATTCCAGGCCAAATCTAATAAGATATGCATTTCTTGAGCCGAATGTACACCCAGGCTTAACTATTTAAAAAATGTGCATCTGAGCCCTCCACTGAGAAAATTGTTAACTCCATATGTGTCTTTTGGCTCCCTGCTTCTTATTTCTATGTTTTATCTGCTGGCATCCTTGGAGTGTTAAAAGTTGCATTTAACCTTGTCAAGAGAGGACTGTTGTATTTTAAATGGAAACATTTTGTGCACGAGTCATATTTTGCTTGCAACATTTCTTTATGGCTAAATATTTGTGTTGGAATTCCTAAACAATAATACAAAAGCAGTTGAATGAGATAAGGAAGAGTAACTTCTGTTCTGGAAGGGAGTTTAATGATATCCTTGATATCTTGTAACTGAAACTACTTTATATCCAAGACAATAGAAGGAAGTGCAGCAAGATGAGTTTCATGACAGATTTAGCCCTTCATGTTTTTCACAACATTTTTATGAATGTACCATGATTTCATCAAATGGATTTGGTGAAATCTTATTGATTGTTTTATTTTGCAAAGTGCCTTATCCCATGGAGTGAATAGCAAGAGCTCTCAGGCTGAAACATCAGCTTTGCACACTCTCCCAAGCAGTTACCATTGCTGGGGTGAGTCACAAACTGCAGTTGCTATTCATTGCCTGAGTGAATGTGTACTTAACCTGCTTGGGTTTATTTAAAATATGATTTTCCATGAATATATCAGCATGCAGCTCTAAGGTCCACTTGCTTCTGGAATGGACTGTAGATTTTCCCAGTAAAATTGGATGTTGACCATTAATAAGGTTCTGCAAGTTGCAAATTTTCATTAGAAAATATTACATTTGCAAACTTGTTGCACTAAGAGAGTTGAAATAAAATAGATTGGCGTGTGGTTCATCTGAACTACAGCCTCAGTGTTTCAGGTCCTTGGAATAAATTTCCTTGTTATCATGTACCTGTGCATCTCTTCTGCAGGGTTCCATGACAAATCCTGACTGCACAGCAGGCAAAGCCCCCTGCATTTTTCAGCTGAAATGTTCTTTGTGTTTTCTTCCCATAAAAAAACTGGTTTCAATCTGGTTTGAAACAAAATATGAGAACACTTGAATCACCCTGGAGTAAAAATGCTGTTTGTCCAGCTCTCCTTCCTGCCAAAAGCTATACAATGAAAAGGTAAATTGTTAGTGGAAAGAGAAACAGCAGCAGGACAAGCATGACTTAGCAGGCTGAAGAGAATGTCAACATCAATTTACAATGGTTTTCAACATTTTTTCTAAATCTGTTTTAATTTCTGTTAGGAACTGTTGTATCTACATAAAAGTACTATAAAACTGGCCTGAAGTGATCTTTGCCCTTGAATTTAATGCATCCTGGTAAAATTTGGCCATCACCTTTTAGTGATTATTAGGAAATAAAGTACATTTTCTTGAAGTACTTAAAATATATTCTTTTTTTGATCATCAGGATATGATAGTAGATGCTGTTGTTGAATGAAGATTTCAAACCAAAATAGGAGCTTCTGCAATGTTAACTGTAAAAACTACTAGCAGCTATTGTCTCTGCCTAAGCAGAGTGGTAACAAAGGAATATCTTTGATGCAAACTCATCTTCATCCTTTTGAAATAAACAACTACTTAGCAGGATAGCTGCTCTTTTATATGCCTTGCTTTTGAGCAGAGATACTGAATGAATCCCTATTATCTGTTCTTTCAATATTTATCCTGAAAGTGAAAATACATGACAAGTGGGTGTAACACTTGAGAAAGATATTATTATTGCATGGTTGTAATCCAGTGCACTGAGGTCCTTACTTCAGTCTGGGCTTGACTTGATAATAGAGATACAATAAATGATAAAAAAAGAACAGTTCTTTTTCCTTGAATGTCTCTGTGAAAAAGTACTGTATTTTGCCACAGAGATAGCAAGATATCTGCAACATTTTATTTCTGCAGAAAAACTCTGGGTAAACAGCAGCTATTAATAAAGCATACCATTTTCTCCTAGGCTGAAAAAGATATTATGAGGCTAAGATTATTCAGCTGATGGGTCTGTTCCTGTAATCTGTTTTGGGTAACAGTATTATAACAGTACTGAGCATATGCCTATATGAAGGATATTAGTGATTTCTTCTGGAGCAAAGTCTGAAATAAAAGAACAGCTGTCTGAAAAGAGTGTAATTGGCCTTGTGTTACGTAGGAATTAAAGGGAGCTGTGGTGGGGTTCCAAATGTTTTCATTAAAATGAAAACTGATTATTGTGGGTTGAGTAGGACTGAATTTTGTACTGAGAATATCATGCATTTATCAGTATATTTAAACTGTGATTTTCAGATGCCTTTATTAGGACTGTCTAAGCCTTTGCTATTACCTTCTTTTTTCAATCACTTTTCTTTGAGAAACTTCAACAGATTCACTCATACTTTCTGTCTGATCTCTACACCACACTGAATTTTAATATCAAATGTGATTTCATAAAGTTCAGGTGTAATTGAAAGGAATGCCAGGCTACAAAGTATTTGTAGCGACCCTCCAGTTTGGAGGAGTATGAGATTTGGCAAGGGATTTGTTCCTAGATTCACTAAGTTCCTGTTATTCCTTCTGGGAAAACCTACCTGCATTAGACACGCCAGAAAAATCTCAAGCTCTACTGGTTTTCCTGCACCTGTTTGATGCAGATTAAAATTACAGCAGCCTTAAAATTACTTTGCATTTACACTGAGAGGCTGAATCTGCTTGCAAATATCAAACAAGCAAAAAAGTGCAAGGCTGAGCATAGTTATTTCACACATGAATGACTCTGTGTAGTACTCCCAGTGCTCCCTGTTCCGCAACATGCGCTTAGGTATATATTTCATAGCTATAACATGTATTGCTTCTCTCAAGGACTGAAGGCCAAATTGGCCATTTGGCTGTAACAGTGATGGAGGTAATTTGCTGGCTTTTATGTTATTTGAGAATGATCAATCGTTCGCTCTGTATGCAAGTAAACTGTGCTTGCTGCCAGAAAAATAAGAACACATTAAAAAGACCCCAAAACTTGATAAGCATATTGATTAATGAAGTGAAAGGATTAAATCAAATTTACTGTAATTCTGATTGCTACACAGTGTGTACATGCTACCATAGTTCACAATAATAATGAAGCTATTAGAGATACTGAGAATCAGCACAGTGAAGCAATAAATGTGTGCCTGGATCATGCTGACAGAACATCATGCCATGGTCATAATTTGTCCTTTTGTAATAACATTAAAATAATGATAATTGTAGGATCAAATGGGTCAAAATGATGAAAAAAAATGGGTTTGAAAATATCTGCATTTCCCATGTCACACTAAATGACTGACTTTTGCAGTGTGGTATTTAGCCAGCTTCTCTCTCCTTCCGTGTTTAATCAGTTTTTAAATAGTTCTGCAAAAGATTGGGATCGAACCTTCCCAAAAATCATGAATCTAAGGTGCAGGTCTTATAGATGAAAAGACCAAAATTAAGGTAAAATTATGACTGGGAGGCAAAACCAGATTAAAAAACATACCACATTTTAAAGATCAGCAGCACTGAAGAAATATACTCTGTCCACTTGTGTAAATGACAGTTTAGCTTAAAATGATGGATACTATGGAGCAAAAGAAGCACTTGATCTTCCTTCTCTTTATCTTCAAGAGCGGATTTGAAGCCTTTCATCCTGTGGATACATCATGCCTGTAGTCAGGACGTGAGTTGCCCAGTTGAGAGTGGTGAGATACTGGCACAGGTTGCCCAGGGGAGTTGTGGCTGCCCCACCCCTGGAGGTGTCCAAGGCCAGGCTGTATGCAGCGTGGGGCAGCCTGACATGGTGGGAGGTGTCCCCACAGGAGTGTTGGAACTAAATCTTTAAGGTCCCTTTCAATCCAAACTATTCTATGATTCTATACTTCTGTGTTCCTATGTGCTGCTGAGAAGCCCACAAGGAGGAGAAGGCCTCTTGGGCCAACCAGCAGGTACGGGGATGTGTGGGCTTGACCTCAGAAAGGCAACTGTACAGAGCAGAACAGATCAAAATGTGAATTCACGTATATCTTTGTGAGAACTGGTCTTTCTGTGATACATCAGTTACCAGTTCTTCTCAGTCGTGTCTCCAAATACTGCCTCAGTAGGAAATTCAGTGCCAAGGGTGCCTATTTAGGATGGCTGAAGAGTATTCCCGGACACAGTGTAGCATCTGCACTAAGCCCTGTTCTCAGTGCCTGGCTGTTGGCAGCGCTGGTGAGATGCAGTCTGCAGGTTACATAGCTCTGCTGCTGTATCAGGCACATGTCAAGCTGTGTTCTGCTCAGAGGACTGACCCCTGGATGTTGAAGTGATGCCATCAGTTGCTAACAGTCAGCAACCTGCTGAACCAAGTGCATGGGTCAAAGCTGGCATGGTTCTCCACCTCCTTCTGTTAATTCCCTGGGGATTTGGAAAGCTTCATGGAATACACCATGTTTTCACAGTGGCCATCTGTTACAAGCACATAAGATTGCTTGTGCTGGTGACTAGCTGTTCATCTGCAGAGCAGGATTTCTCAGCCTGCCCTTTCAGAGATGTGAACAATCACTACACGTATTTAAAATGCAGAGGTTCCTCTCAGACCATGTCCAGATGTCCACTGCAGGCAAGAAAATACATATCACGTGCTGGTGGCTCTTTCAGATGTCATGCTTGACCAGGCCTTGTTCAACTGTTGTATGAGAAGTTTGAATGGGAAACAGCAGCCACAACATCTTCTAGCTCGATGGGTAAGAGGAGTCTTTCAGGAGACGTTGACAGTGTCACCTCCATCTGCTGGCAGAAGGGCGCAGACAGAGCTAGGACCTGTCATCGCAGCTGGTGTTGCCTCACACACACATTGCTTTGAAGCCTGTGTTTGTGCTTCTGGTTCAGGATGAAAGACGTGGGCCAGCTCAGGACAAGAAGGGGAGGATGGCTTGGGGAATCGCAGTTTGTCTTGTGTGAATGAGAAGGGGCAGGGGTCTGATTGTTGGAAACATAGGTAAATCAGGAGGAATGGAAGAACATGGAGTTCAAACAGGGACACTCTGGTGCAAGAAATGGGGCTGAGTTGGAGAAATAGGTAGAGATGTGGGACTGGGATCTTGATGAGACAAATCAGATTGCCATGTAAGCAGTCAGGGAAACTGACATTGATAAATTTAGTTTGGAAAGCTTCTGTAGGCACTCAAAGTATGCTTTCCAGGGTGATGATGATGCTTGGAAGATACGTTGCAGAAAACTCAGGATACTTATCCATACTGTCAGTGATGTGCATAAAGAAAAAAGTATATGTATGGCATCATAGGGTAGGCTAGCAATTTTGTACAACACTTCTAAACCAGGTAGTAGCCAGACATCAAGTTTCTCTTGTAGAGGAAAGAATTGTCATGAACAGAGAACTTGCTACTAAAAGAGTTCGTATTAAGAATATAGAACAGAGGGAAAGCAACAGATTGAGTCTCCTCTTGCATTCCACAGTAGCCCAAACGGCAATTTGGGAGTGACCATCTCCAAGGATCAGTGTGGAACTTTCAAGAAAATACCTGATCTTTCCAAACCAGGAGTGGGTAACATAACATTCAGGGTTAGTCAGACAGCTCCAGTGTTCTCATCTGGATAATGTCAGTGTTAATTATAAGAGGAAATGAGAAAAGTCTCTAGTGTGTCTGTGGTTGCTGTTATATCCTAGAGACAAGAGTTTGTCCATATAAAACCCATATGGATGAGAATACAAAGAACAGATATTTCACTACAGCAGAAACCTGTAAATTATTCTTTCAACAGTTATTAGACAACTCTTTTCCTAGTGTTTTGTCTGAGTCCTCTGTATCTATGGAAAAAGGTTTTGCCAAGTGTCAAATGAAGATCTATATATCTAAGGATCAACATAAGAAGGATATGGAGCTGTTGGAATGAGTCCAGAGGAGGGACACAAAGGTGATCAGAGGGCTGGAGCACCCCCTGTATGAGTACAGCCTGAGAGAGTTGGGGTGGTTCAGCCTGAAGAAGAGAAGGCTCTGAGGAGATCTTGTAGTGACCTTCCAGTGCCTGAAAGGGGCCAACAAAAATGCTGGGGGGGGGGCTGTTTACAAAGGTGTGTAGTGATAGAACTAGTGATAGAACTAGGGACAATGGGTATAAACTGGAGAGGGGCAGATTTAGATTAGACATAAGGAAGAATTTCTTCACCATGACGGTGGTGAGGCACTGGCACAGGTTGCCCAGGGAAGCTGTGGAGATGTTCAAGGCCAGGTTGGGTGAGGCCTTGGGCAGCCTGGTCTGATGGGAGGTGTCCCTGCCCATGGCAGGTGGGTTGGAAGTGGATGGGCTTTGAAGTCCTTCCAACCCAAACTATTCTACTGTTCTATGATTCTATGTACATACTGGGGAGCCATGGAAGGAGATAAGGCTCCTGGTGACATTGTGAGGAAAAGCATATGTGACTTGGCCTTTCAGTGACATCTATTGAACAACTTTTTTTGGGGTTGGTTCTCAGTATTAATTTGCAATAATCACAATAATTTACATTCAAGCCTCAATTAATGAAGATCTGGATATTCATGGGATGGGGGATCTTGAAAGGACAGGGTGTGCTTTCTGGTCTATTTCTGCCCCTTTTCATTTCAGTGAAACTCTTTTCATGACTCACTGCTCATTAACATCTCCTGGCAATGTACGAAGCGAGAAATGTACAGCAGAACAAAATGTTTCTTACCCTGATTATTTTCTTCTTTTCAGCAACCCAATGTCTCCTCTACCACAGCCTGCTGAATGGTTTCCTCATAATTTAAAATCCTTAAAAATGTTTATGTAAGGAAACACTTGAGCATATGACTACCTCAAGGTTCTTATATATCAGTTTATCATCTCAGTGCTAACCAGTTGGGGTGGATGAGGAGAATGGAAAATCCCTTTTTGTGAGATGTGCAATCAGGAAGGCTTAGAGGCTCCAGCAACAAGGCTGGGCTGTCTCTGGGCCACAGATTCACCTACTACCTGATGGTGGCAGGTGTGGGGGAAGTTGCTAAGAGAAATAATACTATGAGGTAAAGAAGCTTCCTTTTTATATACAGTAAGGTATTTAACTTACTAACCAGTACCACATCACTGCTGGGTTTGTGGTGTGTTCAGGTGCTAACAACTTCTCTTCACTGCCTAACCTGGCTGCTGGAGGTCTTCGAAAGCTCTGATTTCATAACTTCTGAACTACACCTTTATCTCTGCATGCTATCTTCTATGGCTGCTTCTTCCAAATATAGGACAGGTACATTGGCTGCATCCCTTTTGCTGTATAGAGTGGTCCTCTGTGAGGTGCTGAGGCACAGGTATGGACAACACCTGGCCTACGTGGTGGCGTCCTGTGTTGGCCTGCACCATCCCCTCTGTTCCCAGTAGTTGCTTTTGGTTAGAAATCTGGTTGCACTAGAAGTAGATTCTCTGGTCCAGACATTGCAGACATGGCTATTTCAAATGAAGATAATTGAGTTGTAACTTCAGTTTCTCTTCACTTCAAGTTCTCTTCCTTTGGAAAGATCAACCATTTATCTTATAGGCATGCTAAATTTTACAAAAGGATGCACTACTGCTATTTGATGGAAAAGAAGCCAGAGATCTTCCTTTTTTGGTTTTAATATGTTTTATGCTGTTCTGGAGAGATTACTTTAGGTGAAAACTTATCAGCCAGGGGCTGAGTCTGCTGCAAAAATGATGTCTTATGCTTTGGCAATGAAAAGTAGATATTAATGTAATTTTTTTTTTTCAAAGATTTGGAAGCAGAAGCGGAGTTCTAAGGACCTCTTCCAACTCTGTTTTGTGGTCCAGTCAAACAGTACAGAGCACTGAAGCCTCCTCAGCAGCAGCACAATGGAGGAGTGGTGATCTGAACCTGGGCCAGAGAATTTCCAGGGAGAGAAAGATGGATAAGCCTATAGATAAACCTCAAATGGAATATGAACCTTGCTAGGAGGAACAGCCTTTGGGAGACAGGTTTGCTGCCATGGAAGACATAGAAGAAATGGGGGCAGCAGGTACCTCGACACTTCTCCACCCTGTATGCCCTTCTCTCAGTAGCAGAAACCAGATGAGCTTTCCAGAGCTGTTACTTCACTATGCAGTGAAGAGAGGACAATTCTCTTTGGCTCCCTCTAACACATTTATCGCTCTGCAAATGTCTGCTTTTCTGACGCATAGAGCCAGTTTGGGGAGTATTTCTGGCTATGTCTGGAATTATGGTCTAAATTAACAGAGAGACACTCAAATTATCCTATGGAAGAATTATCTTGAGTTATCCATTTACAACCTGCACACATTTCATATCTGACAGTAGGACAAAGCACTGTAAAAATACCCTTAAGAATGTGAATCTTTGTTCTGATTTGCACTTTAAAGGCAACATCTGATTAGTGTCTGTGTTTTATTAACAGCAGTCTGGGAGGATGAAAGCTTCTCAGATATTACCTTTATTCTACCAGATATTTTTTTATAGTATATTGTGGAAGAAAATGCCACATTTCATTAGAGTCTATCATTCAAATACCGCAGAGGATTTGGCAGCAGTTTATAAACCTAGTAGTAATTTTCAACATTGCCCATTTTTCAGTCTCTGAAGATCCTTTAAAAAAATGTTTCTGATGACCTCTGGATCAACGGGTGTTTGCTGGTCTGTGTGGGGACGTGTGCTGCCGTATAGCAGCTGTGGGGCTGCCCTTGGTAGAAGCAGCTCAATTGCTGTGTCAGCAGTTACCATGCTGTTTAATTTTAATAGGCTTGGTTACACAACACATTCTCAGACCTTCCAGCTGTGCCTAATGGAAATGTATACTGACGTTTATTCTAGTCTCAGCATCCCACTTGCTCTGGTGTTACCTTATTATTTTTTTATTATTCTTTTTAGAAGGAATCTCAGCACTGATATACAGAATGCCTTATATGTTGAGGATAATATCATGTCACTGCAAAGTTTCTCCTCTGTTAATTCTTCCTGCGTGCTTCATTTCATCTGTTTGCCACCAATTAGAAAGGATAGAGAAACATTTGGTTCTTGAAGGGTTGAGTGCTTTGTTTTATGTGATGTAACCGCATTGGTGGAGCAATAATTTACAACAAATAACTTGTTTACCAGTCATAGACTTTTTAAATGGATTGTCATTGAACAGATTGTAATTTTCTTGAACTTATTAATTATTCAAAATGTTAATGACTTTGGGGGGCGGATTATGAGCAATTTTATGTGAGTGTTTTGTATGCGGTACTCCACTTCTAGGGCATTACTTTTTTGTGTATGTAGATATAGGCACATCATGTTTTCTCTATTTTGTTGAGAGAAGATGCTGAAAAATGTCACAACAATTATGCTCAGAGGGTGGGAGTTTAGGGAGAGAGAAACAAACAAACAAACAAACAAACAAGATCATATCATTTCCCCCTAAAATCCTGGCTAGATAAAAGAGTTTTTCTGAGAATAATTTCTGAAATAAGAAAGATTATTGTCAGATTTCCTTTAATTACCTACCAAATTTTAATTTCTTATGGAAACTCACACACAAGGTAGTTGGGTGTGTGCTTGTAGTCTTGATGGGAGTGTCCTATAGTGGGACGTGGTTGCTTTGTACTTTGGTGAAAGCTGTTTCTTCGTAGAAAATATTCTGAAAGTACAATTGTCATCAGCTTGCAAATTTCTCTCAAGTTTATTGTGAAGGTGACTGTAAGCAGTTTCCAATCCTGAAAAGTGGTGTCAGATGCTTGTGAGGTATTCTGTTTCTGTAGAACATGAGAAGTTTCAATTCCCCTTAAATGAGCATTATTATGTGGGGTAAAACCCTGAATTCTTCAACAGCATGTGTCTTAAAATAGGTGTTAATCAAATTAACTTCCAAAGACATTTGAATGCTTAGGAAATATTTCATAATGCTTCTCTTGATCTGCTCTTGGCTACTTTTGCTTTAAGAGGGAGAGGAGAGATGAAAGGCAGTTGCTGTGAGGTAGAGGTATGCATGGCTTGTGTCACCTATTTAAATATGAATCTAACTGATGAATATAATAAAGTTGAAAATCTGTATTTTAATTACAATACTCTTGCCATTTTGGCAAATCTGAGAAATGGTTGTCTACTTGCTGCTGCTGGCAGAATCTTTCACATACTTGAATTGAATCTCTACAGCCTCTATACCTCCACAATGTACCTTTTTCACAGCTTAGAGAAACACATGTACTTATGGAGTTCTTTAAAAAGTTGACTGCTACCGAGACCTTAGAGTAACATGCTGTGTGCTGGGGCCCTCTGTGCTATTCAAGTGAGTAAAGAGCACTTTCCTCCTATGGTTCTGCACATGTTAAGCTGTAAATAGCGGAGGTTGTAGACAGAGCAGAGGACTGTCAGTTCAGCATAGGAATGGATAGCACTGCAGCCTGTGGGAGCATATGAGAGCTCCCATCTGCAGTTCTTTCTCAGGATTGTTTTCTACTAAAGGCCTGGATTTTGCTTTACTGCTTTTCCCACGGCCTTCCACCACCTGGCTTGTGTTTAATAGACATGGCTTAGTTCAACGTGCTGAATTTCAGCACTACAGTCTAAAACTAGCTCTTGCTCTCCGGGAACTGCTAATGCATTTTATGTCAGTTCACAGAGAAAAATAAGCATTAGTTGGCTAGAAAATGAACAGAGAAGCAAAAGCTGTACACCTTAAGGTTTCCACAAGCAATAGAAATTAATCCATTTTAAACTACTTACATCTTTTAAGCTTCTTCAGGCAGGGATTTGTCTCTAAGTCCCTGTAAAATATCTTGTCATATCCATTCTACTCCATAAAAGGAGTAAAAACCATCACCCACAAAGCTCAGCAGTCATGCCAGAAATCTGTATGGTGCCTACATTTGCTTTGCATTGAAATCTCAGTAAACCCAAACTAGTTCTGTGTTGTAGGCATCAAAATGAAAACTCGTCATTAGTTAACAGTGCTCTGGCACTTCCCTGGCTACAATTCAGAAGCAGGCTGAGTTGGGTATGGTTTATTACAATGAAATTTGGAATTAATCTTGTTCTCTTACAACTTCCAAAATTAAGCATTGGCATATGAACTAAGGGCATGATGCAGTTGCTTGATTATATGTTTCTGGAGCAACCAGACCTGCTTATCTGCTGAGCTGTGATATCTGAACCACCCACACATGCAGGGTGGGCACCTGTGACACATGGGAGCTCTATGTCCTTCTGGAGTGGCAGAGGGAAGCTGGATGGGATAACCTAGTGTATCTTGCATGATGTCTATGTTTAAACAACTGAATCAACCTATAGGAATGTAAGTTCCCACTGAGGCTAGTGGTCATTTATTCAGTATAGAGAAGAGAATGCCTAAAGAGCAATGTCACCCTAAAGTGTAGACAGAGGTGCTTGGATTAGTTTTTCTCCTCTCACCATCAGCCTCTTTTCCAAAAGCAGTCCAGAACTTCTCCCTCAACTGTCAGAGCTGGACTGTGCCTGGCCAGAGTGTAACAAATCAGTCTGAGAGGTGCAGAGCACATCTCCAAGTTCCCTCAGGCCTGCTGCATTTACCAAGTCTGTCTATCTCACAGCTTTCTAGCTACATACCACAAGGTTGTTACTAGACCATGGAGTTTATTCTTTCACACATTGCTATTACAACACACCGTTATTAAGTGTCTTTCTCTGTCCACACACAGAATAAGGTAAGTGAGCAAGAATATGAAGTCTACAAATATAAGCATGTTCATGTGATTATATCACACAAAGAATGTAAGGAAAACAGTACTTTCTGTTGTCATTAAAGCTGTCTAATAATTTCTATTTCCTCTCCACAAATACCTCTAGAACTGAAGTTTGTATGAATTCAGTCTGTGCTTGCTAGTTCTGAAACAGGCTCTCTATTGATTTGACTTCCTGAGCTGTAAAACCCTGCTTCTTCTGCACACAGACATGTGGGCCAACTGGAGGTCAACAGATATTTCCTCAGAAAGAACTAGATTCTGGCTTTTCTTTTCTCTTCTTATATGGCAAAATTCTCTCTCTGAACCTTATAGCAAAGTGCAGTGATGGGAAAGCAAAAGGGAAAGATAAATTGACAGAAAAAAGTCAGGAACAATCTCTCTCTAATTCTGGTATAAGGAACACACAACTTGCCAACAGTGAGCTGCTGGAGCACTTTAAAGTTTCAGTAGAGGTTTATTCTTTGTCGCCCACTTTTAACTTGACAAGATCCTCAAATGTATTTTTATAGTTTCCTTCCTGGTATGCTCCCAGAGATAAGTGCTTTCTTGAATGTCAGGCCAGAACTAGCTGGAAGAAAGCTTTTACTTACATTGTGTGAAAAAAATCTATAGAATTTGTTCCTGATTCCTTTGTTGAGCCACCACAGCTCATAAAAAAGCAAAAGGTTAACACATTTCTAACTAACAAACTTATGCATTCCTGGTTACCCTGCAAATGATACAAAGACATTTAAGAACTTGTATATAGAGTAATATTCAGCCTTGCACTTGATTATGGACTTTATTAAAGAGAGAATGATTACAAACTGTGAAAGAATTCTTCTTTGTTTCAGGTGAAAAATATTTTCTGTTTCATTTGTTATATTAAGTTTCCTTGCATTAATATTCCTAACACAAGTCTGCTGTGTTTGAGCACTCATTCATATTCACATAATTAAAAATGCAGACTTTTTTGAATCTCAACCCTTCTGATACACTTTTGAAACTATTCTTGCAACAGCAATACTCAGTGGAGCTACTTTTCTAAGTAGTTTGCTATTTTATTTATCTTGGGGAACAAGGAAGAATATATAACAAGTCGTGTTTGAGAAATAGCCAAACCCAGCAGATACTGCAAACTCACAGTATCTCTATGCTGCATAAATGACATCAAAGGTCACTAACTGAATCCATGGCTTTGTTGGAGCAAACACCTATCAATAACGTAAGTTCTGCTAGAGCTTGAGAAGGGAGCAATGGTGAGGGACTTCTCCTGTGACATAAGGCATACAGACTCCAGGATGCTGCTTCTGGAACACCTGCCTCTGTGGGTCTTTGATACTGTAATAAGCAAGAAATAGGGGTGATTCATGGATACAAATTCATATATTTCAGGAGTTTTAAAGTACTAAATGATGTGAGTAATTAGCTAAAGACCACTAACATTATGGGAAGTCTCACTAACTTTAGCAGGCTTTGTATAAGGCTCCAGAAGAAGAGAGAGATGTTGGAGTACTGACCGTTAAAGGAAGGTAAGAGAGAAACTTTTTTAAAGGAAATCTTACTTTGTAGCTTACACCTTTATTGAAGAAAGTTATCCTACTGAAAGTACCTACCTATCACCATCAGCTAAAAGTTAGCACGAATGCTATTTCCTGTAGAGTTACACAGTAATGCTTGCTTAGGAAAATAAGAAATAGACTAGGGGGAAAAAACCCACCTGGAATTAGAGGAATGTACACAAAGCAAGTCCCTACAAATGAGAAAGTTTAGAACATCCTGGTTATGCTGAAAGTGAAAACCAATCAACTTCCCACTTCTCAGGAGGAGCACCGTGTATGCATTTGGAAACATCCACATAGTACAATTTACTTCATTAAAATCAACTGAATGGCCACTGTCTTCCCAAATCAGTACAGAATTATTTTACCTTTTACAGTGTCACCTTCAATATTTCCTAATACAGCATAACTAAATGCAAATGAAATTGTTAGGGAGAACACTGTTGTTTCTGGCAATGATTAGTTAGAAGGTGTGCTTGCATGGAGAGACTGGAAGGTTGTTAATTACATCTCTGTAATGAATGAAATGCGCCTTGTCAGAGTTAAGGGAGCCCAAAGATGAGCAGATTCCTGCTGTTTGCCTTGTCAAGACAGCAGCTGTGGAATATATAAGCAGGCAGAAAGTCATCAGAGATCAATTTGCAAAAATGCTAACAAGCTGTTAAGAACCTTCTGAAATCTGTAAAAGTACATTTAAAAAGAAATCGGAGAAAGTTTTGCAGAAGATATTTAACTGTTTCAAGTATAGGAAGTGAGTATCTTTATGTACAAGGGCACCTAAGTTCTTGCGGTTTAGGAACTGAGAAGAACTGGCTTCTATTTGCAGACCTTCCTAATACTTTGCAATGACCTACAAAACTCCATTTAGCAGGGTGGTATTAAATTGGTGAGTGAAAAATCAAAAGGCCAAGCCAGGACCTTTGCACATCTAAAGTGCTCCTTAGGTGTTATATAGAAAGCATGAGTGAAAATTAAGCAGTACATAAACCTTATATTGCACCCTTATACAGAATGAATTTTGCCTTGAAGTCTGTGAAATACTTCTCTGTTGCCAGGCAGAAGTCACTGTAAGAAGGATCATCACATAACTGCAACTCATTATGCTTGTTTATCAGCCCGGGGAGCCCATTCATTCTATAGTTTAGGTTATAATTTTAACTACCACAAAAAGCTATGAAGTGTGTTTCTGTGCATGTAGCATGATGCTGAAACTGAATTGTTTGGAAAGACTTTGGATCAAGGGAGGTCTCACCCAGTTCCTCACAGAGCCTCTGAAGAGAAGTGCTTCCTACAAAAATAACTTATTGCCTTGACAGCTTTGCAGGTCATGTTGCATCTTCATGTGGCCTTGTGCTTGGAGATGTTACTAGACAGGGCAGTGGAGAAGTCCTTTAAAAGGGATGGGAGCTCTACCACTGTACGGTTTTGACCACAGCACAGATTTTGTTAAACCAATGCAGCCAGGGAAAATGAAGGAGTCAAAATTAGCTGTATGTCCCCTTCTGAGCAAATACAGATCATGGTTTATTTCAGCAACTGCGTGGGTAGACTCCCTAAGGCAAACATTTCTGGAGAGGAACATCATTATAGCAGGAAGAGAGAAAATCCCACTCCCCTGATTTCAGTTATCTACAAGGTAGGTGCTGGGCAAAAAGGGGTTAGGCAGGCATTCTCTAAAATCAGAGCAGAGAGATGTAGGCCCTCCCATGACTGAGTGATTCATCATGGTCTAAAGAAAGCGCCTGAGACAAATAAAATTATTTGCCTCTTGGAGAGACCTCTTTCTCTCCGCTGAAAATAGATGGAACCCAAACAAAAAGCACAGACAAGATGCTAAACTTTAAGAGGCTAAAATTAATTGACAGAAATCCTGCCCTCCATGAACAGACTGTGCTTTAGTGGAAATAATTTAAGATGTAACATAGACATAAAGGAAAAAAAAAAGAAATATTAAATGTAAATGAGGAGAAATCAAGGCAAGTGTCAGGTGATAGGACAAGGGGGAATGGCCTCAAGCTGCACCAGGGGAGATTCAGACTGGGTACCAGGAAAGGATTTTTCACAGAAAGGGTCATCAGGCACTGGCAGAGGCTACCCGGGGAGGTGGTTGAGTCCCTATTCCTGGAGGTATTTAGAAGATGGGTAGATGAGGTGCTCAGGGACACAGTCTAGTGGCAGATAGGAACTGTTGGATTTGGTGATCTAAAAGGTCCTTTCCAAGCTAGGGATTCTATGATTGTATGTTTCTATGATCTTTCTTTCCCCAGGGAAACAAGTATTAAGAAATAATGTACTTAAAAGTCTGTTAATGAAAATCTTGAGCATATGACTTGTAAATAAAGAGTAAACCATATAAATAAGGAGTAAAATGTACATATATGTATACTGTCATCTACAAAGTCCTTTAGTATGAATGAAACACAACTGGCTTCCAGTGGGTTCTGCTTTCTTAGTTTGTTCAGTTGGTGGCTTGAAGCTGCCTATCTGGGCATCATTGTGGAAGATGCCATGTTGTTCCTGCAGGGCAGCCCCTCTCCCTACTCCCAGAGCTCACACCTGGAGGTGGGTCATCTCAGACAGGGTCTTACATCAACTCTGCCACTGCCTCAGACCATGTACCACTCCCAGCTTGCCTGGACTGCTAATTCATGACTAGGCTACTTCTAGACAGGTTTTTTGGAGGGAAGCCTCTTCATACCTATTGTCTCTGACATTATTTGCCATTTAGAGTTTCCCATTACTCCAGTTTGTATTAGCATGAGTTATACCAGTCTAGGCTGTCACATAAACTTAATGTAACCATCTTTATGGAGACTTATGTAGTTCAATGCAATCTAGAGGGTATTGACTACCCACAGCTTAAATATACATTTACAATATTTATATCACTGATGCATAGCTCTCAAATAATTATTTTAAAAAATAATGTAAAACTGCAAATAAAGCCTCAGGTATTGCATTAGCATTTTATTACAATTAATTTTCTCTCCTGAGTGGGCAAACTCATTACACAAAAGGGGTAAATGCTCATTCAGAGTAAAAGTTTCAGATGGTACAAAGGTGATTGGATGTTGAATACTTATTATTGTTAATGTGAATGGTCATTTAATTCCTCTGCTATGACACTACAAGATTATCCCTTAACATGATCTTCTCAGGTCAAGCATGTGCCAAGCATTATTTTATAGACTGTATTTCTAAGGAATTTTGTCTGATGAAATGAACAGTGAAAAGAATAAATGTAAGCATAAATTTCCTATGCATGATTCCTTCTGTGTTTTCTTCTTAAGGTAATGTCTGGATTGTGATTTCTTTTTTTGTAGTTAAGACCATTAAAAATCAGCTAATGTCGCATTAACTAAACACTAATAGGCCATTAATGACAAACTTTTGAGCTGGAGAAAACAAAAACACTTCAAATGTAAACATAAGCCAATTTTATATGCATGAATTTTTGCTATCTTATGCCATTTATATTAATAATTAATACATGTTTTTCATTGGGATGTTATCAGTCTCAGTAGATATCCAGACTTTCTTGGCTTAATATTACTTCCTTTGCTTACAAGTGGTGAAAAAGGCCAAGATAACATTGTCCATGGCCTTATCCTCACCTACTAGCTACCTGGCAAGAGGATGGACCCAAATGAGCCACGATGTTGGCAGAACCATAAGTGATCCAGAAGCTAACAGTTGTTGATACATGTCCTGTTGATCAAAACCCTTAGAATTTGCAAGGAAATTAGTGAATATTTTCTCATATTTAAGGGCAGAGTGTAATACTCCCACTGCATTTACTCAAAATGCAGGTACACGCAAAACCATCCTGGGAACACGTACACACAACCTTTTGCAAGTGCAAAGGTAATGTCCTTTGTGGCTCTGGTTCAAACTACCTTTCCTGCTCTGCTGTTCGTCATGAAATGACAGAAATGTAAACTGGAAAGGCTCTGTGTGTCATTCAGCCACGATTACTTGGGGCAGGATTCCCACACCAAGGTGATCAGACCAGTCATGCCTCTGCTGACGGCCCCCTGAGATGGAGTGTCTCAGTCCCCCAGGCATCTCGTCTATATCTGAGAAATGGGTTTTCTGTGATATTGCCTTTAGGCATTAAGGTGTGACACTGTGTTTTATAAGGAAATCTACCCCTTTTTTGAGTTTAAGAGCTATTTGCTAGGAATAATTACCCAACCAGATCTTCAGAAAATATCAGTGAGTCTCCTCTTAGTGTGGAACTCTTGTTAAGTTACACGCACACATTATAAATAATGTGCAGAACTGTAGCTAGTGCTTCTTATCCCTTTGCTAGCCTTTGATCTCTTTTGCCAGTGAATATACAAGGCAATAAAAGGCTAACTTGTTGTTTATGACCAGTGATAAATCTTATTTTCCTTTCCACTAAGGATAAGAACCATTTTAAGGCTCTAATTGTAGCAGAAGTTGTGTTACACATATATACCAGACAGTTTTTTTTTAATCAATGGGAATAGTTGCTGTGCCTAAACTTACAAATCCACCATCCTTTTATCAGATCTGGACTTGTACCAGATATAGTTCAAGTGATTATCTTTGAAGTTTTCCATCTGCACAGTTGTCAAGAGGAAAAGAAAATGGGAATAAATGATGAAATGATCACCTTCATCTCCTAAACCAACTCTCCAAATAACATCCTAATGAGGAATTCTGTTTGAGTTGTTGCAGCTACATAAGCTACTGCATTTTGCTTTGGTGTAGATAGTTATGATGAAAATATCTGCCTGTAAAAAAATGCCATAGTAAGGCTGGGATGTGATTTCTATCTGTCTTTCTCAACTTGTTTCTACAAAAATAAAATCCCTTCTTTCAGACAGGAGCCGCTCACATGTGATTCAAGTCCAAGACATGTTTTCAGCTTTAGTCTACTGATTTTGATCATTCAGTTTCTTGCCACCCCTGCTCTTGGGTGGACCTTTATTACAGAGACTTATCAAAATATTTTGTGTAAACCTTTAAGTGCCAATATGTGCATATGTACTACAGAACTGGAAAAAGGCAGAGGATTTTTTTTTCACATAGAGAATAAACAGAATGTCAGAAGAAATTTCTTGCTCCAGTCAATTTTCACTGTGAGATTCAAATATAAATTCAGTCAAAATCAAAGCTTAAAATCAGATAGCTCATTTCTAGTATGTGCCCACCTCCATCTTGTATGGTCCTAAACAGGAGACAGGCTTGGCTCAGTGCTCAAAGACAGCATTCTTGATGCGAGTTTGATGCAGCAGAATCAGGATACCTGTTTTTAGATCCCCATGGATTTAAAAGTTTTGTTGAACAGGTGCTTTGATTATTGTCTTTTCTAATTATTGCCTATATTTAACCGGAGTGAACCCCAATGAACCAATAGTTTATTTTAAAAATTATTTTCTGATGTTTTCTCATCTTTGATGTATCAGTGTAACAGGCTTATTTGAGTCTGTAATAGACCATTTTTTACATGTGTCACCTCTGGAAAATAAATCTGCTCCTATGCCCCCTTAAGGCTGCATTAGAAGATGTTAAGTGCTCTCATTTTTCTACTCCTTAAGATATTTTTAACTGGATGAGTCATTAGGTATTCTGGTCACTCCTCTTGCAGATGCAGTTATGATTCTAACAGGGAAAATGTCATTTCTGTGAAATCTGTCTGTGACAACCACTCTCATCACAGCGAACATTTAGGTCGCTGCAGAAATATGGAAAACAGGCCTCGCAGGGTACTTCAGAGGTCATGTAGTCCACACCCTGCCACAAGGCAGGCTGAGCTCTGCCAGGTCATCCTGACGGAGGCTGGTCTAACCTGGGATCCCTCCATGCTGGTACCCATGCCTTGCAGCTCCCCTGGCAGACAGCTCTGGTGCTAAGTTATTCCAAATCTGTCTTTTCAACCTAAATCTTCCATGTGACGCTTTAAAAAAAAGTTTTCTCATCACATGATTCTTCCTAACAAATTTACAAATGTTGAAGCTGTTATCATATTTCTCCACACCTTTCTCTTGTCTAAACAGCCCCAGTGCTCTCAGTCTTACCTGTGAGGCTGTGGACCCTTGGCATTTAATCTTGCTGTTTCTGCCTTGGTTTGTCTCAAACTGACCTCATCATAAAGTAGAGCTGAGATGCTACAAACAAGGGAGAATATATCATCCATACAGCTCCTTTGTGCATCCCAATGAGAAGCTGCATTTTCACAGCAGTGCAACATCTCTGACTCAGGTCATACACACGCATGTGTCAGGTGTGAGAGTTGGAGCTGTTCAGCCTGGAGAAGAGAGGGCTCTGTGGAGACTTTATAATGACCTTCCAGTATCTGAAGGTCATGTACAAGAAAGCTGGAGACTTTTTACAAAGGCTCGTAGTGACAGGACATGGGAGAATGGCTTTAAATTGGAGAGGGGAAGATTTAGATTAAACATAAGGAAGAAATTTTTCACTGTGAGGGTGGTGAGACACTGGCACAGGTTGCCCAGAGAAGCTGTGGCTGCCCCATACCTGGAGGTGTTCAAGGCCGGGTTGGATGGGGCCTTGGGCAGCCTGGTCTGGTGGGAGGTGTCCCTGCCCCTGGCAAGGGGTTTGGAAGTAGATGATCTTTAAAATCCCTTCCAACTCAAACCATTCTATGATTCTATGTTTCTACAAGCTCTTGTGTGTACTAGAGCCTTTACTAAAAAGCAATTCCCATCCTATATTCATACTGCAATGTTTATTACCTATAAATTTGAATTCCAGTTATGTCCTCCAGCTTGTGTCCTGTACAACAGGGCTTCATTGTCTAATGCTCAAATCATTACATATTGAGTAATATCAGACTCAGGAGAAATCCTAGCACAGATTTACTTGTCCTTGTCTCTAGAAGCATGATTTTCCAGCCAGTTGTACAACAATTTCAGTCATTTCAATAAAATTCTTTCCTTTGGTTGCTGAAGAAACTCCTCTGGGAGGTAACATCAAATGCAACGCTACAACCCACATAAAAGAAATGTACTGTTTCTTCCCTCACTTCCTATCTGTATATGATATTAACCTTTTCTTGCCATGAGCAGTGAACTACTTTTTTCCTTGCCTTCATGTTCTAGCAAATATTCTTTCAAGATATTTTTTCTGTTCTTTTTTTTTTTTTTACTTGTTACCTCCTGTGTTAATTCTATTTTATTCTATGCTTTGGCCTTTCTGATTTTGTCCTTGTAGTTTTGTGCTAGTCTTACACATATCTTCTTAGTCACTCGACCTACTTTCCATGCTGAATAATTTTCAGGTCACTGGAAAACTCCTGATTTAGCAAAAGTAGTTTCTTACTACATTTCCTGTATCACCTCCATATGAAATAACTTGTGCTTAAATTTGAGGCTGCCAATTTAATAACTTCCTTTAAACTACTTTTTTCTTTCTTTCTTACTTCTCTCTCAGTTCTCCAAGTTGAGTGATACTCCCTTTCTTCAAACACATTTGTATTTATTTTACTGCTTTCCTTTCTTCCCCTGCTAGATGTCAGGAAGAGCATTCTTTAGGATCCCCTTCAGACTATTTGCCTTCTCCCATCAGCCTCTGGACCACCTCCTCTTTGCCTGGCAGCTGAGATCCAAAGGAGCCTTTCCCTATCCAATAATCAGATAATAATTTCTTTTCATAGAATCATAGAATCACCAGGTTGGAAGAGACCCATCGGATCATCGAGTCCAACCATCGAGTCCAACCGTTTTATAACGGGGCTGCTTCCCCTCTTTTTTTATGCTCAAAGACTCTCAGCATCTCTGTTGCCTCCAACTGCTGATGTTCACACCAGGCACATGCATCCACCATGCACACCTTGAAAAAATGCCTCTGCATCTTCCCCTGCCCAAAATAAATCATAAATTTATTGTGTCCATGAACCTATCTGATCAATTGAGTAATAATTCTGATTGTGAATTAAATTCTTCCAATTTACTTTCCATGTTTCTTGTATTAGCAAACAGACCTCCAAGGTAATCATGCCCGTGTTTTCTTTCTTGTCCCTTTTCATTCACAAGGGAGCTTTAGAGCCCTGTTTTCAATATGTCCATTATTCACCTCTCAACTCATTTGCTCAGATGGTTCCAGTAACTTTCTAATGTCTCTGAGCCACACAGACTCTCTCTTTCTTCAGGTATTTTTACCTCCTCAGGAGGAGGCTGAAGTCGCTGCTGAGTCCTGTTTCCTGGCCATCCCATCCTCTCCAGATGCTGGGTTCCTGCCCCAGCGTCTGGCCCCCAGCTGGAGGGACAAGAGACAGCCATCCTCCCACCTTCTTCTTGTGTCCTGCAGCAAAGTGCTCACTCAGTTTTCTCAGGGGCCCATTTAATGGAAGAGGTTTTCTAACAGCTCCAGTCCAGGTTCTTGACAGGCACTATATCTTCGGGGGTGTCGGGTTATATCTGCAAACTCATGTCTCTGTTACCTCTTCTTTCCATAGCAGACAGACAGTTTTGTATATCTTAGACACAGTATGGTTGTCCTCAAACCTTACTAAGGATGTTTCCTCATTCAGTACCAAGGCAGAACCTGGGTAACTATGTACATTGTACAGAAGAATCTGATTAAAATGCAACAATGCAATAAGACCGTAACCACACCACTTTCATCAACACAAGAGTGGTTTCTTGCCAAAGATCATGTCACTTCAGGTTTTTTTATGACAAGCGACACTTCTGTGTCCCTGATTCAGCAGGATGTCTAACTGTAAACACAAATCATCGCAACTGAGCTACCAAAGCCAAAAATGAATGACTAAAGGATTAATTTATGCCTGTTGTTCATCTGAGTCTAGACAAACAGCAACGCATAGAATTGATTTTATAGAAAAATAATCTGTGCAACTAAACTATCTGAAAGTCACGGGTGAGAACAGAACTGTTCTTATGACCAAGTCTGAATTTCATTCCAGCTTGCAAAGTATTGAACAGTTTTTCTCTTTGAACCCTGTTCCTGAAAATCTCAGTTTAAGTGAGAATTGAAAATTTTATTAAAAGCTGAGCAAGTCCTTGTAATTGCAGGAACAAACTTAGAAATGTAGTAGTAGTTCATTGGCAAACCAGCAAATTGAAAGAACAAGCATTTGTCATTATTTCTTTTTCCTTTTTTAATTATTTTTAATCCTATTATTAGAAAGTGAATACTGTGACTAATGATTTTGAACTGTTAGGACTTCCAACAGTGTTAAGTACATGTGGCAATTGTTTGTGGGATTGAGACTATTAGCTGAAGTGATCAGTTCTGCCACAGTTCTTTACTTGGCTGCCTGAGACAAATAGAGAAAATCAGAGCAATGAATAACCTAGCCAAATGTCAGCATTGCAAAGCCAGGTTAATCTTTGTGGCCACTTACTGGACAGCTGACTGTGAAAGCAAAATCCCTCAGTGGGGGTTTAATGTGATGTTATGAGCAGGAGTAATTCAGATTAGTCATGGTGCTGAACTGGGGCCGTCATTAAACTATATGCTACAGAAAAGCAGTTCTCATCATTATCCACCATTGTCCTCATTCTCACTTGGAAAGTATTAAGCTACAGTATTAAGTTATTTAAATTGTTAGTCAAATAAAAAAGAAGCATTTTTATTGCTGCCTTGGCCATTGGTATTTTATCAGTCCGTAGCAGTCTTCTCATACCTTAAACAAACCAAAGGTTGTGCTCAGGGGAAATCCACTATATTGAAGGGAAAGAAAATAACCCTTCTATGTTCCTGAATTTCCCCAAGTGCTAGAAATCTCCAAAGGGAAGGGCTATTACACCAAAATATTACTCCAATATTTTAAAATGAGGATGATCTAACTACAATTTAAAAATCAATTTCGATTTTTTTTAAATTTTGGAATTTTTTTCCTCAATATAATAACACTGGAGGTGTTTATTTGCATTTCCCTTTGAATGAGGAAAGCTTTTTGGGTGATATGGGGGTGTACGGTACTTTAAATTAGATTTCATTTTTCTGAGGAGAGAAGAGGAACAAGTTAACAGGCAGAGGGCCCTCCTTTTTTTCAGTGATAAACAGTCATGAACCTCACAAGCAAATGGACAACCAATAAGTTTGAGATGGAGCTCTAAGGCCTGTGTGCCTGCCAAAAAAACACTGACACCACCTATTAATTGCAGGGGAGGACTGTGCATGGAGAGGAAGACCTTACTTTGCATTTTTATGAGTTGCCTTTTGCTCCTCATGGAAAAGAGCACAACAAAGGATGAGGAACTGACTGGTCTTTTCCATCTTCCCCCTGCTTGACTGGAAGAAGGCAGCCATATAGCACAAGGAGGAGCAACCTAGTCCCTCTGAAAGAACAGAGCAGAGCAGATTGCGAAGACCAGCCCTGGGAGAAGTTTCTTTTTCCAAGTGGATGGAGATGACATGTCCCTCCAGTGCCCCAACATGTGACAGTGCAGCTCAGATCTGGGCACAGCAATCATAGAAAATAATAAAAATATCTGTGGCAGCTGCAACAGTTGTTTGCATGGACTAATAATGTTGGAAAGCACTCACAATGAAGTTGTAGCTTTCACTATGACTTTGCAGCTCAATAAATACAAGGTAAAGCGCTGGCTCGACGTGATAACCGGCTCTCCCAAGAACAAGTGCTCTGTATTGTAAAAATTGTAGAGTAATAACCCAGATATCTTATGGCGTGGGATTCTTCACACGAGCTAAATTCTTACCTTTTCACTGTTTTTACACTGTCTTACCCAATAGTAGGTGGAGTTGTTTTTTACAGCTTTTCACACTAATATCCAGGTTTGGGAACAGCATCTGCTTTGGTGGCAGCCAACTCTCACTGCTACAGCACAAGTGAGAGGCAGATTACAAAACTGCCTCCTGCTACTGGGTGATTCTTATTTGCGTCAAAGAAATGTGGGGCCCAAAGATAGGCCTCATCAACTCAGACCATTCACCAAAAATTGAGATTTGCCATATAGCCGGACTCTTAATAATCTACTATGATTTTTGAAATTATTATTATTCATATGGGCAGGGCAGATTGCAAGATTGTTTAAGGGACTGAGCTGACAGCTCCTTATGTCTCTGCTAAGAAGCTGGGTTCAGAGTAGGTACCACAAATTGATGTTAAGATTGTCAACTAATATACATGTAGGAGAGAACTGTGCTGGCTTCTTTTTTGTTTAGATATAGAGGCAGAATGCTGAAAGTAAAAAATTTTACCACTCGGCCAACTGAATTTGAGCCTTTGAACAGCTGTACAGGTATCTACTGAGCACTGTGGAATAGTTACTATCAACTCAGGTTTTGATTTGTATTTCAAAAGACAGCACACAGAAACACTGGATCATTTAATTTTGCGACCAGCAAATTCCAGCTGGGTTAGAGTTTGACATTTAATCTTCTAAAGAGTTTCACTAAGTATAGAAAAGCAGCTGGAGAGATGTTCTTACACAAAGGAACGTGCTGTAGCTGAACTCTAGTGCCCAAGGCTACAAGAATTCAGTGGTTTCTTTGGTCCACTTGAAGTTAAAGCTAAAACAGGAACACCTTTGTCTATCCTCATTTACTGTGATGGCAGGGATATTGGAGTGATGACGGCAGGGAGAGGATAGCAGCGCATGGCTTGCTGCAGGCACAGCTGACACAGGTGAGCATGTTGTGGAGCTTGTAATTTAGCACCACTGACCTCTTCGCTTTACCCCCCACAGCAGCACCTGCAGAGACAGAGAGGTAAAGCTTCTGCTTCCAGACACAAACAAGCACAAAATTCTGCGGGGAAAAATAGAAATACCTTTTGGATCCTGAATTCTGTGTTTCTAAATAAAAAGGATTTATACCGTGGTGCCTTTTTAATTCTCCAAGATATAGCTCTTAACAGATGGTGATGAACAGTTTGGAATTAAACTGTATCCTGCTGCATTTCTAGATGTCATGTTACAGTGCTATGCTGAGGGCCACATCCTTGTCATTCTCAATTACTGGAAGGTAATTTTTGACTGCTCAAGTCCTTATTGCCAAAATGTGATTTCTGCTATAGGCACCGTTTCTTCCAAACCATCAAATGTCTGCATTTCCACAAGACTTCTCATTGTCAAGAAGTGAATGACCAGAGCTCAGAAGTGTCACACCAGGTTCAGGTTTGCAATTTACTTATGGAGAATGAAAAAATGTTTCAAGAGAGGCATGTCTGGCAAACATCTCATTAGCAGAACAGCTAAAACAATTGAAAAGTAATTGGAGTGAGTAAAATGCCTATGAGAGGCTAATGACTCCTCAGACTGCCCACCGTGAAGCCATGTTGTGAGCTAGGAGGCTAAAACTTGCCTTTTCCATGAGCAGCTGTTGTCACCAGAAGGATTCAGATGTCACTGGAGGAGGAATCATTTATGAGCATCTTCCATTTTCTCTCTTGTGCCCTGACTGATAAACTGGAAGAGTATATATATAACCATACAATCTATCTTGTTGAAGTAATACTTCTGCCATCTTATTCGTTTAAGTAAGTAGGTAATAGGGTTCTTCCTTTTGATTAGGAAAAGCAGAAATAGTGCTCGATTACCCTCAGAATGGTACCTTGCATTCAGATGTCATGTTAAATTAGAGCTTTTGCCAGAGTGTGAGGAAGTTTGCATTTTACATTTAGGGTAAAATGACTTTTCTAGTCACTACATGACTCCCAGTTGATCACTGTAGTACTTTAGGCAGCAGGTTTGCTACCGATACCTGCTTACAAGTTTCAGAGTTGAGTGGTACCATGTGGACAGGAAGCATCTCTTTGGTAAGGCAGAGCATGCATGCTCCTGCTTACTGTCTGCCACCTGTATAACAACCAGCTTGCTCCCCAGAACAAAGGATTTTTCACTAGATAGCTTTCACATTGCTCTCATTGACCATAGTGTTGCTAAGCGGTTGAAGATTTGCCAGGAGACCCAGTTATAGGCTGGCTACAGAGTGATGCCCTATGGCAAGAGGAGTCTGAGGGATGAGTCACGGCTGTGTCTGCCGAAGCTGCATATTGCACCAGGCCAAGCCTGACCAATTTCTCACATTATTTGTGTGCAACCGTGCACTCAAGGGCTCACTGCAGCTGAGCTTTGGGATGTTGTCCATGGAGAGAACATGGCGCTGCTGGGCAGACTCTAGTCTCTCCAGTGGTACTGGAAACAAGCACTTCCAGACAGCGTGAACCCAGCTTTCTGAGGCATGAATATGAGGCTTTGACCATAGCCTTCAGCTGTACCAATGGATGCTGAAATAGTCACAGGACAAGCTTTGTTGTACACAGCTTTGCTTTCTAACCTCCCCTTAATTTTGCAGATTAGTTTTGTTTCCTGACCTGGTCTGCTCCCAGGCAGTGCAATTAGGTCCTCATCCTGCCCTGGGCGTGCTGAAAAGCTCAAACTTCATCTTTAATGCTTGTCTTTAATACTTTAATACAATACGTTGAAATGAGCCATGATTTCTATGATAGTCCCTGAAAAACTGAGGGGAAAGTACTCAGGCATTTCTTCTGCCCAAACTAGCAAAAACTGTTAGTAGTAATAGAGTTTGCTTAACAGCCAAAGGAGAAATGCTAATGATTCTGTATGTCAAGTTAAGTGGAACAAATCAGGGTAGTTTGGACCAGCCAGCAATTCTTCTCAGGGAAGAAGAAGCAACCTAAAGTATCCAATTTAGGGAAGCAAAGAGACTGAATACAGAAAAGCATATTCAATCCTCTCCTTTATAACAAAACCCCAGAGTTAGGGAAGAGATTTCTGCAGATAGATATGAAACAGAATCCATGCAATGCTGTAATTTGCAGGTTCTTTACACAAAATATTTCCCTCTCATGTCATTAGTTATTACTAGACTCAGACACATCAAATGACACTAAAGATTTATTCCCTTTCTTTGGTTTTTTTTTCTGTGTTGTGTTGCTTGATGATAGTGATCAATGGATAATGAGGAAGCTAATCACGGGACAACAATTAAACAAATAGAAGCAAGTTACATTTCCAAGTGAAAAGAAGATGATAAGGAGGTAAATCAGCTGGAGTACTCCAGAGAAAAATTAATATAGCGAGTAAGTGATAACTGCCGTTAACTGCCATGAGAGGTGCATCAGAGAAAAGTGGAAGATCAAAAGAAATACCTTTTGTAAAGAAAATATGTATCTTGTCAGGATGGATCAGCAGCTTCAAATTTGAAATTTCGGATTATGAAATGTTGATATTTAAAGCTATATTTTTCCCACTAGGATTTGAAGTGCAGCTCCTCAGGGACCTGACTCATGAGATAATTATTTGAGCCAGTCAGTTTCAGCAAAATTGCGAGCATGAAATAAGCTTGGTGCTCAACAGAGACATTAGCTGTTATTGGAGTATGAATTTTGGTTTGATTTATCAATAACTCACTGAATGTGATAAGAAATCAGTAGCCTCCTCTTTTGCAGCTTTATTATGCTCCCAGTTGGCGCCAAGTAATAAGTGATTATGAAAATGCCTTCTGAGCTCTTCAAACTTCCTTTATGGGTTATAAGCATGCTGGGAGCCTACTTGTGGACAAGCCAAACTGATAGCAAGGAAGTCGAGCAACAACAGGCTACCAGCTCTAACATGCTAATGGTACTCTCAGGTTATTATTGTTTGGTTCATAGAATAAAAATAATCACAGAATCACAGAATCACAGAATCACCGGGTTGGAAGAGACCCACTGGATCATCGAGTCCAACCACTCCCACAAAACACTAAACCATGTCCCTCAGGACCCCGTCCACCCGTAACTTAAACACCTCCAGGGAAGGCGAATCAACCACCTCCCT
>WAAB01013390.1:14574-56601 GCA_013389865.1 Piaya cayana | reverse complement strand
TCGTCTCCCCTCTGACTATGAGGATTAAATCCATTGCAGCAGGTTCTTCTCACAGACAATGGGCTGAGGTTGTCAGTTCCACAAACCCACAGCACATCTGGAGAAACATTTGCCTGTTGGGGGACTTGGGAGGGCCACTGGCATATGGCAGCAGCTGCTAAATCAGTGTCACAGCAGGAAAAAATGGTATCTCCTGCATTGGTAGGAGTTATAAAACAAACAGGCAGCTTCTTCATCTAACTGTTGGATTAACCATGGCCATGGGGACTGCCACATCCAGAGGGACACATCTACCTCCATGTTCTGCATAGGCAGAAGAGTTTCTAAGGTATTGTATGAGTATCCAGGTATATTAACTATCTCCCTCAGTGTTCGTCTGCCTTCCACAAAATGTGTTCTAGAAATATCATTTAGGTGGGCTACAATACAGCAGGGACCTTTAAGGAAGTGTGTGAGTGAGTTAACTAGGAAAGGAGTAGAGGAAGGCCACTGTAAACAAAAGAAAAAGGAGGAATTTTTTTTTTTGAGCTGGTAACAAACAATGTGCTGGCAAGGGCAGTTGGTTCTAAATACCTGGTGTATCTACTTTAGGTTTCCATTTGGTGGAGATCTAAATTTTGGTGTAGGTACCTAGATCATAATTCTTCTCTGGCTTATGCATTGGCTGCTTTGGTAAGAGCATTTCCCATGCTAGGAGGGGCAATATTTGAGTTCGTGAGGTTGGAGGGTTCCTTGAAAGCAGGCAGTTCCTTCAGCAAAGTGGAGTGAAAAAGCACCAACCACTGTTAGGAAATCTTTCAGAAAAATGTTTGTGTTCTCATGAAATGAGACCAGACTATTGAATTTCTCTGTGTGGAAAACAAATCTAAGTTTACAATGGAAGGTGGAAAAATCTTTACTTATGGAGATTTTTAAGAACAGAAGAGATCAATGTCTATCAGCAGTTATTTAACACAACTGGTTTTGCTTTGGGTTGGTCTTACTAGAAGACCAGACAAGTTCCCTTCCTAACTGCAAAGTATCACATTGCATACTTCGTTGTCACCTAATGTCAAGTATTAAATTTCTCTTTTCCCCCCAACATTTCAAATAGAGTACAATAATTTCATAATTACAGATCAATTGTGGGGGGTTGGGTTTTTTGGTTTTGGTATTTTTATACTTTCTACATTGGTAGTATGGTAGGATTGCAATTAATCTGTGAGAAAATCTAGTGTTTCCCTTACAAGCAGCCACTATCTCCTTATAATCCACTCATCTCATGCTTAGTGAAATCCCAGGCTTTCTAATGGAAAGAGTTTATTGTGGGCTTCTCAAGTGCATCCAGAGTGCAGATAATTCCTAAATGATTGTCATTATTTTTCTGCTATTCAGCTACTTTCAAGGCCATGTTTTCTGTCCTCTTTCATTATTTATGTTATGGAGACAAAAATCATCATTTCCATCTAGGCAGCTGGAAAAAAGATGCTGGAGTACCACATGACTGCTGTCTTTCTATGTATCACCCAAAATACTGATCTTACAGAATTTTCCATCTCACCACTTGAGAACCAACGTTTTTTTAAAAAAAAAAAGGCAAACCTCAAGAAGCATGCATTCTTATTTCAGTACTAGTTAAATGATCAGCAATAGCTGAGAAAGCTGTGAAGACTTCATTACTGTTTGAACATACTGATAGTACTTTAAATGTTAATGGCACTCAGCAAACCAAGCATATGACAAAAAGGAAAAAAAAAGGTAACACAAGAATGTGGCTTCATGGTTTCATCATATAGATCTGTATCCCTAGAAAGAAATGGAAAGAAAGCAAACAGATCAGGGTTAATTAATACCATCTTCAACCTCTGGGTGAGGATTTGTGCTACAGAAAGCCATGAATTCTTAAGATTCAGGACAGGTCATTTAATGTGTGTGAAGCAAGAGACTGATTTTTGGTGATCCACATCAGTACAAAATAAACACAAAGAGATCTACCTGTAATTATAGATGTGCTAGTGCCTGTAACGTTCCAATTACTAAGGATCTGTCAGCACTACCATTTAAGCTTCCACAGTATATAACTGCCATGACGCAAGTGGTGCTTAACAGCTATATTGCCTTCACATCTCCAAAGAATATCAGAGCATGTCCTGAACTGGGTCCTATAACTGCAATATTACACATAAGGGGGTGGGGGAAAGATTAAATGGCTGAACAAAAGTTATGTACTAAACCAGAAGATGAATAGAATTAATTTTCATTGCCTACATAAGCTTAGTCCACCGAGTCACTCAGCCTCTCTGCAGCTATAGAGTTTTAGGAATCATACACTCAAGGCTTTCCTTCCTAGACCAAAGACTCATGATTGCTCAGAGCAAAATGTTTACTGTTCCCTTTTGGCTCTGTAGGTAGTTAGGGATCGACAAATTAGTGACCAGTTGCAGTCCAGTTGTAGTGCAGTCAGGTTAAAATATCCCCAAAGCTGAGCTGGATGCAACTCAAGACAGGACTGCTTGAGAAGTTTGCTGCAATTACAGCCAGTTCTTGGGCTGTTTTTTGGCCATCCCTCTCTCAATGTATCCAGGATGTTGCTCTCTCCTCCACGCTCTATGTTCAGGTAGTCCTAATACATTGTGCAGGCCAAAGTCAAGAAATGGGGAGTCATCTCAGCTCATGACACTCTTCTAGTACTTTGGAAAAGGCCTGGTCCATCTTCGGGGAGCTGCAACCAACCTGGAAAAAGGGCTGTCCTCTCCTCAGCACCTCACAAGTCCAAGCTGGATTTGGAAGACCATGTCAAGTGCTGGCTAGCATCAAAGACCCTTTGCAGGGCTAGGTACTTCAGAATTGTTTGGAAAGCTTGCCGAACACAGTCACATCCCTCATCTCTCTAAAATACACCGAGAGATGCTATGGTAATGTAGAATAGCTCCAAAACAGGAGAGTACAGAAGACTAGATTAAAGAGTCAGGAATGTAAGCACCTCATGAAAGCAGAGGGCAAGTCTCACAACACACACATTTGAGACTGACAGAAGCTTCCAGAAGCCTCTGGCCATGACTTTGTAACCCCTTTCTCAGATGAGCAGGGCTTACTCAGGCAAATAATTGCTTTTAAATCAATAGGAAGGCTGTTATGAATAGCACCTTTCAGCTTTTACTGCTAAGGTCTGATTATGTCGCTTTTCACTGTATTGTGAGACTTACACTCCAGCACAGTGAGGGCTGGACACAAGCAATGCCTGAGGAATCATGTCTGCTGTGTACTCCTTGCAGAAAGTTTCTTCCTGCAATGTCACCAGCCAGCCTGATGTCACAGCACTGGGCTGGGCTGTTTGCAGAGTAATGTCAGCAGTGGTTTGCATTGTGCTCATACATTCAGTCTCAGTCTGCAAGAACATGGTGCAGGGACCGAATCATTATTCTGCATATACAATGTCTCTCTTACATAGGCTCAAATCAACATGCATTGTTTCAAATATGACCTTCATGGTGGATACTGCAGCATGAAGAGCACATGATGGCTCTTACATCAATAAAAAAAATGTTTAAATAACAGCTTTTAGCTGTAGTCATCAGTTTATATCATGGGTTTTTCCTAAGGCTGTTTGCGTTGCTATCTCATACAGTCTTCCTTATTAGCCACATAGCAACTTCCTATTTAGTTGATGAAGTTTCTTAAAATATCTACTCCAACTGATGAAAACAGAGCTGGTGATGTGTTAATCTTCTAACTTTTTAATATAATGTGCTGTGTTCTAAACTGAAACAGATGAAATTTTTGCTTCTGTCTCTCGTTATTTTTCTGTCTTATACATCCTAGTCTCTACTTTTTTTTTTTTTTTATTCAGTTTGACCCAATGGTACATAGCTCAAAAGTCATGGCTGACTTGAGTTCTGAACCTGTATCATTCAGGAGACACTGAATTCCCATTAAGTAAAATGATTTAGTTCCAGAGCTCTTGATTAGAGAAAATGAAAGATCAAATCATTTGTCATTGAGTTAGGATGATGACATGAGCCATGATACTTAAGGAGGAGAATTATTAAAATGTCACATATACCAAGCTGTTTATTATTTTGACAGTCTTTTGGCATTCTTCTCTATTAACACAGAATGATATATAATTTAAAAAAAACCAGCACTGAAATGAAAGGCAGTTATTGAATGCTCAAGAGTTGCATAAATCAGACTGTTCCTAAACCCAGTCAGAAGAGCATGAACCTCAGCTTCTGCTACTGAAGAACAAAATCTGCTAGCACGTTGTCACTGAGGGATGGGGGCTGTGCAGTTGCTCCACAAGACCAGTAAACCCATTCTCTGTTTTCATGACCTGCCATTGCAGGGCCGTGGAAGCCACTACCCTCCCTTTGACTTTCCCAGAGATGATGGCAAAATCTTTCCTCGTCACATCAACGCCACAGTTGCCAGTGCAGTGGGGTGATCCAGCCTCTTTTCAGAAGGAAGAACCCCTTGCTGACACACGTACTGTTTTAAAAGCAGAAGACTATTTCTGGACGCCTCTATGCTGATTCACCAGCCTGTGTTCAAATCTCCAACCACAGGATTCAGTTCCTTTTACTTTACTGGTTCAGTTTTATTTCTTCAGATTAAAAGAAGAAGCTTCTGAACATGTTGAACATATCTTCAATGTCTTTCCCTTCTGTGCTAGGCACAGGCTCAGCAGAAATCTGGCTCTGTGCCTATCTGCCTTTAGAGTTTAGAGAAAACTGATCGTTTTGGGGTTTTTTTGTTTTGCCCCTTCATTCCAGGACCACAATTTTCAAGGCAAATACCTTAGAGTCATAAGTGAAGGGATTTCTTAATCTAGCCATGGTTCATATTCTTTGTTGACACAAAGCTTGCATGATCAACAAGCTGCCACCTCACACTGTCTTGCACTCAGGCCTTGGCAATCATCTGTCAATTAGTGGCTGGAAGCTGTAATTCCATCATTCTGAAGGATTCCCATGAAATGCTGTGTGAACACACATGGCAGAACTGGACCCTGTGGAGCTATTCTCTGAAGTCTTATTTGTAAAGCACTTTTAAAGGGGTCTGTCTAGCTAATGATCCTACAGGCCTGCTGGATCACCAATTCAAGTCCTCTGCTGTCATGGGCAATCACATCTTGTCATTTCTTTAATTAACAAAGATATACATTTAAATTAATCAATTGTTACTCATAAGATATGGAGGCGTTTGAGAGACCTGGGAACCTTTGCCTGAGCTCCGAACTAAATTTTATTTACAGGCAGTTTATACCCTCGGGTTTTGTGCCAAGTATATCCTTCATCCTGAATAGCTTGTCTCCCTCCTCTATGCTTACCCCTCCGTGTATTTATAGTCAATTGCCATAACTATCCCCAGTCCTTGTTTTACCAGGTTAGACAAGCTGTGTAGTTTTAGTCCCTTTGCTTTTCTGTTGATTATCACTGGGACCTTGTCTATGTGCATCATCTTTTGAGTGGTCGTCCTTAACCAGAAGTCAGACTATCTGATGTGGAGCTACAGGCAGCTTCAGAGGAAATTTCACTTTAGCTTGAAACTGCTATAAGCACTTTCCCACTAAGAATATTCCATTCAGGTTGGCTTCCATCTTTTTAACAAGGGCATCACATTGGCAGACTAGTAGTCTTCCTGTTACTGATTAAGAGACCTGTGTCTGTTTCCTTTCCTGGCATGTTCCCATAACGAGAAAAAGTGCTTTCATTAGGAGGTGGACTTCATCAAAGTGGTCCATGCATTCCTTCTGTTTCAGATATTTTTGGACTTGGGCATCAGGTTTGAGCTTCATACCATGTAACACGACAGCCTGGCACAGCAAGATATATGGTCAAGACAGATGTGCCTGCACGGAGCAGGGAGCTGCCTCCAGGATACAGTACTTGGGCACCCAGGAACAGTAAAATGTGAAGAGCTGTTTAGAAAATTTGAGCAATCGTTAGAGGCAGCATACATCAAGTTAGCTTCAGATAGGCTAACAGAAAATTAGACAGCAGAAAAACATTATGGGGAGAAGGTTCAGGAGGAAAATGAGCCCAAGTTTTTCTCTGGCAGGAGTAAGAAAGCAGGTTTAGTTTTAGCTGGTCAATAGGTACATTATTTAAGTTGCATCGATTTAGGATCAGACATTATTAAATTATGTGCAGTTACCTTGTTAGGATTAAGAAAATTTCCTGCCAGTGGCGGTAGTATGCTAGGAATAATATAAAAATTCTTGTACCCCAATACATACACAGAAGTCAGTATTTGCTTGCACCTTTCTTAAAACAGTTGGGCTGTTGTGGAGCTGGGAGACAATCCCTAGACCCTGAGGCAACAATATACAAGAATGTAACTTTGTAATATAATGTAGCAGTTATGTGCCCCCATATGAGAAAAGCATTCTCTAGTTCCAGCCCCCTGCTCCCTGGATTGATTCTGCATCTTGTTTAACAGTCATCTGTTTAAATTTTTGTGTAAGTGATAGAAATAAGGCTTACAATGATAACACCAACAAATTCTGAAGGATGTGGACTAATTTCCAAATGTGCTTATTTTCAGCTCAAAACTACAGTTTCGCTCTTAAAATCTCCATTCCAGGATTATATTTTACCCAATATTTAACCCCAAAGGTTCAAAAATGCTATAATTAGTTTTATCTTTCCCTTGTTTCTAATTTCTTCTCAATAACAATTCAACAGTGATGAGTAACCTGGGATTTACTGACCTCTAATGGTTAGATTGAAATTAACATCTTCCACCTGTTTAAATATGTCACTAAAATGAAAAAATACATTCAGGGTCTGCTGCTTTTTTTGGAATTAAGATACTCCAGCTTCAAAAATATTTTTCCTTCTTCTGATGGTAGAGTCACACATTCTTTCAACTGGGCTGAAAAATATTTTCTGGATTATGTAAGTAAGTTATCAGTCACTCTCCCATTCCCTGTAATTAGCATGATAGTGGGAAGTCAAGAAGCTGGAGCGCCTGGTGTAGTGGTTTTCAATCAGTTTTGCATGCCCTGCTAATGGGAAAGAAGCTATTCCCCTCAGCAATTTTAAACTGTTTACCTAAAGACAGATCAGGTTTATTGTATAAGTGTATCACCTGGACAGTTTCACAAAATATTCATATGAGAAATCTGGACTGGAAGGGGTGAGTTTTGCATCATAAGCAGGATTTATAAAGTCTCTGTCTTATTCTGACCTCTGGTGACCAAAGATACAAAACCAAATCCCAGACAGCTCAGGGCTGTGCCTTGTATCCTGCTGACCCCTGTCTGTAGGGAAAGGAGGAGAAGGCTAGTGGGAGATTGGAGCCATTTTAACCTGTTTGGATTAAAATAGGTTTAAAATAAGGCTTAAGATCATTACAGGATCTAGCTAGCTGTGAGTATTTTGAGCGCAAGCTGCGTTTTTCCCATCAAGGTCAGCCATAGGGCAGGCCAGGTCTTGTCTACTATTTCCACTTCTGCTGAAAAGATACCCACCAATGGAATCACCATTTATCTGCTGCCTCATGCCCCTTAGCCCAAAGAATCACAAGTTATAATTTGTCCGTAAGTTACATTATAGCCAAGGAAGCAGGAAAAAAAAGATTACAGAATAGGTGGATAAGTATTGTTGAAAATGGGATAAAAAATCATGCACTGTAACTGGATGCCTTCAGGGGTGCATTATCTTTTTTCAAGAAAAGCATTGTGTTTTCTCTTGGAGGTTTAACTACAGTCAGAATAAGCCAGTCGATCAGAGATTGCCCTGAACTACCTATGTGCATTTAATATTTTTGTGACAAAGCCCTTTGAAGCATTAATGCTGTTTTTTTTCCATTTTTCTACGTAATATAGGGGTGCCTTATTATATCAGTAAATTAACAAGTCAGAATGGCAAAAATTGTGATTATATGATGAAGTTGTTTAGCATAGGGCTTAACCCCCCACACTTTTATCAAAACATCATTCATCAGACATCCAAGTTATCAATTATTTAATTTCAGACTGCTTCCTAGAAACAGCAATATGCCGTTAACCTTCTCATTATAGAGGTCCTGTGTTATTCTCATGTAAAGAAAGGGAGCAAAGGATTTTGTTTTGAGTTTTGCACATCTCTGACCATCAGGTTTTCACAGATGGGTGGTTTCACACAGCTCTACTCACCCATGTCAGATTCCACAGGTAAACGAATACCTGTTCACTAGCAACAGTCTTCAAGGCCATTTATTGAACTAAAATTTCCTTGTGAACTTACAGTGGTGGTCTTACAGAACTTGTAGAAACCTACAGCACAGATCTCTGTAAATGAGTTGTCCTTGTGAATTTTTCAGTTAACAAAAGTGGTTTTAGGGTTCAGGTTTTTTACCTTTTTTGGACCCCTGCTTTAGGATGCACAGCCTAAAGGATCTCCTTTTAGGAAGGCAGTTTTGCTCTGTTAGTCTTCAGCATTTAGAGGTGGTGATGGACCAGCTATGCTTGCTGTGAATGCTGACATTTTGTTATATACACACTGGTGCATGATATTGGCAGCAGTGGCCTATTTCCATGTCTGCATGCCATGTAGTGACAAGTTGAATGTCCTTTTGATATTTCAGTGGGTTCTCAAATGCCAGCTGGGTTACTGCATTTTTAAACTGTGCTAAAGTGGTGCCCCTTCTCGTGCAAAATGGTGCTGCCACAGGGCCTGAAATTGGCTTAGCAAACTGTCAGTGCCCCTGAAGACTTGATTGGAGAAACATCTTTTCTGGCAAGACAACATAGATGATTTTCTAGAACTTTTTACTTCTGGTTAGCAGGGGGGTAGTTTTCCTGTGGTATCTAAAAGTGCTCTTCAAATTCTGAAGAGAAGTAGTTTCTTCTGCTATTGCCCATTTCAGTATCATCGATTTTATCTGTATGATACTGTCAATGAGATGTGAACAGAGCCACAGGGGTAAATATTATGGAGCCATCAGTTGCCACTTGTGCTGTGTTTCTCTCTTCTTTCAGCTACTGTGCTGGGAATGCAGAGCTGGATGGACCAAAATGATAAGTCAGTCAGCAGCAAAACGTGTGCCAGTGTGGGTTTTCAAGAACAGGAAAGCCCACTGCACTTGCTTCTTCACTTTGCTCTTTTCTCCTCGGTTTGGTCCCAGACTTCTGTGTAAGGAAAAGCAAAGGAATACAAGGACCTGGAGACCAGCACCCATAGCATAGTACAAAACCAATGCTTTTCTGCAGCTCTTCTGACAGTTTTAACACCTCTAACTAATGACCAACTCTGTAGTAGTCATGGCATATTCACTAAGCCTCTGCATGTTAGAGATTGCTTCATACAGACTTTCCACAGTTATTTGATTTAAAAGCAGAGGCTGTAGAATGCACCTTATGCTCCAGAGTGGTACTGTTAAAAGTTGACCAATAGATTCACTATATCAGTCATAAAAGATATCAGGCCAGGTGATCCCCTCTCCATGTAGCCATGTTCCACTGCCTATATCACCAACAGGAAAATAATTATTTGTTTTGGTTATACTTCTCAAATTTTTGATGGTTAGGAATGCTTCTAAAATGCTTCTACTGCCTCCAAAAACATGCAATGCTCAACTAATTTCTCAGGAAAGGAGATGCATCCCTAAAAAGAACTTCTTTGGGGTTTGTTGTGTAGCTGTGATGCTTATTTACCATATTTCTACTTTGCCTTGTCTTGGATGCATCTTCAGTCAAAAAACAACAGGTCTTCTTTTACCAGACGTGCCGTTGGTCCTCTTGGGTTTTCATTGGTTTGCCATCAGATTACATACGGATTTCATAGTCTGCTTCATTCACATTCAAAGTCCTAAGCCAGTGCTGCGGAGCAGTCTCCAGCTAATCTGCTCTTTGGTTCTGTTCCTGGTGGCAGTGCATTAAGTTCTGAAGCAGCAGGATGATGTTTGCTTTGCCTCAGTTACTAACTCAGGTCAGCTGGAGACAGGAGCATGTGGCAGCTCGGTGCTCTGAATTAAATTATGAAATTTACTGCTCAGTCTGTCTTGGCACATAAAAGAAAACTAAAGAAATACTTGTTCCCTGCAGACTAAGTGCTGATAATTTTATTTTGTAGTTATTGGTTCAGCATTCTGAGACATGTCTGTGAAGGATACTACATAAATGTAAACAGCTGGAGTACCTTCCCTCAAGGACTTTCTGGTCTTATTTAAAATATCTTAAATTATAAAATTTACACTGCTTCCTTTGGGAGGCCATATCATGATCTAATAAATCTCTGTGCCAGGCAGTTCCTGAGATAGCCAACCACAATTTCTTGTGTGTGCTTTGCCCTGTAGCTCCAGCAATTTATCATTCACCTTGATATTTATGGTTTATGGGTATCACACACTTCAGAGATGCTGCAAAATTAAAAAAAAAAAAAAGTAATGGGATGATCACCTACACATTACAGAAAATGAGAAAAGTGGTTTTCCCTGGCTGTCTACAGTGGCAGTGGTTACGAAAAGCACTTCCAGCCAGGACAAAATCATCTGTCTATGAAGTGCAATGCGTTAAAAATAGTTCTTTGTAAATGAATCCGTGCAGCCCCCTAATCCCTATTGCTCTTTCCATTACTTTCACAGTACTTACATCTTTCGTCTACTTAAGTGGTTAGGAGTATAAGCAGCTTTTAAGGGCAATCTCAAGAGGAAGAACGGAAGGAGTCTATTCCCTGCCAACTGATGCAATTATTCCAGGCCACAGTCTTGGATTCCCTTTGCTCTTCTTTAAGCAGCAAAGATTTGGTATGAGGATTGTCTGTGTAAAGAAGAAAGGGGAATTTACAAATGAAAACATCAAGGAGTTTTATTCTGAATATTAATAAATCAGGATCACATACTTAACAGGAAATAGTGAAGAAAGTCTTTTTTCCTTTTGTCAAGTCAGGTATGTGCCCTCCTTTGTTTAATCACACGGTCCTTACTATGTCAGGACCTAGCCAAAATTACAATGTGAGAACAATACTTACTGTTATTGGCTATTACTGTTTTACAACTTAAAAAACTGAATGAAAAGAAGTACAAGCAAGCAGTAAAAACTTGCTGTTTCAACCTGTTTCTTGCCAGGACTACTCTTTTACAAGCTTAGGTAGAATATCTCCCATATCGACTGTGAGCCTTACCTCAGTGTGTGTCTCAGGCAAATAAAGGACTTTAAAAGAAATATCACCTAAAACTTTATTGATCATGCTTGTGTTTATAAAAATACTTTGCACAGGGACAGAAATAAAAGATTATTGCTAAGCCATACGAAACAAATGACAGGATCTAATTGGAAAGAAGCAATTCGGTAAGTGGTCTGGAAGCAGGCAAACTATATATTTTTTAACTAAGTAACACTATTTTTTTTCTGCTCATCATAGTTTGCATATAACTCTTCTCAGTAGCTCCCTCAAAAATATTTTTAGCATCTTGCTTCAGCAATAGTTATTTGGACAGTTTGAAAGTGGAAGAAGAACATGAAGATGAATCAGTGCCTGTTTTCCCTGTACTTCACCATAACCAACATGTTCCTTTGGGAGCAGGATTTTGGTGGAACAGCTTTCTATCAACATCATTATAATGAGCTTTAATATTTAAATCCTATTACAAGGGCCCTGATTGAACAATTATGAGTTGAGAGCTTTTCCTCATTATGTTATGAGGCCTTCTCCTTCCTCCTTGTCTTCTTCCTGCCACTGTTTGTTCATTAGTCTGTGGGAGTGTTGCCTGGCAGGGGCAGAAAGCTGAAATGAGCCAGGTGCATGGAATGAACATAACAACATTAGCAAGAGACAAGCGCAAGCAAGAAGAGAAATCATTACAGAAGTGAAGAGGTCTAAAAGCTGCATGCTGGGAGAAGCTGTGGGATTGCATTGTGAAAGATCACTACTTGTTTGCCTGCTCTTCTGATTTTCCTAGTCATCCACCATTGTCATCACGCAGAATAAGGTGCTGGAGAACACATGATCATGTCTGGTTTTCTGCTTCTATGTCATGAGTGAGCAAGGAAGCACTCAAAAGGAGAGAAAGTTTTCCTTGGTCTTGTTTAACTCACTTTCTAAATCCACTTATTTCACTGAGTTAGCTTTCATTTTTGAGAAAGTTAGGGTTCTTCAGCCTGGAGAAGAAAAGGCTCCAAGGAGATATAGCAACCTTCCAGTACTTGAAGGGGGCCTGCAAGAAGGATGCGAAGGGACTGTTCACAAAGTCATATAATGACAGGACTAGGGGCAATGGCTATAAACTGGAGAGGGGCAGATTTAGACTAGACATCAGGAGGAATTTCTTCATGATGAGAGTGGTGAGACACTAACACAGGTTGCCCAGGGAAGCTGTGGCTGCCCCATCCCTGGAGGTTCAAGGCCAGGTTGGATGGGACCTTGGGTAGCCTGGTCTGGTGAGAGGCACCCCTGCTCATGGCAGGGTGGTTGGAACTAGGTGATCTTTAAGATCCCTTCCAACCCAAACTATACTATGAATCTGTGATTTTTAAGGTAGTCCAGACACTTGCAGTGTCTGTAAAAAAAAAAAATCTTCACCTGTTGACAAAATCTCTAACTTAAGCAAATTTGCAAAGACAACCTTTAACCACAAGGAATCATCAAGAATGGAAAAGTGGCATCCTAGGAAATTCCTCCATGTTTTCCCTCTAAACTTGATCAGCAATTGCTCGAATGTTCAGAATTCATTCTTCAGTTTATGATTTATAAATCAATAAAACAACTAGTTTTTTAATGCTCACACACTTATCAACTTATACTGAGATATCCGTTTATGTTAGTAGGACTTCCATCTCTCCAACTGCAAAATGCAGAAGGAGATATCAGATTGATTGGTAAATCAGATGTTACTAACTGGGGGGCATTTTTGTAATTCCTTACAGATTTAAATCAATATAGAATCATAGAATCACTAGGTTGGAAAAGACCCACTGGATCATCAAGTCCAACCATTCCTGTCAAACCATGTCCCTCAGCACCTTGTCCACCCATGCCTTAAACACCTCCAGGGAAGGCGAGTCAACCCCCTCCCCTGGGCAGCCTGTTCCAGTACCCAATGACCCTTGCTGTGAAATTTTTTTTCCTAAAGTCAAGCTTGAATCTCCCCTGGTGGAGCTTGAGGCCATTCCCTCTTGTCCTGTCCTCTGTCACTTGGGAGAAGAGGCCAGTACCCTCCTCTCCACAACCTTCTTTCAGGTATGTGTAGAGAGCAATAAGCCTCCTCTTCTCCAGGCTAAACAACCCCAGCTCTCTCAGACGTTCATCATAAGACTTGTTCTCCAGCCCCCTCACCAGCTTCGTTGCTCTTCTCTGGAATAATTATTATTTGGATAGTATCAAGAATGAATGTGACCTACAGGAAATAAGATCTCAGTCATATTGATACAAGAAGTAGCATTTTCAGTATCAGTATAGAATATATATCAATCGACGAAACATCAGCTCCCACCTGAAAATAGTATAACATATATGAACATTAAGTGCTTGATATACCTATAATTTCACAGAAAGACTCCTGCAGCACGTGACAAGATCAGTCAGTGGAAAATGATGCTTAAAAAAGCCCCTGTGAATCACAGTTAGTTACAATATGTGGTCTGAAACAGTTACCATTTCTCTAAATTATCAGCAGCCAGTTGGTGTTTAATTACAATAGATTGATATTTCTTAAACTGTCAAGATTTTTCAGTAATGGGTAACTCATTTTAACAAATTTTAATTAAATAAGAAATTACTTTGACTTTACAAGATCAGGCTTTGATATTGAAGAGGTACCACTCTCTCTTGTAGAGACAGTGCCAATAATAGAAATCTGAGGAAGACAAGTCTTAGACAGAAAGGAAATTCATAAACAACTCATGCTTGATAGATTTCTTGTTCAGTGGTAGTATGAAGGGTATAATCTATATGCTATCTACGTGTGCTCTTTGTGAAATACATAAAGACTACAGAGAGTGGGCAGTTATCAGATGGACAGCCAAACCAAGGTCCAGTGCATACCTGAATATGGTAGTGAGTGAACACATGTCATACAGAAGAAGAATTAGGGATCATTATGAAAATACTAGGGATGTTGAGGATTTCTTCTTGTTCACTGAGAAGATCTGCCACTGAGAAAGCCAACTGGCTTCAGGCCTTTTGGGTAGTACTCACGGAAACTTCTGGCTCTGGGTTTTTTTTTCCTTTCCTCTTTCCCTGCAGCAGCCACTGAACCAGCTTGCATCTGGCAGCCCCACAGAGACAGCTGGGAAGGTGGCTGTTTGCCCTCCATTGCCTTGGGAGCACTTTCTTGCGGAAAGGGGAAAAACAATGAGATCCCTTCTACTCCAAACACAGAGAGCTGAAATGTTTAGACCTTGATGGGATTTGATCTGTCATCTGCTTCTTCTCTCCCCCTAATTTTCTTTCATCTTACCTATACAATGCTGTGGCTGAAAATGCTGCATTGTGGCAATTTACACCGGAGAGCAAAGAACGGTATCTTACCATAAAGTTTACAAAAATCAGTGTTATTAATGTTCTTAATGAGTAATACAAACTAATAAGACAACCTTGTTAGTCTGATATTTGAATGCGTACTTATAGTCCCAAATTAGTGCTCATGTTTTCAGATACCCTGAATTTTGTTGGTTGTGGTGAGTCAACACTTGTAGAAATCAGACCAATGGGTTCAGCTTGCTGCAAGTTCAGATTGAGATGCTGAAGGCCATGGCTGACACCTAACTTCTTGGGCCCTGATGGAGAGATCAAAGCCGGGAGAGCCCAGCTGCACCTTATACATCCTCACTAGCCCTGCAGGAAGGCAGATCAAAACCAGCTGTTAATGCATGCTCAGCCCTTCCTTCCCACAGCGTATCATGCAAAATAAGTAAAGGATTAAAGAACCAAAGCCTAACAGCACCTACCTCACGAGATCAGGTTTGTGTATACTGATTCAGGAAAGCAAAATATTCAAACCTGCAGAACGGCTAACACTCTGAATAGGTCTCAAACAGGTCTTCATGGCAAATATTTGCCCAATCAAAACCAGGAATGTGCTCTGCAAGGACAGATTTCAGTTTCTAGATACAATTTCTTAACACATTTTAACACTTTAAAGTCAGTGAGGCCACAATACAGGGAAATGCTCCTTTCTGAATTTAGTTGTTTACTGTCCTGCACTAAAACCTGCATTCACATTAGAAAAGGTGAAGGTGATCTTTGCAAGTACATTTCCAGAAATCTCTCTGTTCTGCCACAGTCTGAATGGAAAGGTGAGCACACGTTGGCATGGGCGCTAACTGATGTGAGGCGAAGGTGCTTTCGCCAAAGGCTGATGTGTGCTGGCACAGAGGACAGGTACGAGGAGGTAACGCAGGGCACCAGCAGCTCAGCATAGGATGGCTGTCACTGAAGGACGTTCTTTGCTTTTTGTGGAGCTGAGTCTCCCACTTCAGAGTCCATCTCCTTCTCAGCCAGCTCTGAAGGGAAGGCAGAAAACAACAGGGTGCCAACAGCCTCCTACCCCTGCTCAGGACCACAGCCTGAAATGTCACTTAATCACTGCCTGTCACAGGCAGGTCAGGTGGCAGCTGACATTTCTGAACCCCTGGATAATTTTATCTCACCGAATAGAAATGTTTTGTAAAGATGTACCTTAGAGGATAAAACACGTCTCAAAATCAGAAGTGCTTTTGCAGTAGTAGCTAAAGTCCACAGTGTGGTGCCAGTGCAATGGTGATCTGCACCTCCTTGCAGCAATGGTGACAATTGCTGAGGAGATCCAGGGCCGGATTTCTTTTTTTCAAGCTCTGAAACAAACACCGTCTTCCCCTTCACTATGTTCAAATATTGACACGGCTCAAGGTATTGTTCTTTCAAGGCCACTTGTCCCCCAGTGTTATGTGGTCCTAAACCACTATGGCTTGACCACCCCAACTGGGTACCAGTCTTTTAGCAGACCGAGAACTCATGAAAAGGCTGAGTCCAAGACCCATCAATGATGAGGGACCTTCCCCAGCACTGTTACCATCCCTCGGGATGCCCACTCCACCAGCGACTGAGGGAGAACCAGAGGAGAGTAGGGTGTGAGTTTTCTGACTTTCTGGTTGCAAAATGGGTTTCTAAGTACTTTCACCCAAAGTTTCATCATCCTGTGGAAAAACACATTTTTGTCTGAGAACAAAGTCTGTTTGTTTTCATTCATATGGACTCCGTGAGATGGACAGGAAGGTTATCCAATCCCACTCGTGGTTTAAGGAGCATGCTGCCATTGACACATCTTTTACCTAAGGGCACTTTGGCCTCAGGTTTAAAGGGGAAGAAAAGTAGCAATATGCCTGGGAGCCCCACAACTTCTTCATTCTTTCATAATTAGAAGTTGTTTAATCGTGCATAAAACCCCCTACAGAGCCAAAGCCATGACAATGGAACCTGGATGGAGAGACACAATCTGCTGATGTGTGCTGAAAGTCACAGGCAGCTGTGTGAAGGACTAGAAAAAACTACAAGTATATCACTAACTGGTATTTCTTGTTCAAGATCTCTTCAGGTCTGAATGAACTTTTCCAGAGGCCCCTTGCCAGTGACTTAAATCCTTGACAATGATTTTAACAGACCTTCCTGGTTTCAGCTGGCATAGAGTTAATGTCCTTCAAGTGACTGTTATATTTTGGATGTAGTATCAGAATAATGTTGATAACACATATTGCTTTGGTTGTCACCAGGTAATGTTTATGATCAGTTGGAATAGAATTAATTTTCTTTTCATCAGCTGCTGTTTTTTATATTTACTATGAGAAGAATATGAAAAATGCACTGATGGTTTTAGTTGTTACTAAGAAATTAAGGACTTTGAAATTTCATGTGTTTTGCAAGTGTACAGGTACAGAGCCAGGACAGCTAACCCAAGCTGCCCAATGGAATATTCTATACCATAACATCATACTCAGTATAAAAACGGGAATTTGGACAGTGGGTCACAGATAATCTGGTTCTCTGTTCAGTGCTCAGCTTGCTGCTGTTGCTGAAATCACTGAAATTGCTGCTAGGGACAGGCTAATCATCAGGTGGTGAGTGATAGTATTTTGGTATATTCTATTATTATTATTATTACCCTTGTATTGTTCTATTAAAATTATATTTATCTTAACTTACAATTTTTCCTTTTATTTCCTGACTCTTCCCCCCATTCCATTAGCTGGGGGAGAATGAGAGAGCTGCTGCCTACTGTTTATTTGTCAACTAAGGACTGAACTACTACACAGACATAGAGGAAAGAAGCTCAGTCTGTTTCTCTGAGCTAATATAATGCTCTGCAGCCAGTAACTTAAGTAACGCTAATGAACGTTATTCATCTTAAGGAGCTTGTTGCCTATGTAACTAGCAAAGGCTGACTTGTACCTCTGTCTGCCAAACCCTCACTTTGTAGTGTTAATCACTGCCTACAACAGAGACTCTAACAGCTGCAGTGGGGAGGGCCCTACCCCATGATTCCATAGCTTTAGACAACTACCACTAAGAACCATAATGTTCCCTGCCTCACACACTGATGTGTATTTAGAAAGTTCATTTGTTATTACTAGGGACGTCAGTTACACTATATATTCCATCTGCTTGGCCCCAGAATATCCAGTGTATGGCATTTCTCTATTAGATATAATGTAAGAGTCTGTAAAAGCCTCATGATTTTTAATAAGTGTAACCCAGAAGACTGATAACCTCTCAGTACACTGTGAAGAATGAAAGCTGTGTGACACAGATTGCAACAAATTTCTAAACTAAAGAGCCTAAAGAGCTGTTTATGAAAAGAAAACCAAAAATGGGGAAGTAATGAGGAATTAATGCAAGCTGTAACACAATAAAAACTATCTGCAGTAACACGTCATCACTTGAAGACATCTACTCGATCGCTATTTTTATATTTGTTACTGAGTTAGATGGGTGAAGGTTTTCAGTAGGAACAATAAATATCTGAGCATTTAAAGTCTGACAGAAATAAGTATCATTCACAACTCAGCTGTGATAATACATTTTAGATCAAGGTACTTAAGTATGTAAAAAATATAGGTAAATATTGAAATGTTGTGTAAGCTATGAAGGCACAATGCACTGAAATCTGCATGCAGCCCTAATAAAAGGTGTGAGTGGATGCTGGTTGCAGGAAAAAGTGAACAGGAATATTTTAATAATAAAGCAGTACGCATATTAGGAAGGAATTTTAACACAGAACGGGCTGTGCAGAAATAAGAACTGAAATGCATGTAGAAGAACTCTGACAGAAATTAAAATTCTGTTGTTGGGGATAAACAATTGAAAGGAGACAGCCTTGAGTTTATGAGACACAAGGGACCCAAGGAAAGCTTTTGGGGATGTAAAGAGATCTCATCAATCACTGATCTAAATTGTTGTTTTTCTTTGCCTGACAAGGCCTTGAATCCTCTTCTATGGCTGGTGTCTTGCATCTGTAATGGAAGCCAAGCAGCAACCTTTTCTAGTGTGTTTTCTGTTGACTGGAAATGTAAAACCAGTCGTCACAGTCACTGCGTACTAGGATGCTCCTGTGAGCCTTGTGATGTAGTCTGGAAGCACAAAGCAATCCCTGCAGGTGACTAGCAGGGGAGGATTAGGGAGCAGCTGCAGGACTGCCAGCTGCCACCACTTTACCACAAACATTTCGACATGTGTTGTTGACATCAATAGCTGTTTTTCTTTGCTAGGTGTTCAGCACACCTGTGACTCCAAGCAGCTCAGTCTTCGTTTCTTAGAGAAATATTGAAGCTCTCATGATGATAGTGAAAACCCAGTCTTACAATAGTTGAACAAAACACAAGACTCATTGCCAAAAACTGTTTTCTTATTTGCTTTGGAAGTTGTAAGAAAGGAAACTTGTAGCTTGCACTGAAAAGGAAAAAATGTCAGTTGCATGCTGGTGTAAGAATGTTGTTGGAGGAATGTTCATTTCATTATCACTTGGCAAAATGTTTCTTTTTTGCATTGTATATGGTGGGAAAGATGATGTGATCTATAAAGTTAAAATTGAATTAATCTGTAACAAATAAAAACATCATAATTTAAGTTTATTTTTTATCTAAAAAGCCTATGAACAGACTGGCAACTACAGACATGAGGAAGATATAGATCATTTTATAACTGTAAAAGAGCATGCCCACATTTTTCTGTTTCTACCATGTGCCTTTTAATAACTAGGGTCTGTGTCTTGTTTACAGAATTGCCAGAGTAACAATGAAAGCTGGTGATCTTTTGCATCCAGGACACATAGATTTCCCCGTAATAAACTTTGTAAGAACCACTGCTTTGCAATTATGCCTTTAAACAATCAAGCACTTTGATTACTTTAATTACAGTAAATTATGCTGATGTGGGTAATATTTTATCTGAACAATGTGCCTAATTTTTTTTTTTTTTTTGCTACGAGCTCAAAACACAATACATTAAAAACCAAAAAAACCTTGGGAGTTTAAGGACAGAGAGTATCCATTCAGTTTTGTTAAGACATTTAGAGATAGAGTTCTGGAGTAAAAGTTGCATACTGTACAATTGTAAATACTACTCACTGTTCTGTGTTGACCATCTCTGGACAGAAAAAGCAAGTGTAGAATTCAGTATTTGTTATCACTATGAAAATAATGAAACTGATTTTTCTTTTCTTTTTAATTCATCTTTGCAATGCTCCTCTTGTTAGTGCAATTCACCTTGCATTAAAACTTTGCCTAGGTGAAGAAACTGTTATAACAGTTTGACACAACCATTTATATTTTTAAAGAAAACCAAGGAATAAAATATTGGACACTTAGAATTTTGCTTCCCTTCCGTTTAACTATGGGGTTGTCTGAGTTAAAACAAACTCCTAATCAGGTCCCTTTTTTCACATTATTGGCATTCACAATGGAAACCTGTTTCCTAATTCACCACAGTGTGGGAAAACAAGGCAGAAGGAGACATGTAACTATGCAATCACAGAAAAGTAGTCTGGGTACCTGGATTAGCACAGTTTATAGTAAAAAAGACATAGATTGTTTAACATCTATAATCACTGGCATTTTGAAGAAAAAACATAAAAATACACTTCTCAGAGAACAAAAAATTGTCTCTGTCAGACACATGAAGCTTGAAGACATTTATTTTGTTTTCCCAAGTCAAAAGAAAGAAAGCGTTAGAATCTTCTGCCAAGTAGAAAGCATATTCTCATGGCTATGAGAGCAGGATAAATCCACAAAGTGTTGAACTGTTAAAAAAATTTCAGTTTCTTTGTAAGGTAAGTTAGACCACAGTACAAACTTTATTAATACAAACACTGAAGGGAACCTTGAGCAACTCTTTCAAGACTCATTTTCCCCAGGTTGTTAGGCTTCAGTATGAAATATAACTGGTGGTAACAGCCTGTGTGTCTTCAAAATCTGCCTAAATCTATTATATATACCCTGTCATTATAACAATTTTAATAGTATTTTTCACGATTACTAATGCTTACTTGAAAATACATCGTCTGCTGTTCTGGTTGTGAGATGCTTGCCTGGACAGTGCCACTGTTCCCCACGCAACATGAGGGAAAGCAGATCACCCTTCTCCACTGTTATTTGGAATAACTCACAAGTAAGTTCTCAGCAGGGCTAATACATCCCAGAGTTTGTGTCAGCAGTTCTGAAAACAGATGGATGCATGCTTTCAGGAAGAATGACCTCTATACATTCAGGAGGAAAAGTCCTGAAAATGGCCAACTATTAGGAAAAAGCCCTCCCAGTTTCTGGACTACTACACAGGCTATATAGGTGTGTCCCTAATAATAAATCAAACTTTCAGGTATTGGGGACAGGGAGTATGAAAAGATCCAGCTCCTACGACTGCAGAAAGACAGAGGTTAGGAGGCATTCCTGAAAGAGATCTAGTCCAACACCGGACTGTCTTCAAAACTGCAGAAATACTGGTAGTCTACCTACCCCAGTGAAGAGGGTAGCTGCCCAAAAGCCATGTGAGGTCATATTAGCTGAGACAGGGCACTGTCAGACCCAGGAACCTTCCAGCATGTCCCACTACGCAGCAATGCTCCCACACAAGCCTGAGCTTATAGCGTAAAAGGAGTAATCCCGGAAAGTCTCGTGTATGGCTTCTTTCACTGTTAGGGATGAAAATTGACTGTTTTCTCTGAGTTTTGTTTATATGACAGAAGTGCCACAGAAGCTTTCAATCATTGCCCCTAAAACTATAGAAAATCAATAGAGGTAGGAACTGCAGTTTCTCTAATTCTCATGGGGTCCAGCAACAGCAGTAAAAGGAACTCTACCTTAAAAAGACAATTGAAATGAAGACTTTGTACTACTGAACAACCAAAATAATGATCAACGTGCAATGGTGCAGTTGTTGCAACCTGTGCATGAAGAATTTCTTGGTAAATCCCAGTTTTGTGGAAGTTTTACTCATTGTTCACGCTGATGACGAATATTTTAAGCAATAAATTATGCTGTTAAGGTTTATTGGCTGCTTTTGACAGGAATTATATCGAGAAACCCTTTGCTAAATCCATGTACTACAAGGACAAGGGTATCTTATGCATCCTGTTGGGATGGAAAGGTCAGTACATGAAAGACAGAGTATATGGTTCTGTTTTAAAACACTTGGAATAAGATATAGTTTGCAAACCTGATGAGATAGATGTATACAGGTAGCATCTTGCTTTCTATGCAGGTGGCACTATGAAGTGTTATAAATCCCCAGTGCAGGACCAAAATGATCCCTAGCAGATGCCTTTTAATTAATCACATGGCTTTTTTTCTCCACATTGGGCTGCAGAACATATTTAGAAAAAAGGAAAATGACGATTAGAAAACTGAAATAGTATAACAGAAGACCCTTTTTAAAGACTTTGAAAGAAAACACAAGCAGCTAAACTGAAGAAGAAAAAGACCTCATAAAGTGCCCTATCCAGTCCTTCCCTGCAAGTGAAGAAAGCTGTGCGGTGTTCTGCTTCACATGGTTTAGCAGAAGCCAATTCAGAAATAGCCTCAATACCTTAAAAGGAAACATCCCTTAGACTACTTGCTAAGTGGGGTACTGAAGAAGCGGCATAACTCATAAATAGCCTGAGTAAAACACAAATGCTTTTGAAAGAGAGAAGGAGGTGGTAAAAGAGTCTGAGGAGAATTACTGGACCAGTTAGCTGCTACTCTGATCACTGGGTTTTTTCTAAGTAGTAACTGAATTCAGATTTGAACAATAAACACCAAAAACAAAACCAAAAAAGCATTGGTGCTGAATCATCAAATGGAGGAGAATAGGTCCTTCTCCAGAGGAGGAGTCTCTGTGTTAGACCCACAGAGATTTTCCTGTTTGCTGCTGAGGCATAGGATGGTCTGCATGAGCCAAATAAAAGAAGTTCAACAGCTGTATTTTAGTCCCTATGCCTCAAAGTTATCTGACATACATAAAGCAAAGTGATAAAGGAAAATTAACTTTCTTACTTTCAAAGGAAACAGACTTGGTGACCGTCATAACTTCAGCTTCCCGAGGACTATAGTTTTGCTTTGCTATTTGGAAATCTCAAGTGCTAACATTGTGTAAGATAGATGAGCATAGATGTCTTTCCTCTCAGTATGACAGCAGTAATCTCCCTTTACAAAGCATAGGTTATTAATACTCCTTAGGATGCAGGACTTCATCTGAGGGGCCTTCTGGGGTCAGGTCTCTTATCTTCTAGAAATTATGTCCCTCCTACTCAAATCTACTACTTGGGGTTGGTTTCATGACAGAGGCAAAAAAGTGAATGGTGACCTTCTTAGTAAATTCATTATTTTATACTTTCAGGATTGTAAGTACACCTGCAAATAGGAATTTCTCATATAAAAAAAAATCTCCTTAACTGTAATGCAACTGATTGAAAATGGAGCCCAGCAGATAATTTGCCAGCTGCTCTATCTCTCTGCCTGTCTATCTGCTTTCTAATCTTGCAACAAGGTATGGTGACATGCAACTGAGATCCAGATAGTCAATGCCATTCGCATTGCATAAAACAACTGAGAGGTTTGTTTGTTTCATGCCAACAGAGAGGGAATTTTTACTACGTCAACTTCTCTCAAGGCCAGACTGTTCCAGTATAATTCAAACAAATTTAAATGAAATTTGATGTCTCCTTTTTGATGAAAAAACCCATGTTGACTAAAGTATGTCCTTTTTATTAGCAGGAAAGCTTTCTGTCTTTCTTCCAGACTCCTCTTGAACTTTACAAATAGAAAAACCCATGTCTCATGACCTCTTTTTTCGGTCTGCAATGTTATATATTTATAGCCAGGTCTTTGAAAAGTACCCACTGAGGTCTCACCCAGTACTGGAAAGATTTGAGAGAGAAGAGAGTAAGTCTGGATTTCACTGACCTGTCGCTAGCTCCTATCGATGTACATTCCTTACCACAGACCAAAACTTTTCCCCATGTGAGAAATCTTCTGTCTGCACCTGGTTGTGTAGCTTGTAGCTCAAACTGTGCAGCAGTGTCTTCAGGTGCTCAGAATCACCTTCCTTTCTAATGGATTGCATGCTGGGTGAATGTGCTCCGTTGGTCTTCAGACCCTTATCTGTGAATTTAGCATCTGAATCTGGCTCACACTTATGAGTCTCCATAATTTACTTCTATCCAAATACAGTCTGGGCAGAAGCTGTGATCCACAATATGTCTCTACGTAGTGCATTTACAGACATGGCCTTTTCTTTGCAGGATATCCTAGAAAGTGAACTAAATCCCCAGGCTCTCAGTGGTATACTGTCCCTCTCCTTCAAGTTACATGTCTCGGAAGCATATAACATAAGCATAGGACTTTATGGAGTGGTGTTGATGGCTGAGCAATGATTAAGCAATTTTCTGGACAACATCTGCATGACAACCAAATTAAATGTCTCACCATTACTCCTATGGAAAATCTAGAGTTCTACAACAATTCCTCTGTACTGTGCTTAAGTCAGGCTGTAACACTCCTCCTGGGTGAGAAATGTAGCGATGATCTCGGGGTGGACTACAGCCTGGTAACATAACAGCTGGTTGGACTCGATGATCCTGGAGGTCTTTTCCAACCTAGTGATTTTGTGATTTTGTGGTTCAGTGCAGGAGGCATGAGAGATCACACAGAATAAATCACACCCTGTGTCTTCCACCAAGTCGTACAGTTTGGTCCTGGGACGAAGGCCAGGATCCTAACACAGCCTTTCAGGTGGAGGTGTTGGAGTCACGGCAGGAGGTGTGGATCAAAGAACTGGGTTAAACCCCTTAGGTTACTATACAGATAATGGTGAGTGTGTGATGATTCACAGCCTTCCATGGAGTATTCTTTCTACATTTAGCTAATCTTTGCTGAAAGAGAATTACGAATTGACAGAATCTTTTTTCCATAGCCTTTTCTATGAATTAAACAAGAACTTGTTTAGGATTATGCTTCACTGTCAAGAGCACAGTGAATTAGTGGGCCTGATGTAGCAATAAAGTCCTTATATGAGAAAATCAGCTCATCTAGTTTAGCAGTGTCGCTCTTATATCAAATAAGACATCAATATTGTAACAGTGTGATTGTATTATGCCAAACTGATGGATTAGCAATATTGTTCAGAGCAACAGTTCTGAGGGGTTGCACCTCACATGCCAGCGCCTCTGAGCCTTCCTTGAAACTGTTGGGTGCCTACAGCCTTGATAGCCAAATAGCTGATGGAGAACCAAGGATGACTTGGTGGGGATTACCTGATGTACCTCATCTTCAAAAGCCTCCACTGGATATCAGTCTGCAGTCCTTGGGCAGGTGATAGAATGTCAGAAGGAATCCAGCTTCTAGATCAAAATAGGATTTACGAGTTCTTGTAGCTAGGGAGGACTTCAGGGTGGGAGACTTTGGTTGCTGCAGTTGTTGATAAAATAATTGTCCTACTAGCTTTCATGCAGTAGGACTAAATCATGGCTTTTATTTATGTGAAAAATATCATTCATGCACTTTTCCTTGCTCCTTTCTAACATTCCCACTGACTAGAACAGATAAAAATGCAGCCCTTAGATAAGCTGTAACTCTCCTGGATTCTCAAACAGCAAATTTAACTGCTTCATTATCCTTCATGGGAAAAAAGACAGTGCATGGCCTTTCATTGAAACAGCTGGTGATTTGCAGAGATGTCATCAAAAGGGCATAAGTGTTGACTGTTTGCTTCTCCTTTGGATTGGAACATTGATTTCATAGATTGTACATTTATTTGTTGTTGTTTTTTTCCAAGGGAATAGAAATCAGTTTGTTTGTGGAACAGATTAGCTGTCTGCTGAGAACCATACTCATAAGTCAGAGACGGGCTGTCCCTAGGGTGAAGAGTAGAGGGAGAGCTTATGGGTGAGAGTTTATAAAGTTCACGTTTGTGCTGTAGTCTTTTTCCTATTACCAGTCATGACCCAAGACATTAGAGAGAGTCAGTTAGTTTAATATTTTCATTAAAAGGCAAAGCTAAATGAAAAAAAAACAAACCCAAACAAAATAAATACAGCACTGAGCTAAAAAGAGCAGAGCTTTCAAGTTTGCTTAGATCTCCAGCTTCAAAAGTAGATGAATTTGTCTAGAAGTCTCACATTGATTTGGATGCCCTTATTCCCTCAAGTCTCTTCACTCATGTGAGGACCCTGAAAAGAATAGAATTTCATAACCCAAAAGCTGCTTGTGTTAACCTGGGACCATATAAATTTTACTTACCTCTGCAGTGAGCCAACAGACATATGACCTGCTTCTGCAAAGCTTTGGGGTGTAGGATTTCTCTCCTTTCACACATGTACATGTCACCAGCCCTTAACCATTTGACACACCCACAGTTTGTGTGCCAATAGTGAACAGTGTAGGTAATCCTCAGGAGACCTTCTCTGCTTTCTAGTGATGTGCTTGCTCCATAACACCCGTATTCCAAGTTATTTGCTGGTGACTGCCATCCCTGTATAGCAGAGAAGACTCAGTTTTACTGAGGAAAACTCCAATAAGACATAAACATCTCTCTGCCTCTAGCATCTGCCTCAAATGTTTTAGTATTGCACCAGGATTCAGCATCATAAGAGGTAGCAAAAGGCAGAAGTGCAAAACTAAAGTCCCACTAGGACTAGGGCTGTCAGGGGCATCCCCAGATCTTGAGATCCTCCAGAGGCAGCAGGTCAGTCCCTACACACCCTAGTCCCAGCAGCAGACTTTAGCCTATGCTACACAGCTCTGCCCTCCATAAAGTCCTCAGCTCAGTGCTGTAAAGCACCAAGAAATTGCACTGATTTATGTAACATGCTATTAAAACACACTTAACAGACTCTATTCATTTCCAGGTTTGGTGTAAAAATGACCCTGTGCCCTGGGTAGTGCTGCATTCGCTGAGTACAAGCTCACTTCACTTCGATATTTCACACACCTGGCAAGGGGGCAATCAATGCCCTTTCAAGGCTGTGTCCTTCTCCTGTTGCCCTTCCCTTCACCTGTGCTGCTGCAGGAACAGCTGTCTCTCCTTCCTTCCCTTGTGCTTCCCATTTCCATGCAACTAGCTGCAGGAGACAGAAGGAAGCGACCTGACCACTGAGTTTTTCTTTCCTCCTGCACTACCTTACTTACGTCTTTTCCAACCTATCTGAATCGTACCAATCTCTGAATCAAGCACTTAGCTGTTAAATGTTTAAATCTTTTTAAGTCTAAAGGTTTTACACTAAGTATAGCAATTTTCCTATGTACATGAATGTCTACCTCTGAATCTTCCCAGGGTGTCTAGAACTTGTCAGATATTGCAAGACAGATAGGTCCCTGGTTCATATTGCCACCAGACAGGGAGTATCTGTCTACCCTTGTTAGCAAAAACAGTGTTTGAGTATGGATGTCACTAAATTCAATGTTTTGCAGTGTTTTCCATATCAGAAGTTAGAGTGACTTGCAGTCCACTCCCCACTTGCATCCCTCCCAGGCAGATATCTGAAAGCTATGAATCTCTATACTCTCCCCAATGACTGATGTGTTTTAACTGAGATATTAATTCTTAACAGCAAAACTCCCTAAAAGTTCACACACATTCCTTTCCCAGTTTTTGACAAGTGTCATAAGAACACTTGCCTCTTTCTTTATTTTGTCTTACCTTGGTTGAATCATGAAATGGACAGAATGTTCTTTTAAAAAGTGGGAAATCATTTGGGGTCATCTAGAAATTTCTACTGACTTCCAGTTCTTGAGCACTTGTTTATCATTTGCCATTTATATCTTCTTTTTGTGTATGCATTTTTTATTTCTAGCTATAAATATCCTTATAGCAGGGAGGAGAGGGGAGTTCCCTAGTGGATTATGAGTTGCTGTCATGGCATTTGCAATTTGTCAAACTGCTGGTTCAACTGGCACTACTGGATTGCTGTTTCTAAGGGAAACTCACTTTTAAAAAATGTAAAGAAATAAAACCTACCCTTAAGATATACAAAACCCAGATTAAATCCAGCAATTTCTACCCTAGTTTTTACACCTTAAAATAAAAAGAAAAACGGAGAGGAAGAGACCACTGATTGTATTGATATTGCAAAGATATAGTGTAACTGGAAGTCATTATTTGGCCCAAAGGTAGAAGGACTGAGTGTTTTTATGAAAACAGTATATAGGATAGTCTTTTCTCTCTACTTTATCCCCACTGAAAACTGCATTGGCTATAAAGTGGCCACAGTCAGAGCAAAACAGCCCCTATGCCTTCCTTTTACTACTCTGTGAGGTTACAAGCATCAAACTCCTCACCATGAGAGCTGAAAAACTCGCTCGGGACACTTGCGTGCATGATGTTTACTGTAGTGTGTGCTAAGAATGAGAAAAGAAATACTATAGAGTCTGAAAGGTGTATAGGCCTCTTCTACAGCCTTTGATAATAGAAACATGTTATCTGAATCTCTCTTGTTCTGAAACATGTAGGGTCAGACATGCAAAACTTTCTCTTCACCCATGGAATACTGCATGCAATGAGCAGTGCTAAAACTGGTACCAAAGTTATGCAGCACTCCATCTCTGCAGTCAACTTAAAAAAGACACTAACCTCTAGATCTGGAGAAATGCTCAAAAGTGAGGGTTGGATTGTATGCCAGCAAACTTTTAGCAGAAGAATTGCTTTTAGTACTCATGAGAGGAAATTTTCAAAGCAACCAGGCAAATTTAGGAAGTAGGCATCTCCGAATATACTGTTCCCAGATTTCCCAGGAGTCCAAACATTAAATGTCATCTATTTGAAAAGAGAAGCACTAAATATTGTATTGTATTTTTATTACTGTTGTTGTTCTGCAAAGAAATATTACAATGACAAAAAAATCCCTTTAGAAGTCTTATCATACGAGTTAGAAAGCACAAAATAATTTCTCAGATGTCTTCCACACACAAGGGTTATTGAGAAACAGAGTGTGGAACTGCATTCACAGCAAAGTTACTTCAGCTTTAGCATGCTAACGTGATTTCTTACCACTTTCTCAGAGATCGGCAGTGCCCCCAGGGCAATCCAGTACTGGGAGAAGATAAGAATGGCCTGTTTGAGTCCAGTACTCACTGAACAGGTCCTTTTAGATATTCCACATGTGGAGGGCATAATGTTTAATATCAAATTTACTTATTTAAACATAATTTGTGTAACATGGTGTCGTGGTTGGGGCAATATTGTTCTCCAAAGCTGCCTGAAACCAAAATCACATAAAAGGCAGGAACCCTGGGGCTGGCCATTGGACACAGCTTGCTGCAGAGAGAAGCTATGTGTTGGCCTTCTCTTGTCCTTGTGGTCACGCAGAAGTGTTCAAAGCTGGTGTTATTTATGTATCATGTTTTTTTTCCTCCCACTTTTACAGTGACAGAATTGCAGCCATTTCCTTTTTTTGGACAAGGAGTTTCTGTGATTCCTCATCCCTTCACTGTTGTTCCTTCATTGCACGTAACATTGAGACACGCAGTGAAGACAGACAAGGGTGTCTACAAAAGACAGCAGAGCAAGGTTTCTCTCATGAGTGAGTTTCCTTCTTTGTGCAAATACTCTAACTGAGAAGCACTAAAATGAGAGATTAATCCTTTCTGATGACAAAAACAAATTACATAAAAGAGTAAAGGCAAATCTATTAAAGGTGGGCTTACACGGCTTAATTCTTACCTCCAATACAAATAGGATTCTGTAATTTACAGGATAGATAAGCATGAAGATCATTGTATTATGCTTGGAAAATATTTCTGTAATATGATGGGAGTACTCTGTCATGCTTAGTACACGACTGCAAGACAGAAAAGAATTTCAAGTTAAGAAGATTAATAAAAAGAAGAAATGCTTTTCATTTCTGATTAATGCAGTTTTGAAAAATGAGCACTTTCTTTCTGTCATATAATACCTATAAATCACAGAATCTGAAGAAATTGTTTTTTAAAAAGTTTATAACTGATTAATCCAAATGTTTGGCCATTCGCTCTTGTCCTATCACCTGTCACTTGGGCGAAAAGGCCAACACCCACCTCTCTACAGCCTCCTTTCAGGTAGCTGTAGAGAGCAATAAGGTCTCCCCACAACCTCCTCTTCTCCAGGCTAAACAACCCCAGCTCTGTCAGCTGCTCCTCGTAAGACTTGTTCTCCAGCCCCTTCCCCAGCTTCATTGCTCTTCTCTGGACTCACTCCAGGACCTCCATGTCTTGAAGAGAGGAGCCCAGAACTGAACACAGGATTCAAGGAATGGCCTCACCAGTGCTGAGTACAGGGGAAAAATCACTTCCCTGGTCCTGCTGGACATGCTGTTTCTGATACAAGCCAAGATGCCATTGGCCCTCTTGGCCACATGGAGAGCAGGAATTAGCGTGCTGTATATAGCAGAGATAGCAAAAATGCCACTCCCACTTTCCTTATTTTTGCTTTTTTCTCCAGGCAAATATTACCAAGAATTTTAAGTATTAACCTGACTTATGTTTTTCTGCAGTCCTTACTCTTTGTGTAATAAGATATGTCTATGTTGTACATTGACCCTCAGGTTTGTATTATCCGAGTATCTTGAAAGTTCTACCTAATTAAGGATTTTTCTCACAAATCCACCTTTAAGCACAAAGGAGATGAAATCTGAAAAGGTTCAGCACGCACAGATGGGACATATTGGGAGATTAGATGTAGACATCATTCCCTTTTGTAAGGCCAGAGATGTCATTTGGGTGTGAGGAGGTAAAATGATCTCTATGCTCATTTTGGTTTCGGTCTTTCTTGTGACATGACAAACAATGTCACCCAGCTGGCAGAACCTTTGCAATATGAGCCACCCTTTGTTAGTGACTGGGGCAGCACCATTAGCTCCATTCAAATTAATTTGATGCTATTAGATAGTAACATTTTGTAGCTGCCCTGAAATGAAGTAAAATCCTCAGTTAGGAATGTGGAGGCCTTTACTGGCATCTGACAATAAAAACAATAGCACCTGTAGACAGTTATCTGCAGTACAGGGGTACCAATTTGGGGTAGTTGTCTACCTACCATTTCAGTCAGTGAATAAACAGTCTTGTGTTCCATATAGCAATGGAGATAAGGGCAACATTTTTCTGATCAGACATTGTCATCATCCATATGATGACGTCCTGAACTCCAAAAATCTAGCTCTGACATGGCTACAAAAATAATCACTCTTGCTCAGATGGACTCACCTGCCCTGTAGATACATTCACACAATTAATTCCACCTTCGTATCCTCCAGATATGAATGCCTATACTGAGGCACTTGGGTCATAAATTTGGTAAGAAATGAGAATCCGTTTTCTAATTATGCTGTGTCTCAGACTGCGATCTCTGTGAGACAGAAGAGCAAGTGTTAATGATAAATCTTATGTTGAAAAAGTGAGTCAAGCTGGAATTCTTCATGATGGTTTGGATCTTCTCATCACCAGTACGGTATATTTGAAATATAGCTTTTCAGGGAAAGTGCAACAGTAGATGTAAAAAAACCTAAAAAGAGAACAAAGACAGAACTCTTCCCTCATTTTCCCAGCCTCTAATTTAATAACATGTTTCTAACTGATAAGCTTCCAATATATCAATTTAATAAAGAACATCTATAACTGTATATCAGAACTTAAGATTCTTGAGTCTCTGAACATCAGCTTCATGGTGAACCATGTTATCAGAGATACATAGCTTGAATTCTGTTCATTTCTTTTGAAAAAGACAAGTACAATTTGGTTTGGGAAATGAGATTATGTACAGAAGCACCAATGTATCTATTACTTTTGTTTATTATTTGCTGCATGTAATTATTTATTTCCCTTACTACCCTCACACTGCTTGGGGTACTCAAGATAATGGGACTCCAGAAGGACTGAAATCCACATGAATGCCCAAGTATTTTACTGAACTCAATCCTTAGCTCTAGCGTGTTGTGTAAAACTCCTTTGCTCCCATGGAAACACTGAAATGTCTCACATTGAGAAAATATTATGGGGGATATTTAATAATGTTTGCTCCTTCGCTGGAAGAGAATTACTTGTGTGGCAAATCAGTCTGATTATTTCATTTCCTTATTTTTTCAATCTCGGCCAATGATAGAGTGAACCATTTGTTTCCTCTGAGTTGACCAGCACCTGCATTATTTCAGAGTGTGCATTTGTCTGTGGCTAGCCTAGTTTTCAGATACCTACTGCAGAACTCCACTGAAGTTACGTCAGTAAGCCAGGAGAGAGCATATGCTATGTGGGGTTTTTTGTTACTTTTGCCCCTATTTTTTACAGTCAGTATTCTCAGTCAAAAAACCTTTCAGGAGTGCCCAAGCGAGTTTCTCCTTTTGATAAGAATGCTTCAGTGTTAAATGCCTCCTAGTCCTTTGGGTTCTTCATCCACTGATCCTTACTTTCACAACATTTTCCAAAATACGGGGAAGATGCTTGCCTTTTAACTTCAAGATTTAGGCATCCATTATGACATTTAGGCAGACTTTATCACCTCTTTCCAAAAAGGGGATTGGAATTTAGACTTCTTCCTTTCTCCTTCCTGAAAGCTCTGTGGCTTCTCACATTTCCCACGGGGCATGTCTGTATTGTGGGTGCCAGGACCCCACACATCACATGTTGAAAGCTTAACTTGAAGAGATCATTGTCCTTTTTTAGACACAGCCATGTAGCTAGACATCTCAGCAGAGATATTTGCTAGATTTGAAAGGAGCTACATGCAGTTACAGTTCCAGTATACAAGGGCTTCCTTTTCTAAATATATAAAACATACCTGACACTTGCAAAATGGAAAACATCTTGATACTTTCAAATTATCTTTGGGCTAAGACATGTTTTATTTGCACTCTGAGTCACCTGAGTTCATCCCTCTACCAATATTCATTGTGTTGGGCTTTTTAAAATAAGATTCACATTCTTCTCTCCAAAAGGGGTACAAAATGAATGTGTTTTAATGACAATCATCTGCTGCCGCACCTGTGGTCCCTGTGGAAAGGCTATAGCAGGAGTAATCAAGGCAGTAGCGACAGAAGAGACCATAGTGCCAGTCTCTGGTTACCTACTTCTTGTCTTCCAGAATGATCTTCATGCCCCAGAGAACCAAGTAGTTCATAATGCCAATTTTGTCATGTTTTGCTTCAAAGGTGTAAAAGCTGATTGGGCTGCTTACAGCCTGCATTGCCAGTACTTTGCTTGAAAAGGAATACTGAACTCAGAAGTAGCACTTCTTATCCATGTGTCCTGTAAAAGCTTATGGAGGAAGATAAACATTATTACCCTGAACTACAGATAGATAACTCAGGCACCAGTAAATTAACAATTAACTTATCCAGCACTGGATATGCAGCCACCATCACTTGCTGGTACAATCCAGACCTTCTAGTGTTCTGCCAGTGCCTGAACCTTTGTAAGAGGGAATAGAGGACAGTGAACATGGATCAGCAGCTAGTGAGGAATGAGACAGGCGAACAAAAAGGGGAGCAGTGAAGGCAGGACGGTAAACTTTTGTCCATATAATGTCATTGCCCAGGATATTCATGCCCTGCAGGACTAATCTTTCCTAGTCCAGTTCTAAGGCTCAGCTATTGGGGGTGTTTTTCCTGATTTGTAGAATAGTTAGAGTTGGAAGGGACCCTAAAGATCATCTAGTTCCAACCCCCCTGCCATGGGGAGGGACACCTCACACTAGATCAGGTTACCCAAGGCCCCATCCAACCGGGCCTTGAACACCTCCAGGGATGGGGCAGCCACCCTGGTGCCTCACCATTCTCATGGTGAAGAAATTCTTCATAATATCTAGTCTAAATCTGCCCTTCTCCAGTTTATACCCATTTCCCCTTGTCCTGTCACCACAAGCTTTTATGAATAGTCCCTCTCCAGCTTTCTTGTGGGCTCCTTTCAGGTACTGGAAGGTCGCTATAAGATCTCCTCAGAGCCTTCTCTTCTCCAGGCTGAATAACCCAAACATTCTCAGCCTGTGCTCATAGGGAAGGCGGTCCAGCCCTTTGATCATCTTTGTAGCCCTCCTCTGGACCTGTTCCCACAGTTCTATATCCTTCTTATGCTGAGGATTCCAGAACTGGACACAGTACTCCAGATGAGGTCTCACAAGTGAGAAATAGAGGGGCAGAATCTCTTCCCTTGACCTGCTGAATAACTGAAACCTCCACATTCTGGATTGATTCATATCAAATAGGATGACACAGAAGAAACATATCCTAACAAGCCATTCCTAAGTTAAAATTGGATCCAGTTCTTTTTCCATAGTTCTGGTAAGGCTGTATTATTTGACTAGTGGCAGAAGTAAAGCTTCTGGTTCAGCAGGTGACACAGCAGATCTCACAGGTCTACCACATTCGAGGAGAAGGAAAAAAAAATAGTGCTGAGTATACAAATTATTACCATGGAAAGAGGACTGTGATTTCAAAGCCATTTTGCTCTATTGCAGAGTAGGAATACAATAAATTTCACAACAGACATACTACAAAATAGTAGTCCCTACTCTGCAGTCAGAGAACATCTTAATTTCTACAAACACAATTGTTAATAGTGTTAACACCTTAAAAAAACTCGTAGTGAATCACATCTGTTCAAAATTGTTCTTGTGATTGATTTAATTTGACATGAAATGGAAGGGAAGGCAGTCTTCGATTTACCTTATCAGTAAAAGGGAAAAACCAAAACCAATTAAAAGGCAGGAAATTTGTAGATGACCTTCCACTGATCCTGACAATATGTTTTCAATACTGTCCTTTGCTCTCAGAGCAGTGAGAAAGTGCAACATCTCCAATCCTGTCTGCCCTGTGCATCCCTCCTCCCCCTCAAAAAAAATTTAGGAAATAGTCAATGGCTTGGAAATGTGCAAAACTTTGTTCTAATCTTCCCTGTTTAGATGAAAGTCGACCTGCACCCAGTAATATCTTGCTGCAAGTGGAACTACAGTGGCTTGTCAGTCCCACTGTACAGCTGGCAAGAGAGTGTTGTGCTCCTAATGCTGCCTCACAACCTTGCTTTTCAGAAACAGAGTAACCCAATGGACTGTGTCAGGAATCCAGCTAAAAATGTCCTTACGAAGACCTAAGGCTAATTTGCACATAAACTGTTACTCCAAGCAAGTTTATACCAAGGCATGACAGTTGTGCAAAACCAGCAATAAAGTATTAATCCACTCACACAGTGCCAATGCAGGACTTTCTGCAGGATTAGTCCTGGGAGAAGCAGACCTGTGCTGGCTGGCTCTAACAAAGCTCAGCAAGAAGTAGTCATGATTGTTGTTTGCTTGTTTTACATGCCTGCACAAACTGTTTTGCATGACTCGCACTACTTTTGAGAGTTCTCTGCCATTTACAAGACTAGCTGAACAGCCTTGTCTGAGGGACTGTTCCCTGACGCAGCCTGGACTGGTCCCTTTGGAGCCTGTGATCTATTCCTGCATCTTGAACTTGTTCATTTGTGTATCCTGTAATTCCCTTACCCAAGCAGCAAGTGCTACATTTCCCAGGGAAACCCATTCCTAGGCAAAACCACAGAAAACAGTCTTGTAACAGTAACTAAATCTCCAAACTACTGTTTGAGTACACCATCTTCTTTCTGTGTCCTCAGTCTTCCATGTACAGACCAGACTTCTTTCTGTCCTGTATAGAAGACTGTACACTGAAACTCATGGAGATACCTTTAGAAGAGGCCATTGTATTTAATTAGTTCTATCTGTAGGTGGGGAATTCGGTCTAGGTCTTCTCTTACAGAGTTTACCCTACTCAGAAAGTGTATCTGTATTTCAGCAAGAGCTGCACTATAAGATCTGGGCTCACTTCCCAAAGCTGGGCCACAAGTACATACCCTGAGATGACATCCAGGTGCCCTTGTTTCTATATGCATGAATTGGAAAGGAGCACATGTGCACTTTGATAAGGTCATTCAGTGTGGACAATATGTGGAACTGGCCACAAGATTTGCTGCAGACAAAACCTTTGTCTTTGCGGGATTCGGCACACATGAACTGTCTTCTTGTAGAGTTCATCTTGACATGGTCACACAAAAAATCTTTTTCTTTGTTCTAAACAAGCAGCATGTTTACTTACAAATCTAAAAAGAAAATAATCAAAAAAAGTTATTTTGCAACTTATATTTGCTCTTTAAAAGAATAAAATAATTTCCATCTTGTGTGTAATCCCACATGCTCCACTTCTGCCATCCAATTTTCTTTAAAATGCTGCAGTTCTAGTAACACAAGCACAAATAAGAGAGTGCAGGCTCACCCATTCAATTGTGTTTTACATTAGAAGCTAAATCCTTTCTTCCACTAAATAAAAAAAAAACCCAAAAAGAAGAAAAAACCTCTCCAAAACATGAGTAAACTCTGTTACATGCTTTAACAATAGTAGCAGAATACAGTGGAAAGCTGACTACACATTTCTTCTTTGCATGAGTCCTTCACCTACTATGTGTAATAGAGAAACGTTTTAGTTTTGTTAGTTTTGTTCACACCTTATAGCTTTACATGGAAACAACTCATCAAAATGAATGAAGAAATTTTATGGTTTGTAAAATATAGGGAGTGTAACCTGATAAACTTCTGGCCCTGTGAAATCTAGTCAAGCAAAAGAAACAAAATGCTTCTCATCAAATGAAGAGGTTTGTTAGAGCAAGTTTCCATGTTTAAAATGTGCAGTGGTTTCATAATTTCTTGTTTCCTTCTGTTTTCACTAGTGTGCCCGCATGGTAACCCAAAGCAACTCTTAAAAAAATGCATCTCTATAGACTGACAGTTAAAAAATATGGGATTCATCTTCCAGTGTTACAAACATGTGAAAAAACAAAACTCTCTATTTACAAAAAAATGCCTGGAAACCAAATACTGCTAAATAGTGTTATCAATTTCACTGGAGAAACTGTAGAATGCTCACAGGGTTCATCTATGCTGATGAGTCCCAGATGTAAATCTAGATGTTGTAACATATTTGGAAGAAGCTGAAAATTGTACTTTTGAGTCTTTTTAAAAAATATATATTTATCATTACCCAGCTTAGTTTTATAATCACTATTATTCTACATTTGTTTTCTCTTTGTCTTCTCTGTTTGAGTATAGCATTATGGATAATTCAATTCCACAACCATTACAATTCTGTTAGTACAGCTAATTGCTTTTTAATATATATTTTATGTACAAAAAGAGTAGTAACACAAATAACAATCTAGGTAAAGGATAGTGTACTTAACTTGAAACATTTGCAATTTCAGTAATAGTGAATTACCTACTTGCAAAATATATGCAATACATATAATGTGCACAAATACACACTCACCCCCAAAGCCATGGCATGCATTTTGTTGCACTAAAATACAACTTCAGGTTCACAAAACCTTTAACTGGTGAGAGCTGTAGTCACATCAGTGCACTAAAGGTGGTCAAAAAGATGTGTCTGTTAAATATAGCCATGTCACCATGCTGTCCTTTGGGTTCTAGTGTTTTGGACAACAGAAACAAAACATTAGGCTAGATTGTTCTCCTGAAGAGCAGAAATGATAATGTGAAACACAGAGAGAAGACCTCAGATTTTCTTTAGTGACAACAAAACCTTTTTGTTGTTGTTGGGGTTTTAGGGGCTATATTCTTTACTATTTCTTACCCAGAATAGTCACTGGTATGTCTGGGAGCTCACAGAATGGACACTCGGTTGAATATAGCCTCATCTAGCTCTATTAATTTCTGCTACCATTATTGAGAGAAGCATGGGGCCAGCACCATCCACAATGAAAGCTGCAGTTGCAGCCCCCTTTTTTTTTCACTCCTCAAGCAATGAGGAAAGTAATCATCTGGTTCACCTGGCATTGCTGGGGAAAAAAACAAAGGGAAACCTGCTGCTGAGGTTCTTCCTTTCAAACTTAAGCGTGCGTGTTACGCCTGTCACCCACTGTTCCAGCAAGCCAGCTGGGATGGTGTCCGAAGTCCTCTGTGTTGCCAGGGGTATGCCTGGATTTCATCATCCAGAGAGTTTAGGAGCAAACAGGCAGCTTTACTTCTCAAATTGATCCTCAGGACTTTAAAACCACAGCAAAACTTACTCAAAGAGCTTCAATGCCCAGTCTCCAGGTAAAAGACAGACTCCATGGCAAGACATAACACGATTAATGACAAACTGTAGGAACTACATTTGACTTGGCATGCATTGTAGTGAAAACAAGCACACCTTGAATGCTTCATAATTAGTAAATGTGTTGTGATGACTTTCTGTTGCAGTTTACTGCTAGATTTAAGGCTTATATTATCATGACCTTCTCCCCCACAAAGACATCCCAAACCAAACAACACTGGCAATTTTTGTATGTTCCCAGAAGACATTTAAGTTTGATTCTGAGATCTCTGTCTTGGAATATACTTATTATTCAGCTCTTACCAAACAGCCACATTCTCCCAGAATTATGGGGCTATTTGCATGACAACCAAATGTGGCTTGAGCTTACCTGTCTTGGTAAATCTAAAAAAAACACCTGCAATTTTTACCCAAGTGGTTCTGGTAGTCCTGATGCTTTTCTTGATGTATTCATTTGTGACAGTCATGGCTTATTATACTTGTGTATCAATTTTTTTAATTAGTTAAAAAACATCAAGGTAGGTGCAACAACACATACGCAAAAAATGTACGGTTTTCATCAACTTGAAGAAGATATGTCACCTCAAAAATGCAACCCCACAATATACATACAGACATCAACAGCACTGAAGGATTTTTCTTCACAAGGACTGTTAAATTTCATTAGCTGAGGATTGCTAGGCCTTTACAAGATAAAGCAGTATGATCAATTAAACTCCAAATAACTCACAGCCTGTTCCCTATCTGGACACTTAGACCTTTCTCCCAAGTCTTTTCTTCCTGTCTTTAAGACTAAACTGTGATCTGACTTGTACAATCTTCTTTCCCTGTGACTCCAACTGACAATCATGAGAAGTTTTAGGCAGTAACACTAGAGAGCGGAGTTACCCCAACGTGTGCCAACTCCACTATTTTTACTGCTTTGAACAGCAAACAAACAATGAACTTAGTATTTCAGAAACAAAAAGAAGTTAAAATAATAAATCCTATTTAGAAAAATAATAGCTTTATTGTTGTCACACCTTCCTTATAAGTTCCCCAAGTCCTAAATACCTTTCAGAAATAATTTACATGCTGCAGATTAGCTTATTGAGTGAAGTGGCAGGTTTTGTGTTACAGCCATCTTAGTCATTCCTTGTTACCATAACCGGTGCCTTTGACCAGCATAAAGTACTATGCTGTAACCTTCCCAAGATGTGTCTCAGGTTGGAATGGGGATGAAACTGGTCGATTTGGAGTGTGGTGACTCTCTCCAGGTGTTCAAGCTGTGAGTTGGGCTTCTGTTGTTAGTAAAAGAAGTCTGGCGCCTGCTGTTGCTGTTTGAATCTTCTTTACTCAGCGTCTGCTTTATTTTTTGGCAGCAAGGGAAGCTCTGTATGCAGTCCTGCAGGAGATGCCCACTGAAGAACATGTAGATCCACGGGTTACAGCAACTGTTCAGACTGGCCAACAGAGCTGTGACGGTAGTTGCTGTATTTTCAGAATCTAGGGAAAAGGGAAGAAAGTGATTTAATCATGAAAAGGACATTTGTACCATTCAGTCAATTACTTCATGAACTGCTGGATTTATTTTCCTGAATAATTCTACTTCCAAAAGTTGAGCAGCTCATTTGGAATGCATATTGAGGACGCAGTAGGGAAAGTTTCATTTATGTAAAGCTGCCATTGGAGTCAATGGGAATTTGTCTGAACAGACTTCAAAAAGCCATCCAAAATAGTGCTTTAGTTCTGTTTCCACTGCTGTTTATCCACTGGTGATAACCTCATGCTTTAAATACTGAGCACTTTTTATTCAGATTTTGGTTTTAAAAATTGCTCACCCTGGGAGGAAAGGTAAAATTCCCACTGATTTCCCACTGCTTTCAATAATACTGAATTGCGCCATATAATTTTGCATGCTGTAAAGGGTTGAATGCTCAAGTAACTACTATCTTGTGAATCAAATCTGGATTTCAGAGGTTGAACAAATTTTACTTAAGGGAAAAATGGAAGTTACCACTATGCCATAAAGCATTTATGGTATTTTACTTTCAATAACTAGTTCAATTACCAAATACTCCAAATACATATTTAGCCTAATCAATTATTAGAGAATTTTCTTCGCTAATATTTAATCTCCAAAGAAACATAATCCCTACGTTATGCACTTCTGTGGCTTTCAAGCACCTCTTCAAACAAAGTTACCAAATATCTATCTGTTCAATTAGGTTTGCATTTATTTTCAAGTAAAAAATATTTTTTTTCTTCTGCAAGCCTTTATTTCCCTGTAAGAACACCCATTTTAGCCGTAACTTTAGTCCCATATTAGAGGCAGTCAATGCTCACTCTGTAATAAGTGGCAATTTGGGGATATTAAAAAATGACAGCAAACAGACTCATCTAGTGGGACGTGTCCCTGCCTGTTGGGGGACGGGGAGGGAGGGGTCTTTAACTAGATGATCTTTAAGGTCCCTTCCAACCCAAACTGTTCTATGACTGTATGATTATCAATTCCAAAATTTTGATTTACATCTTTTTCATTATAAGGAAATAGGATACACCTTTTTTTGTTGCCTGTCACCCCCCCCCCCCCAGTAACTTTTAAACTTCTTTCCATGCAGATTTAACAGAGGAACAGTTATCACTGTAATATGAAGTTGCTGCTGCTTCAAGCTGACTCGAGGCGATAGGCAGAAGTGATGCCCTGCTGAAAGGAAGAGTTCAGGGCGTGCCTAGCCCTGCTATGAGACAGCAGGGAACACACATGAAAGGCAGATACAGGAAAGCAGGGTTAGTAAACTCCCCTGCTCATACAGTTACTCATGACATAGAAGTCTGTATGCTTAACGGCAACACAAAAGGTTTCTAAAGTTTTATTCAGTGGCACCTTGGAATGGAAGAGAATGTTGACAGTTTGAGTTAAGGCAGCCAATTTCTGCCAATTTTGTTCGGGGTGAGGGGCTCAGCCTACTGCTCATGGCCCTGGGTGTCACAGAATCACCAGGTTGGAAAAGACCCATCAGATCATCGAGTCCAACCATTCCTATCTTCTGCTAAACCATGTCCCTGAGTACCTCGTCTACATGTCTTTTAGACAACTCCAGGGAAGGCGAGTCAACCACCTCCCTGGGCAGCCTCTGCCAGTATCTGATGACCCTTTCCGTGAAAAATCTCTTCCTAATGTCCAGCCTGAACCTCCCCTGGCGGAGCTTGAGGCCATTTCTTCTCATCCTGTCCCCTGTCACTTGGGAGAAGAGACCAGCTCTCTCCCCTCCACAACCTCCCCGCAGGTAGTTGTAGAGAGCAATGAGGTCTCCCCTCAGCCTCCTCTTCTCCAGGCTAAACAACCCCAGCTCTCTCAGCCATTCCTCATAGGGCCTGTTCTCCAGCCCCTTCACCAGCTTCATTGCTCTTCTCTGGACTCGCTCCAGAGCCTCAACATCCTTCTTGTGCTGAGGGGCCCAGAACTGAACACAATATTCGAGGTGCCGTCTCACCAGCGCCGAGTACAGAGGTAGAATAGTCTCCCTGGCCCCGCCGTCCCTGACACGAGCCAAGACGCCGCTGGCCCTCTGGGCCACCGGGGCTCGCCCGGGCTTCCCCGCCACCTACCGACCCAGGGGAAGCGCTGGTCCCAGACGGACCACATCTGGATGGTGAAGAAGGGCGCCCAGCACACAATGTACGCCGAGACGATGACGAAGGTCATCTTGACGGTGCGGATCTTGGCCCGGGAGATGGTGGCGGCGCCCCCCGCGCAGGGGGCGAGCAGCGCCCCGCGCCCCGCGCCCGCCCGGCCCCGCGCGCTGCGCCAGATGCGGCAGCAGATGAAGCCGTAGCAGGTGGCGAGGATGAGGACGGGCGCCACGAAGATGCCGGCGGTGATCCAGGTGACGTAGGCCCGCGGCCCCCAGGGCATGATGAAGTGCGCCCAGCAGTCGTACACCCGCGAGCCGCTCTCCACCTCGCTGAGCGAGAAGATGAAGTACTGCGGGGTGCTGAGCAGCAGGCTGAGCGCCCAGGCGGCCGCGATCATGCCGTACGAGCGCTCCGTGGGCCGCCGCAGCGTCTTCAGCGGGTGGCACACGGCGATGTAGCGGTCGGCGGTCATCGCCACCAGCACGTACGCCGAGGCGAACATGCCGAACACCTGCAGGTGCTTGACGACGCGGCACAGCCCGTCGGGGCCGTGGAAGCGGTGGGTCACCTCCCAGCAGAGCTGGGGCAGCACCTGGAAGAAAGCCACGGCCAGGTCGGCCAGGCTGAGGTGCCGGATGAAGAGGTGGACGCGGGACGCCTTGCGGGGCGTGCGGCGCAGCGCCACCAGCACGCTGCCGTTCCCCGCCACCGCCGCCGCGAACGCCGCCGCCAGCACCGCGATCTCCAGCTTGGCCAGCTCCTCGTCCCGTCCGAACGGGTCCCAGCCGCCCCGGCTGCCGTTCGCCGCCTCCCCCGGCCACCCGTCGGGGCCGGGCGCCGCCGCCCGCCACCGGCTGCCGTTCCCGGGCCGCATGTCGAAGGCTGCGCGGCCGCCGCCGCCTCCCGCCGCCTTTATCCCCCGTCCGCGGGGAGCGAGCGGCC
>WAAB01013390.1:3370-14435 GCA_013389865.1 Piaya cayana | reverse complement strand
CCCGAGCAGCCCCCGCCCCGCCCCGCAGCCCCCGCGCTTCGCTGCCGCCGCGGAGCCGCCGCGGGAGGAGGGTGTCCGGGACGTTTTAATCGGGGATAAAATCGCCGTCGTGGCCGTGCGGAGCGGGCAGCGCCGCCCCCGAGCCCGAGCCCGTTCCCACCCGGCAGGACGATCCGGGCTGGGTTGGCGCCCACGGAGATCCCGGCCCGGCCCTCGGCGTTGCCGGGATAAGTCTCAGCAAAGCAGGCGCTTGGAAAAATGAGCAAGAAGTTTCAAAGCAGCCCATCTGAACCTAACGTTTTCAAAGATTTCAGGTGAATGTCCTACAGCTGTTGGCATGTTGGTCTAAAAAATGGGGTTTCTACAAGGGCAATCAAAATATCTTCACTTTCTAGAGAGTTCCTGGCAGTGGGTCAATTAAATCTCTGTTTTAAACATCTTTGTCCTGAAGTATTCCCTTTCTCTTGGTAGAGTGGACTGACAGAATCATAGAATGGTTTGAGTTGGAAGGGACCTTAAAGATCATTTAGTTCCAACCCCCCTGCCTTGGGCAGGGACACCTCCCACCAAACCAGGCTGCCCAAGACCCCATCCAACCTGGCCTTGAACGCCTCCAGGGATGGGGCAGCCACAGCTTCCCTGGGCAACCTGTGCCAGAGCCTCATCACCATCATGGTGAAGAAACTCTTCCTTATGTCTAGTCTAAATCTGCCCCACTCCAGTTTATACCCATCACCCCTTGTCCTGTCACTACATGCCTCTGTAAAATGCCCCTCCTCAGCTTTCTTGTAGGCTTCCTTTAGGTACTGGAAGGCCACTGAAAGATCTTCGGAGACTTCTCATTTCCAGGCTGAAAAACTCCAACTATCTAGCCTGCCCTTGGATGGGAGGTTCTCCAGCCCTCTGATTGTCCCCATAGCCTCCTCTGGACCCATTTCAACTGTTTTGTATCCTTTTGTTGAGTATTCCAGAACTGGACACAATACTCCAGGTGAGGTCTCACAAAAGAGGAATAGAGTGGCAAAATCACCTCTCAACCTGCTGGCCACGCTTGTTTTGATGCAGCCCAGGGTACGGTTTGCTTGGGCTACAAATGCACATTGATGGCTCGTGTGGAGCTGATCCATGAGCACCCTTAAGTGCTTCTCCTCAGGGCAGCTCTAAATCACATTCCTCCCCCCCACCCCAATCCTGTATTGAAACCTCAGATTGCCCCAGCCCGTGTGTAGGATGTTGCACTTGACCTTGTTGAACCTCACTAGGTTCACACAGCCCCACTTCTCCAGCTTCTCCAGGTCCCTCTGGATGACGTCTTGTCCTTCCAGTGTGGCAACTGCACCACTCAGCTTGGTGTCATCTGCAAACTGAGGGTCATCTGCTGAGGGTGCACTCAATCAATCTGTCTGTATCACTGATGAAGATATTAAACAGCACTGGTCCCAGTAGGAATCCCTGAGGGACATCGCTTGTCACAGATCTCCATCTGAACTTTGAGCCGTTGACTTGGCAATTAGTGCCAAGTTCTGTCCCCATTGCAATGTGTCTGGATTTACACCCTGATTTCATCAGAACCTGAATTTTACCCTTTGATTAGAAACTGTTTCCTTCAGTCTCATGAAAATGCAGAAGGTTAGAACAAATACAACATTAGATGTCAATCCTACTTTGTTTTTAATAAAAAACCCCGTGTCTGCTCATACGTGTTGTCAGTTAAATTTAGTTGCAAAAAACACGTGGGGGTTTTTCCTGCTGGTTCTACAAGGAGAAAGAAAAATGGTGAAAAATTAAAGATTAAATCTTCTTTGATCAAAGAAGATGTTTCTGAATGTTTTGACTGCAGAAAGTCCTTCCAGCTTAAAATACAAGACCATGATATTCTTCTGAATGCGCTAGAATTGTGCAAGACTTTATCCCAGGCTGTTTTACTTAGTCTGGGCTTGTGAGAGGGTATGCACACCCACACCAGCCTGCCACTACCCTTCCTTGGGTCAAGGGGCAGTGGCAGTAGTGTAGGACACAGAGTTGTTCCAACACTGCAAATAACTGGCCTGAGCTTTTCTGTGAAATGCTGCACACACTCTCTCCCCACCCCGAGCCAGAATACAGACCAAAAAATGTGGCTATGCTACATTTCCAGTAAACTTCTTCCTTTAAAAGTGTCTTTGTTTCAAAGACTAATTTTTGTAAACAGTTTGGTGCATTATTCACAACTTAATGCCTGTTCCACTTTACATTGAGAACATTACTGAAGGTATTGGTAAAGAATTTAAACTTTATGAAGTCAAAACCCTTATAAGTCAACTCACATTCACACACACACAATGTCACAACTTTTCACAGACAGATCCATAGTGTCACCTTGGCTATACATTGTGTTAGACCTAGCACACTGTATGAACTACACAACACATCTTTGTGTGTGTCTTTATGTTCCAGGTCAAGCACAGAAGGAAATTAAATCAACATATCACAAAGTTTACACTACTGCACAGCTGCCGATGCCTCTTTCACATCCAAAGTGATACCCTGCCATGAGATGAATTCCTTGCCTGTTTCTCTGACATGCTTTATGGGAGCTGAATGCTGCGTAAGTGAATGGTATCACTGAGAAAATCAGATAACAAGTTTTCTGCTGTGGAAACCATTTAAGGGTCATAAAGCTCTGTTCTCTACTGGGAATTTCCTTCCATTAAAAGAAGAGGTGAAAACTTCAGGCATAAGAAAAATGTATTTATAACAGCCAGACAATAGGATGAGGGTGATTGTGCTAGTTCAGACCATTGAGAGTTTGTCAAGCGCACATCATTTGAGATATATCCCTTCCCAGCTCGTACTCAGTTCCTCTGAACAGTGTTTGCAAGAATGTCTCCAGAAAGGGGGCTGGAAGCTTTTCTCAATATCATTGCACAAGGCTGCACCTAATGATTACACGCAATGTTAAGCATGAAATTGATACTGATTTTTGCTGCATTGTACTCCTTCAGACAAAAGTAGCCTAGGCTAGTCTTTGTCTCCTGTTTTCTGACCACAAATTAGTAAAGATTTATGGTTTTATATATAATATATCTAATCAGACTGTTGTAGATTTGTTTCTTTCAACAGATCTAGGTAATTCAGTAGAGAATTTTATTTATATCTAGTATTTTAAAAATTTATCCTGCTCTAGATAATAGGCAAATTCAGGGCTCTCAAGGTTTCTATACTGGTTTATTTGGGATCTAGACTGGTATTGTTTACTCCATTCTAACAGTATTGGTGTGTGGATAGGGCAAAGCCTTAGATAAAACACTATTGTTCAAACTAGAACAGTTTTCAGTTTTCCAAGCAGATGTCCTTTATCAAGCTGAACAAGTAATGCTCTGCTGTCTGACCAGATTTGGAGAGTGCTCATCTGCCCACAGAAAACTGTAACACAGAGAACAGTGTGGGGAGAAAGTATTTAACAGAAAACTTGTAAAATGCCCTTCTAAAGAGAAAAACTGTCACTGGGAAGGCTGCTAGAGAAAATTAACATCTTTGCCCTGTGATTCACCTGGAGCTCAGCTTGGAGCTGAAGTCTCAGTAAAGAAAATTGAAGTTGCTGTTACAAGAAGCCTTTATTTGTTCTCACTAAGCATGCAGGTTTCTGTGAAAATGATGCCTCTTTCACATCCAAACTAGTGTTATTCCCTGCTGGCATACAGGTTTCTGTAAAAGTGCTTAAAAGTTATCAGACATCTTTCTGTATGTTGAATTCATTGATGACTGAAAGGCTTCCATAAATTACTCAAAAACCTAACTGGAATATGATCTAGTTTGTTTGTCAGATGTAGCTGTCATTTGTTCATCATCCCTTGCTGTTGTGGTGGTGACTTTTGATGCCTTTTAGACAGTCTTAGTCTCTTCTTCCATGGCTAAATAAATGCTTAGAGCATGTCAAAGGCTCATGATTTTAATCCTGGGACATTGATGATGATTTGTGTTCTGCAAGAGAATTTTGCACCAAAAAGGAGGGGGCTTTGTCGCATTTGGGGCAATCCACAACATGTAGAAGTTGTGGGCAAAAGGACATCTTTATTATTACAAGACTTTTTATAGCCCTTCTCAAGCTGTGCGTCCATGCACGATTGGTTTAGCCAGAGACCAACAGCTCATAATTGGATGGCTCCTCCTCAGTTGTAACTTCATAATTGGGTGATTCCACCTGCAGCCTGGCAGCTTCCTAATCTTGTTTACTCGGCTCTTCTTGGCACCTTCCAGCTTCTCCAAGGGTACATGGACATCTATTCAAGACCAATGTTTAAGTTCACACACTCTGACTCCCCAAACCAGCCAAGGTTTCCCACAGGGCTTTCAACACAGTTTTCAGAAAAACTGACAGTTTTGAATTGTATTTACTCATAGTCCAAACATGATTGTCTGCCAGGTTTTGTAAGAGTTGCTGTAGTCATTAGAGTAGCAAANAAAAAAAAAAAAAAAAAAGCAATATAAGCAAAAAAAAGAAGGTCAAGCTTTTTTTATCAAAGAAATTCCTGATGCAGGATGAGGGTTAAAGTACTGCTAAAAAAAAAGGAAGCCTGTTTATTTGTAGAGGATTCAGCTGCCTTGTTAAATAGCCTATAAACCATCTACATAAATACAAACAGTTATCTCTTGTGATCTGTCTCCAAGTTTGAAGTTTCTGTATTGCTTCCTTCCACATACACTGTTTAGTAAGTAAGACTGAGTTTGATAGCCTTTCCCAGAGCCACAAAACTTAGATACTGCAGATCCAAACCTTTAAAATCATAGCTATGGGAATTTAGCATGGGAGAAAGCCTGTGTGCTATGTGAGAGACTGCTGAAAGCTGAGGACACCAGGGAGGCAAACGGACGCTGCATCCATTTACCATTCCCAGGAAGAAAATGTCACATGAAGGCAGGCAAGAAAACCTCTGGAGCTCAATGCAGCCTTCTTTATAACCTGCATTCATCTAGGTTTTCAGCTACCGGAGCAAAACTGAGTGGAAAATCACCCCAAATCACACTCAAAACAGATTAGAATTCTAAATTCAAGATTCTGAAAAGGCTGCAGCACAGGACCAGGACATGAGTGAGGCTGAGGAAAGCCTCCTACTCTGGAAATCAAAAAAAATTGCCTCTGGAGTCAGGGCTTCAGGATTAGCCCTCAAGATTTGGTTTGCAAAAACCTAGTTCACTGTTCAGAAGTGTCTAAAAGTAGGCAGGAAACAGAGAGTCTTAAGATTTTATACTCTAAATTTCATTTGCTTGTTATCTGAAACTGCATCCAGATTCCAACATTTTGACACATAGGAAATTGTATCTGACCATCCCTGTATTACTGTGTTTCTCTCTTTCTGTACTGGAGGTTGAGCATGATATTTTAAGCAGTACCTTAGGGCAGCCTATGTGATTGAATGTCATCAGAAGCAGCATGTTGCCCTCTCTTCTCCTTCACTGAAACCTTGCTGACCTGTCTGATAGCAATCAGAGTCTTTGGGAGTCAGAGAGTTCAACCATTCCCTTGCAGAAATGTTAACACAGCAGCTTCCCAGCCTGTCCAGATTTCAATGCAGCAAAATGAAGTGGGTATTTGGAGGGATGATGGGCCTTTGCATGTTTATAACCTAATTCATTCGTGCTGTCATTGGCAGAAAAGGAAAAAAAAATAGAGCTGAGATTCCTCATGCTGTATGTACCTTGTGAAATGGTATAACTTCAGACTTTCCAGACCTGACAGAGGTTTAATACACATTTTGCACTTCTACAGATAATGCATCAATGATTTTGCTTTAAGCACATAATCAATAATTGTATCTTGCTGTTCTTTTATGCCAGAGGCATTAAAGGCTCTTGTTGATGATCTTTCATATGCCTTGAGCCAGTTTATAAATTACTCCTATCTAGAGTTTCATCCCATCTGTAACCTGCTGATTCTATCACTGTGTTAGCACCTATCTTATGCTTCTTTATGTCTTTTACAAGTTTGATTCATATAGGGGCAATTGAATAATGACCTTTGTGTTCTCTCCTAGTTAACATATGCTGAGCCAAACTAAAGGACAACATTTTATAAAGTTTGGTGGCAAGAGTAATTTGTAAGAATGAAGGGAAATAAACACAATTATTCATATCATCTCTTCTCAGAAAACACTTGAGGTAGATGCGATTCTCTTGCAAAAAAATTCCTTTCAAGCATTTTAAAGTAGTAGGAAGGAGTATAGACTATTTTTACATGATTTTTAGAGGGTTTTAACTGCAAGTGACAATGATGCTATCAACTAATTCTAGGAAATAGTCCAACATATTTGTGTAAAAGCTGGTCATTGTGAAAAAGGACTATTTATCCCAAAACCATGTCAGGAACTGAAAACATATTGTATTTGAGAATATGCCAGCAGAGTATTACTCTTTCATAATTCTAACTGAAAGACAATAACGTACCGAATAAAGGGAATAATGCTTCTGATTATGACAAAATTTGTTTTAGTAGCTATCCCTAAGAAACACATTCTAAAGCATTTTCAAATTAACAAATTAACTGGTTTTGAAACTATGTATGCCAGTATTCTCATGGTGTTTGTTTTGAAGAGTCTGCCCATATAAAATATTGGTGATCAATACAGAACACTGATGCAATCATTAATGTAAAGAAAGCACCACTGAAATAGTCTGTAATGAAAATGCTGTGGCAGCTGCATTCTCATGGGTTTGGTAGTTCAGGGTGCTAACACCACAGGCATTTTATCACTGCTTTACTGAAAAATAGGATCCACTCTTTCTAATAGTCTGGAGGAGGTGCAAATGCCACCTAGCCTTATGGATGCTTATGGGACATTCAGTGTTCCAGTGTCTACAGGACTTTTCTCTGTCTAAAGAGATAGCTAAAAATGTTTTCACTGAAATGGTTTTTTTCATTAGAGTGTTGGTTTATCAGAACTGCAGTTTGTCATGGGAGTCTATAATGGCTTTTCTTCATTCCAACACATATTGGTGGTTAAAATCTAAAAGGCTGAAGAAGATGGAAAAAGGTATTGATATGCCCAAGGGTAACTTTTTATCATGTACACATTGTAGGTGTGATTTTCTGAGGTTACTTTATTGGCATTGTACTTTGTGTTGCTTCCTGAGGAAACCTTTAGAAGGGAACAGGACATGCAGTCCAGCTGTCTCAGTAGAGCTCATACTTGGTGTCATCCAGGTTTTGCTCATGGTAGTCATTGTGCCTTCTAGTGGGCCTCCAAAAGAAAAGGGCTCCAATCTATGATTGCTACAGCTTTACACAAATCTTCAATATTTGTATGCACTGTCACAGGCTGCTTCTAGTCCAAATATAATGTGTAATGTGTAAGCTGTTCCAGTCCTTGCAGCTGTGTGATAGATTCCTTGAATGGAGGAGGCCTGGCTGTAGAGACTGTGTTTCATCATTGCCTCAACATACAAATTTAGGATCCTGAGGGCTGCAGGTACGCTGCAGTCACTCTTTAACCTGAGTTGTGGCAATCACCCTATTCAACATACAGAAGAAGGAAAATAAAACATTCCCTACCTGCTTCCAGTATGTCTTGTCATGTCTCTTGTCCCTGTCTGAGCCAGCAACCGCAGCAGTGGACATGGGAAAACCTATGGATGCTATCTGGACCTCTGTAAAGCCTTTGATGTGGTCTCCCACGATCATCTTCTCTCTAAACTGGAGAGATATGGATTTGATGGGTGGGCAGTTCGGTGGATAAGAAATTGATTGTATGGTTGTATTCAGAGAGTAGTGGTCAACAGCTCGATGTGCAGATGGAGGTCCGTGACAAGTGGTGTCCCTTGGGGCCCAGTGCTGTTTAATATCTTCATCAATGATATAGACAGCAAGATTGAGTGCACCCTCAGCAAGTGGCACTTCTGCCACACCAGAAGGATGAGATGCCATCCAGAGGGACCTGGACAAGCTGATGAAGTGGGCCTCTGTGAATTTCGTGAGGTTCAACAAGTTCAACAAGTGGAAGGTGTGTTGGGGCAATTTGCAGTTTCAATAGAGGATGGGGATGATGTGATTGAGAGCGACTCTGCAGAGAAGGACTTGGGGGTGCTCATTGATGAGAAGGTTTACATGAGCTGGCAATGTGCTTTCACAGCCCAGAAGATCAACCGTATCCTGGGCTGCATCAAAGGAAGCGTGGCCAGCAGGTGGAGGGAGGTAATTCTGCCTCTCTATTCCTCGCTTGTGGGACCCTTCATGGAGTATTGTGTCCAGTTCTGGAATCCTCGGCATAAGAAGGATATGAAGCTGTTGAAATGGGTCCAGAGGAGGCTATGGGGATGATCAGAGGGCTGGAGCACCTCCCATCCAAGAGCAGGTTGAGAGAATTGGAGTTGTTCAGCCTGGAGAAGGCTTCGAGGAGACCTTATGGCGACCTTCCAGTACCTGAAAGGAGCCTACAAGAAAGGTGAGGAGGGATGTTTTACAGAGGTATGTAATGATAGGACAGGGGGAATGGCATTAAATTGGAGAGGGGAGGATTTAGGCTAGATATAAGGAGGGATTTCTTCACAATGAGAGTGGTGAGGCACTGGCACACATTGCCAAAGGAAACTGTGGCTGCCCCATCCCTGGAGGTGTTCAAGGCCAGACTGGATGGGGCCTTGGGCAGCCTGGTCTGGTGGGTTGTGTCCCTGCCCATGGCAGCAGGGTTGGAACTAAGTGATCTTTAATGTCCCTTCCAACTCAAACCATTCTATGACTCTGTGAAGGGTGGTGAGGTAGATGGACCTTGGAGCAGAGTCTGTAGGGTAACATGTGAGAATGTAAAAGGAAAATCCAAGCATGGTGATGAGAGGCAGTCCTGTGTCTCAGGCATGGGCAGAGCAGAGATGCCCTGGTGCTTCAGCCTTTGTTTCTCACGCTGATGAGATAGGTTTGGGGGTTGAAGAAAACCAGAAGAAGCAGAGAGGAAAAGGGTGAATAGTTTATGGTATTTAGATGATGCATCGAGTATCTTGGCTGCTGATTTTCCTTTTTTTTTCCTTTTAATTAAATTCAAGTGGGTGGAGAATGACATTTAGCAGCCCTGGGTCAAATTGACAAGACTTTTGTGTAGGTATGCAAATTGCCATAAGTTATCATGGCAAGTACTCAGAAAGGAAGAACTTCTTGATGTCAATTACTGCAGCTTCAAGGCTTTTTGAAATATTCTTGTTTTATACCTTAAACTTCTACAGTTTATAATTTTCAATCCAAACAAGTTGTCTACCTGGCAGTTTGAAGCAGTCTCTGCACTTCCCTCATCATAATTAGCAGCTCTATATTGTAAAACATTTCACTTGTTCCCTTGACCAGAGGAAAAATTGTGTGCTTCTAGGATAAAGTAGGGTAATAAAACAATAAATTTTAGGGGATAGGAGGTACTAACAAACTGACTAGTATGGCAGGGGAGGAAAAGTGCTGCCATGAGATACAAACCATCTGTAAGCCAAAGTGTAAAATTTTATGTCCAGTGAATAAACATTTTTTAATGGTTTCTTGGTAAGTTTTGCTATTACATTACTTATGCTTAATTTGCCAATGGCAGGAGTAGTAAACCATGTGAAATGGTTTGTTTGGACTAAAGAAAATAGGTTTTATAATTAGATTTTTCTGCCAGCTGAACAGGGAACACAGGTAATAGTAGTAGTATAGCTAGATCCAGATTGCATACTTGTAGGGCAGAGGAGTAAAGCAAAATTGAAATGGATTCTGGAGTTAAAAGCCGGCACATGGAGATTTTTTTAAATTTTCTTAGGTTTCTAGGAGAATTCATGTATGAACATTTTCAAAAGGAAAGGAGAAAAAACTTACATTTATCCAAAACTAAAAATGAAATATTCCCACAACTGATCCTTATGGAAATCTTCTGTCAGTGCTTGCTCCCAGTGATCTCTCAGGAATATCTACATCATTTACTGAAAAGCAAATCACTGGGTGTGATCAGCAAATCACTGTATTTCATCTTGGGAAGCCCTAGGACTTGCCAGGAGAGTATGGATAAGGAAGAGTGCAGTTCATGTACAAGTACAATAGCAATGCTATCCAGAACAAGCCTTCAAACATTGCATTAGTTAAGACCACAGGAATAGCAGTAAAATATGTAATCTAAATCCATGTTTGTGCTCAAGTTCTTTGAGAGGTCAGAGCTTGAATAAAATGGATCTGCCATGTGAAAGAAAAGTTCTTTAAAGGTATGGACTTGATGTTTAAATCAGCTGCTGTTGCTTTATTTCAGTACTTCCCGACTGCTGACTACAATGTTGCAATAGAGCTCTGTATTCGATTTTTAACACTTAAGCCACTACTTGTGAGAACCTTAATTTTCTCTACCTCTTTCACCCTGAATAGTATGGGTCATCACTATCTTCTTATCTCAAGTGAGTAAAAGGAAATGCTTGTCTCTGTTTTGAACAAGTCAGCATTCTTCATCTCTTTTCTGCCACTGTCACTACCACCACCACCACTATTATGAGAGGAGATCCAGTTAAGGACAGATGATCTGATCTTCCCTGGGAGGCCAAGTCTGTTATTTCAGGAGGCAAATGCATCCCTACAGCTGACACAGAACACAGCTATTCTCTTGCCTACTGATGCCTCTTATAATAGTATTTTCAATTCATATTTAAAATGTTTTTATGGTTTAAAATCACATTGTTTTGTACTGATGTTACTTATTACTTGCTTGAATTGATTAAAGGGAGTAGAGTGCCATTTTCAGATCCTGGACATGGTACAATATCTTCAGTCCTTGTAAGAATACAGTTCCTGCTAGAGTCTGGCTCTAATAGTGTCTCTCCCTCTTCTGCTCCATTATTAGCATGAATATAACAAACATTTCTTAGTTATGGAACTACTAGGCACCTTACTAGCAGAAATAAGAAGCTTTGTAGAGAAATATTTTCTAGTCCACTTACCAGAGAAACTCAAAATTTTCAGAGTAGCTACAGAAGATAACAAAATCAGCAGCCAGAAAGGAAAAGTTGCTTAAAATGGGGTTTCAAGGAGTTTAGAACTCTCAAGCTGCCATCATACAGACTTAAGCTATAAGAAAATAATGGCCCAAAATAATTT
>WAAB01013389.1:0-10395 GCA_013389865.1 Piaya cayana | reverse complement strand
TACAGCGAGAGAACATGTTATCGTCTGCGTAGTCTGTCGAAGCTGTTTTCAGAGAACAGAAGTTATTTTTGCCTTTCAACCACATTTCTCTTCCACTGTAACACACCTTCATTCCCTCATCGATGTACAGAACTGAAGGTTTTAGCTGTTATTCACAACACTGAGCAGAGCAGAGAACTCTTTGAGAACCAAATCACCAATCAAGCACAGAGCAGTAGGAGTTAATACATTACATGTGCAGACCATGTGTAAATTATTTTTAAATACTTCATGACTTTTAAAATCGACAACGACATTAAAATAGTTTGTCAGCAGTATAATTTATCCGTTTCTAGCAATTTATGGATTAGGTAATGTGCTCTGCAACATTATACTAAAAACCTCTTCAGAGTCATGACAAGTTTAGAGATTGGTGGGAATGGTTGGACTCGATGATCTGGTGGGTCTCTTCCAACCTGGTGATTCTATGATTCTAAGTGGGGAGGGAGGAGGTGAGAAAATAAGTCCAACTGCGCCTAAAACCACCAGGCTAACTCAACCACATCCTGAAGTGCCACAGCCACACACCTTTTGCCACCCTCCGGGGACGGGGACCCACCACTGCCCTAGGCAGCCGGTTCCAGTGCTTCACCGCACTTCCACTACGAAATTTTTCCTAATATCCAACCTGAACCTCCCCTGGCACAACTTGAGGTCATTTCCTCATCCTACCACTTGTTATCTGGGAGAAGAGACCGGTGCCCCCCTCACCACAACCTCCTTTCAGACAACTGTAGGCAGTGATGAGGTCTCTCCTCAGTCTCTTCTTCTCCAGGCTAAACAACCCCAGCTCTCTCAGCCGACTTGTTCTCCAGCCTCTCCCCCAGCTCCATTCCCTTTGCTAGATGCGCTCCAGCCCCTCAGTATCTTTCTTGAAGTGAGGGGCCCAGAATCGAATCCAGGATTCAAGGTGTGGCCTCTCCAGTGCCGAGTCCAGGGGGATGATTCCTGCCCTGCTGCCGCTGGCCACCCCATGGCTGATCCAAGCCAGGATGCTGCTGGCCTTCTTGGCCACCTGGGTCACTGCTGGCTCACGTCCACCCCCAAGGTCCTTTTCCACTGAGCAGCTTCCCAGGCAACACTTCCCTGAGCCTGGAGCAAGACTCGAGTGCAGGACCTGGCCCTTGTTCTTGTCACATCTCATATAATCGGTCTCTCATTGCTCTGTCTCCATGATCCAAGTCTTGTTTAGGGCTGAACAACTATTTCAAACCATTTCCCAGGCTGGACAGGCAGAAGTGGCGTTTGGGAGAACACCGGGAGGCATCCAGAGAGCTTCACTCCCAGATACCTAACAGGACTCTGATGGAGTGACAGGCTATCAGAAAGGAAAACGCTGTGGCTGTTCCAAGGAGGTAAAACTTACTGTGTTGTGCTGGGCCCTGTGCAGCATCCTCAGGGGGAAGAGAGCAAAAAGACACTGGCTACTCCAGCCCCAGCAGTTAGTAGCCTGGGAACATCTCCGTACATCAATTATATCATTGCATGGGGTAACACAGCAGAAGCTTTTGAGAAATGGGAGAAAATAGTTCAGATCCTCCTGAAAGCTGAGCTTGCCAAGATTAATTTTTTGGAATAAAATGGCAAGCTGGGAGTCGGCAGATCCCAATGGATGTGGTCAACAAAAAAGAGCAGCTACATCTCCACCAACAGCAAAAAGGAAACGTAGGCTTTCCCGGGCATCATGAGGTTTTGGAGGATGCATATTCCAAATTACAGTCTAATTGTAACCCCTCTTTATCAAGGCACTTGGAAAAAGAAAAAATTTAAATGTGGCCCTGGGCAACCACAAGCCTTTGATCAAATTAAACCCAAAATAGTTCAGACAGAAGCCCTTGGGTCAGTCTGGGCAGGATAAGATGTTAAAAACATGCTCTATGCCGCAGCCAGCGAGACCGGCTCTACTTGGAGTCTCTGGCAGAAAGCACCAGGGAGGCTCAAAGAAGGGTCTTAGAGTTGGGGATACAGCAGATCCCGCTATACTCCAATGGAAAAGGAGATATTGGGAGCATATGAAAGAGTCTGAGCTCATTTGGAGGTGGCTGGGACTGAAGCACAGCTCCTCTTAGCACCCTGACTTCTGAGGGTGCCCTCTACACATCATGCAGCTGATATTGGGTGGGGTAAACAGGTTGCACTGATCCCACAGTGGGTTCAAATGGGAAACCCTGGTCACCCAGGAATGCTGGGACTGATCACAGACTGGCCAGAAGGCAAAGATTTCAGAATATCAGCAGAGGAGCAGGTGGTGCATACTGAAGAGGCCCCACTGTAGAATAAACTAGCAAAAATGAGAAGCAATATGCCCTGTTTGGCAGGTCCTGCGGTACTGAAGGAAAACACCGGAGGTAGAAAACTGCTGTGCAGAGTCCTGCACGACGAGCTGCAGAAACTGCTGAGGGCCAGGGTGAATCGAGTCAATTTGCAGATGTGAAAGGCATCCAGCTGGATTTAGATATTGCTGAAAATGAAAAACTGCCAGAGCTTCAGCTCTATGGACAACAGGTGGGAATTCTGGCTGGCTGGGAAGCACAGCAAGAATTGCTTTTGGGTGGTGAGCAATCTGATATCACTTGTTCTGTATATTCTTTTATTGTTATTGTTGCTGTTGTATTTTCTCTTCCTTTCCTGCCTGGTTAAACTGTTCTTATTCCAACCCATGAACTCTTAACTTCTCTGTTTCCGATTCCCTTCCCCATTTCATGAGGTGGGGAGTAAGCGAGCAGCCACGTGGTTCTTTGTTTTGCTACCGTGGGGCTAAACCAAGTGGCTGCGTGGTTCTTTGTGCCAACCTGGGGCTAAACCTTAACAATTAACGTACAGTCCAGCCCTCTAACGAGGCAACAGAAGATAGGCAGGGAGGTCGAAGCTTCCCTGTGCCCCAGAGGGCAGACAGAGCTGTGCAGAGCTCTCTCCTCTTGTCAGACGGCGGCAGCAGAGAGAAACAAAAGCTCCTGGTTCTTTAGAGGATCATGTCTGCTGTCCACAGGGCTGCTCTTTCAGCTGGGCTCCAGGCTTGACTATCAACCAACGTTTACGCTTTCTAAGACAAAAGTCTTTCTTCCCCACACTGCAGTTATCGTATCCTCTCCCTTGGGCACACCTCACAATCTCCATCCAACTGATTTCTTAAATTAGACCAAGGTTGAAGTGCTTGAAAGACCTGGATTTAAGAGAAGCTGCTTTAAGGCTGAGCACCATCATCAATAAAAACCAAGAGACTCCTCTTCATGTCAACTCTGAAGACTTCTGGCTGCCTGTACTCTTCGGCATCCATTGATGTTTTGTACCTGAAAAACTTGTCTACATCACATGTTTTTCCAGCCATTTGTACCCTAATATCTGAAATAATGGACTGAAAGAATCTGGGGTCGGGTCAGATCGACAAGGCCCATGTGGTTCTCGCAAGCACCCAACCAAAGTGTTGCTAATGAAACCAAACCCCCACGACACCTGACTCCTGCTCATCACCATTTTCCACTCCGTTTCTCACTTCTCTTGTTATGATTCATAAAGCAGATTAAAAATAAAAACCTCTCAAGTCGAACATCAGGCTTTTCAGTTGATGCTGAAGTGCCTCAGCGCATCCACTATGAAATACGTATGTCATGTCAACATAAAAGATGCACCTGTAAACTTCTGCTTTAATTTAAGCTTTTCAAGTTTCAAAATGTCTTTTTTTTCATGCAATAGATTGCAGCGTTCACCCACAACAATGGGAACGTTACTCAGAGGTGCTAGAAAAGGATGCTCCAGCCACATTAAGCAGGCGGTGAATGGAGTTTAATACCTTTTTTAAAGCAAGGACTGGCTATTCGGATTAGAAACACACTTTTGGCACGGAGCGTTCTAGTTTGGACAAAAAGGACCTGATCTGTACCAGCTGTAAGCAAAGCAAAATAAAGCATCTACAGTTTTCTGAAAATGAAACTTTGAAGAACTCCCTCCCTCTTCCCTGACTTTCCCTTTAAACAATTCCAGCTCTGATAAAGCGTATTACAGAATCACAGAATCACCAGGTTGGAAGACACCCACTGGATCATCGAGTCCAACCATTCCCATCAATCACTATCCCATGTCCCTCAGCACCTCGTCTACTCGTGCCTTAAACACCTCCAGGGAAGGCAAATCAACCCCCTCCCTGGGCAACCTATTTCAATGCCCAATGACCCTTTCCATGAAAACCTTCCTCCTAATCTCTAGCCTAAATCTCCCCTGGCGGAGCTTGAGGCCATTCCCTCTTGTCCTGTCCCCTGTCCCTAGGCAGAAGAGCCCAGCTCCCTCCTCTCCACAACCTCCTTTCAGGTAGTTGTAGAGAGCAATGAGGTCTCCTCTCAGCCTCCTCTTCCCATAGAAGGTAATCAAAGGAGCCTTTCTTTTTCCTTGGAAAAGCAAAAAGGTGAGCGGTAATTGTATTTCCATCAAAAACTCTGCTAGGTAAGAAAGGCCACACCAGAGAAACCTTTTACAGTGCATGAAGCACTGCTGATAAAATCAGTGTGAAGTCAGAGAAGGACAAGCAGCATCAGTGAAATCCTGATATGAAGAAGCAGCTTTTTCCCTGCAAGTAATACCAAGTTCAATTAATTTGCTCAGACAGCACAGGGCCCCACTCTCTTTCTGGCAGCAACGCCAAGAACATCTATAACTGCATATGTACCCTGTGTAAAGTCCAGACACCCGAGGATGAAGCGTCCAAGGACCTTTCATCGCTTTAAAACCAGCCAGTTTTTATAAGGAACCGCTAGCTCATTCAAGAAGCCACTGACACGCTCTCGGGCAGCGGGGAAAAAGAATTTAAAATGGTTGGTAAAGTGATTTATCATCACGGTCCCCTTTCAGAACACTGAGTAAGTGTGGTCCCTTGCCTTATTTTTCTTTTAGCACAAACGCTAAGTACAGAGTATAATGTTTACATCGCCTTGGAAGACATGAAATCTAAAACAATGGCATAAAATACAGAAATGTAGATGCTCCTTTGATAAGAATTATTTCCTGAGGCTACTGACTTCTCCAGATGACTGGAGAAACTGTTCAATATAGAAATTCAGTCATTCCTCCTTAAGTCATTTTAAGAGGTCACCTCCACCTTCTCTCTTCATTGACCTGAGTCAGTTTGCATCTGAAGGCCGGACCTGCTCAGGGAGCAAGACAAGCTGTCCAGGGCCATGAGCTGGGAGCCCACGGGCACATATTTTGACATGACTGTCTGATGCATAAGTAATTCGTCACTGGATTGGAATCTACGACTCTCTTAATTAGCACTCCTGCAAAAGGCTCCAGAGTCATTCCTGCCCTCTTCTTGCTCTATTTCTTAAATACTAGAAAAAGCAGAAGTGTCTCCAATCACATTCTGGGGCTCATGGCTCTGATAATTAGGATAAACAGTCTAAAAACCTTGGAGAATTAAAGCATCTGTGTCTCCCTCATCTCCTCACAGGAGTACAAGACAGGCTGCAGCACCTCCATCACCTCATTATTTCCCATATCCAGCCTAGAACAATCCATCCAAAGTACAACAGTAAATTTTATGAGGCGAGAGGACAAATAAAGAGATCGAGAAGATTTTTCACCCTTGAATCACCCAGACAAGGAACTCCATAATCAAAATAAGGGATCTACAAAACTGCAAATAAAACGTAACTTTGCGCAAGGCAGATTTATGCAAGACATTCCCCATCAGTCAGTTCTAAGCCAACATTTGCATTAGGATTTAGTGCTTTAATCAGAGTTGGGAAATAAAAGAACACCACCTCGAACCTCCCTCCTGTTCCAAGGAGGACAAACTGGGACAGTTCAGGCTGCACTGTGGGGGGCAGATAAGATTTTACTGGAACCAGTGTCACATTTCTTGGGGGAAATTAAGAAACCATCCGGACCTGTTTTTCTGATTAACATGCAGTGGTGTTACAGTAATACAGTTTAATGAGGATGATTAGGAATCCAGAAACTTGTTAACAGGGACACTTCCTTCGCAGAGTGGTTCAACCGATCTCGCTCGCCTTTCACGCAGCCTCACGCACCCAGCAGAGGACACCAGGTACCTCGGGAGCGTAAGACACTCCTGATTGCCCTGCACTGCCAGCAGCCACCAGTCTCCTACTGCTGCTGAGGAAGATTAACACACACGCTCTCGCTCACAGGGGGGATAAACACTCATTCTACCACTTCTCCCACCTTCTACTCGAGCCGCTGATTTCCAGACCCCAACCTGCTGAAGGACGTTAACGGAGAGAGAAAGGCTGTTACCTACGCTGTGCTGTCTAGATGAGACCGATGCTCAACCTAACGTCTCATGCCAAAAATCCCAAGCGTTCCTGTCATTCCCAAAAGAAGTCACAGCAATCTTCCCCCTTTCTCAGCCAAGGATCCCAGGGTGTGTGTGCTCTCACCTACAGCTGCGACGAGCCGACGCTTTGGAACACGAGGCTCGGTTCTCCCTGTTGGCAAACGTGGCGAGAAACGAGCCCGGTCCAGCTATTTTTTATGTTCCGGCTACAGCTCTTGACTAACATCCTGGAACAGTATATTCCACAGGATGACGACGCACTAGGTGAAGTAGCATTTCCTTTTATTTGTTCTAAATTTACAAAGCAGTAATGTCATCCAGTGACCTCTTGTTCTCGTAGAAACGGAGAGCACAAAACCAGCGATCCGACTGCTTTTGAGTTAGGACGGGGGCTGCCTCCCTAGAGGTCAAAAATCCACAATAAAAAAGTTTCAAGATTTATTTATAATCTCATACATTTTTGGCCTGTTTGGGGACTGGCAGAACTCTGAGCCTTCCTGCCCTTGAAACAACTCAGAATTTTATCTTGATAGGAGCAATTACGTAAATTAAAAGTGCTTGTTCTTCCAAAAAAGGGAATATTAAAAGCGAACATCATTTTGAGATCTTAAATGCTATTGAACTTTTGGGTGAGGCTCTTCAGACTGAAATCCTTTGCAGACTAGATGTTGAGACACCACATTGAGACCTAACGCTGACCAGCAACCGTCACGCAGAAAGAAGTTGTCAGGCCCTCTGATCAATCCTGAAGAGCCGTAAGGATGGATGGAAATGGCAGGAAGGCTTAGAGGCATTTCAGATCAGGACACAGCTCAGTTTATAAAGTCCTCGCTGTGTATCAGACCCTAGAAATATCTTTTGTGGGATTATGGTGACAATCAACTACCCACCAGGTTCTCTCTTTGCAGACATTGATGTGCCTTCTATGCAGAGGAGTCACCTCGAGTCTATCAGGAAAACTCTCTGTTTTCAGGCTTGCTCATTCTAAATCTAAAAAAAAAAATCTAAATCTTACAAAAGCCATGCCCTCATCGGCTGCCTCGTGCAAATACCGATGCTCCCCTGACGCTTCTCCAAAATAGAGCTTGGTCTCCTCCTCCTGCAGCACATGCCCCCTCACCAGCTGTTAACTCCCACCCCTCACGTCAAGCCACACTCCCCTGTCCAAAACTAACACCAGCTTACTGACATTTCGGATCAGGCCAGCTGGCAAACAGCAGAGCCAACAAAGAAAATTTCTCATTTTGCATTCTAAAAATGGACTGGATGTCCCTGGATGTCCTTCCCCAAAGAACAGCTGGGAACAATTGGATTAGCAAGGCAGTCCCAAAAATGACTCCTTATATTAGACCAAATTTTAAATAGAAATCTGCTATATTTCATCCTCTGGTGTTCTGCTGTGCTGAGCAACCTTCCTCCGCCCAACAGCGGGATCATAAACCTCATACACTGGTCTCGCTGCCGTCAAAGGCAACTTATAGAATCACCAGATTGGAAGAGACCCACCGGCTCATCGAGCCCAACCATTCCTATCAGCTTCATCACCTTTGCTCATTTCCTCCTTCAACATTTCTGGCTGCCCAGAAACTTCTCAGCGGCAGCCCTGGCCAAACGTACGCAGGGACTGGTTGTTATCAGAGGAGATCTAGGGCGCTCAGTGACCACAAAAGGCAGCGAAACAAGTTTAGCTCGCGCTGGTCCAATGGTGGAGCTGGCTGAAGAGACGCTGTGGGGGCCGACAGGGCGGGGGGGTACGTACAACTTGGCTAAATATAGTTTTTCTGTTACACTTTATTTCTCCGAGTGGCCAAAAGCGGGTGCGTGGGAACACCTGCTGGCTCTGACTGCTTCCTTTTACTCAGATCCTGTTCAAATATAGCCTGAGAATGCAAAGGTGCTCGCCACACACCCCCCAAAGAGATGATGGCTTGGGTACGGGGACAGAAGGAACTCCTGGAGCTCAAAAGACCTAGGGATTGCAACTAGAAAAAAATAAAATAGCTGTGAGAACGGTGCTGGTGCAGGCAAACGATTCAGCTTGATCACATCTGGCAGAGGCGGGGAAATATCCACCATCTGCAGCCAACTGCTACGTCTGCTTTTGTACGTTGGAACAAGCTCTGGTGTCCCATGAACCTAAACACTCGGAAAAGAAAACTGGGTGAGATTGTACTGAGGACCCAAGTCTTTTTATCTCCTTCAGCTCCTGTTCCAGCAACAGCAGTAGTTAAATGTGCAAAAATGCTAAAGCACCTCACCCGTGTTCCTCAGCAAGATTCACAAACCAGGATCCTCGCTCTATGTTTTCTACGCAATAGCTGAACTCATGGAGGGGCAAAGACTCAGTGTGGATTAAGCAAGTGCTGCTCTCTCAGCAAATACACATGGTTATAAAGACGACCGTGAAAAAGGCAGAAGAAAGGAAATTGAGAGCCTGAGTTTCAGACTCAAATCAGTCACAGAATCATGGAATGGCTTGAACCGGAGGGGACGTTAAAGCCCATCCAGTCCCAACCCTACCAGGGGCGGGGACATCTCCCACTGGATCAGGTGCCCAAGGCCCATCCAACCTGGCCTTGAACCCCTCCAGGGATGGGGCAGCCACAGCTTCTCTGGGCAACCTGGGCCAGGGCCTCCCCACCCTCATAGGGAAGAAATCACTCCTTATGTCTAGCCTAAATCTGCCCCTCTCCAGGTTGTAGCCATTGCTTCTCATGCAATCACCACAAGCCTTTGTGAACAGTCCCTCCTCAGCTTTCCTGTAGCCCCTTCAGGTACTGGAAGGTCACTCTAAGATCTCCTCAGAGCCTTCTCTCTTCTCCAGAAGAGATCCTTTACACTCCAAACAAAATCAGTCCTTTACACTTAAGACCTTAAAAGCCTTTGTCATTGATGTCAGCTCTTGAAACAATCTGGGGTTGAGCGTCAGGACAGCAAAGCCTTAGACAGCAAGTCAGTAGGATCCCAGCAGTTCTCTAGAGCTTGGAGAGAGAAGTAACATGGATATCAATGCTCAGACTCAAGGTAGACAGACACCTGCCTTCCTCCATGGTCACAACCACTCTTCCAATTTGCAATTCACCTTTCAGTCAGTTTTTTCCAGCAAATTCAGTCCTATTAACTCCCTGCAGAGGTTAGCTAGAGCTCTCTGCAACTGCACCAATAATTATTCCTCAAAACCTGGATGCTACCCTGAAAGTAGAAAGAAACGTTCCATACAACAGTGGAGAAACACACCAGTTTTACAGTTATTTTTACAGAGTAAGATCTTTATTTCCTGATAAAGTGTCCATCTTCCACGCATGGAAACTCTCATTTCCACCAAATAAAACAAGTCGCTAATCTCTCTCATAGTTGTGCCAAATTCTGCCTTTGTTTTTTCCTTTAAATAGCAATAACGAGATTTTCCTAAAGGCTCCAAATCTCTGGCTACATCACACGTGGCAGTTTTACTTTAATTGTCAACCTGTAAAACCCAGGAGAACTCAGTTTCATTGGAAAACAGGTTCAGCATGTGGTGTGGTCTCCTTGGGACCATTTATGTGTTATCAGGCTCATTCACTTGTTCCCCACATCGCTGGCCATGGGGCACACATTACAAACACATCTTCTGTCTCTGGCACTGCCACGCTGAGCCCGCAGATCAAGTTTGGCTCACGCTGACCCTCCCTCTGTGCTTTCTCCCAGTCCCCATCTTCCCCAACGCTGCAGCGGGAAAGCAGACCGGATCGAGCATTCCCTGGGAAAATGATCATCTCTCATACCAGGGTCACATTCCTACATGCTTCTGGAAACCCTGTTGCTAAACAAGGCACATTCCTGTTTTTGGCAACTGGTAAGAGAAACACAAAGAGAGGATTTTAGGACTTGTGCAACCATTTAACAGACGTCAAAACAAAGTACAGGCAAGAAGGTCCTTGCCACCTTTAGCAGGTATGAAATGCCTGGTAATCCGTGCATGTCAATGATAGAATCATAGAATAGTTTGGGTTGGAAGGGACCTTAAAGCCCATCCAGTTCCACCCTCAGAGACATTTCCCACTAGGGATCAGGCTGCCCAGGGCCCA
>WAAB01013387.1:11650-27163 GCA_013389865.1 Piaya cayana | reverse complement strand
GGCAGAGCTTGAGGCCATTAATGTCATCAAGGATTGTCAGCCAGTGGTTCTTTTTCCGTATCATCTGATTACAGCTTAAAACTGTTAGCCCTTGGAGTTACATTTCCTATAATCATAGAATCATAAAATCGCCAGGTTGGAAAAGACCTCTTGGATCATCCAGTCCAACCATTCCTATCTGTCACTAAACCATGTCCCTGAGAACCTCTCTACCCTGAAATCCAGTCTGAACCTCCCCTTATGCAGCTTGAGGCCCTTCCCCTTTGTCGTATCACCTGTCACTTGGAAGAAGAGGACAGCACCCATGNTGTATCACTGCATAGGGTTGTTGTGCCCCCCAAGTGCAGGACCTGGCATTTGGTCTTGTTAAACCTCATGCCATTGGTCTCAGCCCAGTGATCCAGCCTGTTCAGATCCCTTTGTAGAACCTCCCTATCCTCCAGCAGATCGACACTTCCACCCTGCTTAGCGTCGTCCACAAACTTGCTAAGGGTGCACTCAATGCCTTCATCCAGGTCATTGATGAAGACCTTGAACAGGGCTGGACCCAGCACTGAACCCTGGGTAACACCACTTGTCACTGGCCTGCATCTGGAGTTAACTCCATTTCCCACCACTCTCTGGGCCCTCCAGCCAACCAGTTTTCCACCCAGGAGAGTGTGCACCTGTCCAGGCCGGAGGCTGACAGTTTCTGAAGCAGAATGCTGTGAGAAACTGTTTCAAAGGCTTTACTGAAGTCCAAGAAAACTATTTCCACAGCTGTCACAACCCAGACCCACGAGCCACACGCTCATATCCAGCCCTGACTGCAGGGGGGGAATTGGATTCGTTTGTCTGTGCTGCAATCCAGAGGCCAATAAGGTCACTCCCAGGGTTAATATCAAAACAGTATTTATTTCTGGCTTCGGCAAGCATAAACACACCAAGATACTGGGGCGCACAACAAAAACACGGGGGCATGCAACCACCGAAAGTTACAGAAATGAATTCCTGAAAACAACTGAGGTCCCTTGGACCATGCACACCATAAGGTAATGGGGGAGAGAGAGAAAAAAAGGGAGAGAAGGAAAGAAATCACCACATCGAAGGCAGCAGATGATCTCGGGAACACGTGGTCCAGGCCACGTGGTCTAGGCTGGTCCGATCAAAGTGTCTGAGTGAGAGCGAGCATGGAGGTGAGAGCGAGACTGCCCCCCTGCTTCCTTGAGAGTCCTTTATAAGGCCAGCTCGACCCCCATAAGCCTGTGTCTTTTTGGCGGCCCCGGAAGTGAGCAGGTAGGGGTTAGCAGGGGCAGCAGCAACGACTGCATCCCCTCCCCCCACCGAAGCCAGCTCTGGGGCTTCACCCCAGCGAGGGAGAACTGTGTCTGCTCCTACATTGCTCCCCCCACTGAACCTCAGCACTACAGATAAGCTGGTGCCACAAGTGGGTAGTCCTCAGACAAAATGTTTAAGGCAAACAGATAAACATAGTCTGACTTTACAACAGCCTTTCCCTCATCCAGTAAGTGGGTCAATGATAATGATAGTATTAAGTGTTATCATACTTCTTGGTAACTGAAATAAAGGAATACTAGTTGGGAATGAGATAGATGTATGAGATAGATGTGATTGATATATGCCATCTCCCTAAAAACCATGTGAACAGGCTGGTCTATAGGCTGCCTGAAAATGCAAGCGTTCAGGAGTTATCTGCTTTGTAATCACATCTCTCGGGAGGCTGCTTTTGTGTTAATAACCAAATTTCCCTTCTTACTTCTTCAATAAGATGGCCTGTGATGCAAGCCTTGCTTTTCTGACCTTCAGCTACTGTCTCCAGAACTTTTGTGGTGTGAGGAACTGGACATCTAACTAGTCATGCTTGACAGATAAATAGACATTGACCAAAATATGCCCACTGCTGCCTCTAAATCCTAACTTGCTTTCAGCTACTCAGTTTAACTTCCAGGAGAGTCACACTTTAACCCAACAATCATTTACTCTTTGGCTACTCACCATAATTCCATTTTTAGCATGTTGTATTGCAATGATCTGATAGTAATGAATCTACTCAGACCATGTGACATAGGTAAGTATTTTTATCTATTTTGTTGGTGGATTACCCATGGCAGAGAACTGTGCCATGAATAGGCAATGTCCCTGTGGCTCTCAGGATCAGCACTTCCCATGAGCAACTGCAGGCTTTCAAGTGTAGGATGTACTCTCTTGTGTAGCTGTCTACTTGTATTCAGAGGATTTGAATCCTCCACTTTTGGAGTAGCTTTGATAGCTTTTCTGATTGGTTCTTTCCTTTGCAGGTGACATTACAAAATTTGGTCGTGGGGATTCTGCCTCCCCGGCTCCTGCTTCTACACTTGCCCAGCCGCAGCAGAACCAGACACAGACTCACCATACAACTCAGCAGCCCTTCCTCAACCCAACTCTGCCCCCAGGGTACAGCTACACTGGGTTACCTTATTATGCTGGTGTGCCTGGTGTACCCAGTGCATTCCAGTATGGGCCGACTATGTTTGTAAGTGTGACAGCTTAAACTGTAACCCTCCCTTTGTGCCTCTCTGGTTTTGCTTTCTTCAGCCCAAACCTTCTACATCTTGGAATTACAAGATGGTTTGAGTTGGAAGGGACCTTCAAAGATCATCCAGTTCCAACTCCCTGCCATGGGCAGGGACACTTCCCACTAGATAGGTTGCTCAAAGCCCCATCCAACCTCACCTTGAACACTTCCAGGGATGGGGCTCCCACAACTTCTCTGAGCAACCTGTTCCAGTGTCTCACCATCCTTATCTTAAAGCATTTCTTCCTCATGTCCAATCTAAACCTACCCTCTTTCAGTTTAAAACTGTTGCCCTTTGTCCTATTGCTGTAGGCCCTACTAAAAGGTCTGTCACCATCTTTCTTGGAAGTCCCCTTGAAGTATTGAAAGGCTGCAATAATGTCTCTCTGGAGCCTTCTCTTCTCCAGGCTGAACAACCTCAACTCTCAGCCTCTCTTCATATGGGAGGTACTCCAGCCCTCTGATCATTTTTGCGGCCCTCTTCTGGACCCACTCCAACAGGTCTTTCTCATGCGGGGTACCCCAAAGCTGGATGCAGTCCTCTAGGTGGGGTCTCAGAAGAACAGAGTATTGTCGTCTTTTGCAGTCTGCAAGGGATCTCCAAAAATGTGCAAGCATGAGAAAATAGCTGCAGTCCCTTCCCCAAGAAAACAGGAAATCTCAAGGCCAGCACTCATGTACTCCTGCACAGATTACTGTAAATAGGCAGCTGCAGCTCATGGACTCAGTGTTCCTGAAAGCCCTTACCAGTCTCTGGAGAGTCAAGGGGAGACCCAAAGCTGATTCAGTGAGCTGAGAGTGCCTAGAAAATCCTTTTGAAAATGGGGTCTCCTCCATCAAGTCCAGAGAGCAGCATTGGTAGTCTTGGAAGGAAGAAGGTTATTTGGGAACAGGTGATGCTCCAGGCAGAAGGGCAGATGAGTCTATTTTAAGGCCCTGTAGGACTGTTTTATGAAAGAGCCTCAGGCAGGAGTTGATTCCTGGAGAGAGCACTGTGGTTGCTCCTTCTTTAGTTTGCGAGTAAGAATTTGCTGTTTACAGTTAGTATATGAAAGAAATACACAGCCTGTTCTGAAACAGGCTTGCACTGCAATCAGAAGGGAAACTAGCAGAAAACTTGAGGCTTGCACAAAGCCACTACAGCAAGCTACTTCTGGAAGCATAAGTGCCATGTCCCACACCATCCCAGTGCTCTGAACTCCAGATTAAATTTCCCATGTGAGGTGGAAGTGCCTTCCCACTAGATAGATGGCAGAGGGAAGCTTGTGTTTTGCATGCCGTTCCCCAGTTAACAGCGCCTTTTGTTCCCTTCCTTTGTCCAGGTACCTCCAGCATNGTAAGAATTTGCTGTTTACAGTTAGTATATGAAAGAAATACACAGCCTGTTCTGAAACAGGCTTGCACTGCAATCAGAAGGGAAACTAGCAGAAAACTTGAGGCTTGCACAAAGCCACTACAGCAAGCTACTTCTGGAAGCATAAGTGCCATGTCCCACACCATCCCAGTGCTCTGAACTCCAGATTAAATTTCCCATGTGAGGTGGAAGTGCCTTCCCACTAGATAGATGGCAGAGGGAAGCTTGTGTTTTGCATGCCGTTCCCCAGTTAACAGCGCCTTTTGTTCCCTTCCTTTGTCCAGGTACCTCCAGCATCTGCTAAACAGCATGGAGTCAACCTAAACTCTGCCTCGACTCCTTTCCAGCAAGCGAGTGGCTATGGGCAGCATGGCTATGGAGCAGGTATGCTTACCACTGCACTTTTCATGTGAGCATCTGCAGAACTGCTTGCACACTGTAACATCTTGTCTTGTACACACTGGCAGGCTATGATGACTTAACGCAGGGAACGGCAGCTGGAGATTACAGCAAAGGAAGCTACAGTGGGTCATCTCAAGCACAAAACAAATCTGCTGGCACTGGGCCTGGGAAAGGTAACACATGAGACTTGAGCTTGCTCCTGAGGGGGATTTAGTAGGGCAAACTCCCAGTATTGCCAGTGCTGTGCAGTCAACACAGCAGCCAACTCTAAACAGGGTCACGATCCAAGCTGTTTCTCCATCTCCTATATACAAAATGCTTTTTTTAATGGCCCAAGTGTTCCTTCTAAACCTCATGGCTGAACTTTGCACAAGGATTTGTGTAGCTGATGTGCAGCTTTGTCCACAGTTTTATGTGGGAGAAATGGTGAACTGTTTCCTCTGGCAAAGATTTATTTGCTGAAGAATAGTGGTCCTGCAGCAGTGCTGTGTTTTTAAAGCCTAAACAGTCGAATGCTGCTGCTGAAATGGTCCTCTGCCTAATGATGACTAGGTTTTGAGTTTGTTGGTAGGCACCTGAGATAGCCATGTGTTAAGAGCAAGCAGGGCAGGTCACACATCTTGGGTCTATTGTTTCAATTGTTGTTCATACACACTGTAACTCATTACATTGTTTCATGCCTGGAAATGTTTCCTTTGTGACTAAAGGCAGAAGAATTTATACAGCTTATATGAAAGCTTTATTTTGCACATACTAGTTAGACCTGAGAAATATATACTGACCTGCTTAGCACTAACTAGTTCATCCTTAGGCTTGAGCAAATACCAAGCATTTGCTGTGCATTTGAAACACCAACTAGATTGTCTTCAGCCAAGAGCTGATCAACACTTTCCTCTGTGGAGGAGCAATCCAAAAAGAAGTGATGCCCTAGGAAGGGCACAACCTTAAAGCAGTAAACACCCTCTGAGTCAAATCCTCTGATTCTCTGGCCAGAACTGCTGGTTTTATTCTGATCCAAATAAAATTATTAGAGCCAGTCTTTAAAGACACTGAATAAGTGGCTGGTTTGAGAGTTGCTTCACTGGCAAGTGAGTGTTTCTGAGCCTGTTGTGTCACCATCTGGTTCAGCTGGAAGCCATCCTGAATCAGTGATGTCACTTCTCTCAGGGCAGAGGAATATTGCAGGCCTCTCCCTACTGCAGGGCCTGAAAGGACAAGGGCTCAAATGTGTAGCAGGTGCTGAGTCTCATCACTCAGCTCACTACTGGAAAGCTCTTGAATGAGCCAAATCTTAGAGCCAAATCTGAGGGGAAAGATGGCTTTTTGTGAGTTTAAATGGGCAACCTGCTGCCTGGTGAAGGCATTTGAATCCAAGTAGTAACTTCTGGGTTGTGGATGTGGGTGAATTTATACCAGTGGGCTGGTTTCCCCCTCTGCAGTGTAAGCAAGGAACCAAGTCCTTTCTTCTGTTCCTGTGTGGCGTGCCATGGGTTTGAGAGCACGGAGAACCTTGCCGGGCTGGCCGGCAGCAGCAGCAGGACTTGTGGACGAAGGTGCATCCACTGAGGCCGCCAGAGGTGCCAGGAGCAAAGCATGGGGCTCATGCTTGGGTGGTGGCTTTTCTGTTTTCCAGGTGTTTCTGTGACCTCAAGTAACACAGGTGTGCCTGATATCAGTGGCTCAGTCTATAACAAGACTCAGGTGAGCATAACTGGACCCTCTTCCCTCATGGCCTCTGTTCTTTCCATGCCAGTCGGTCTCAGGATCAGCAGGCTGTGGCATTTCTTAGGCTGGCTCTGTTTGCTGTCAGTCTCACCCTCTGTCTCACCACTTCTGCCGTGTCAGCTCCTGAGGGCAGCTGCTGGCATAGGCACAGCACTCCACACTGCTGCACACTGCCCATGCTGCTCCATGTGTGTTGTGTTCTGGGTGCAAATGAAATGTGGTGGTGCTAATTTTTTAGTCAAAATAGCCCTGAAAGTGGATGAGTTGAGAGGTTGTTTGCTTTTCACTAGAGAGACCAGTCAGTAGTGCCCACCCTTAACACTGAGGGTCCCTGTCCCATACTCTACTGTGGCTGTTGCTTGGCACGCAACTTCCCAGGTAAAGCAGAAAGTGCTTTGACAAATTATGGTGTGCAGTGGGCTTATGTCCAGATCCTGTTTTCTCCTTCTTGCACACGCAGCTGGGGGAATTGATGTCTGGCTATGATCCATGCTTACAGTTAGGAAGCCAGCTCTCAGCTACGTGCTTTAGTGTTAGCGGTCAAGCTTTAGTCAGGGGGAGGAAAGTCTTATTGCAAGTTCTTCTTGCAGTTTTGTTGGGCCTCCCTGGGTAGGTTGAGTAATTCCAGGCTGAACTCCCACAATGTGTGAAAGACTGATTTTGTGCAGCTGCTACCATCCTATGTCCCACTGAGTAAAAAAGCATTCAGAGGGAAAAATGGAGCACAGTACCTGTGTGTCAGGGCCTACTCCTGAGACACCACCAGTGTTCAGGCCCCTTCTGACCTGCACAAAGAGAGAGGGTCGTTTGATATCTGCACAGTAACTCGGAGACCAACAAGTATCTCAGGATAAAACCAAATACAGCATTTATTTTGGACACAGCCAAAATAATAATCCAGATACTTGGGTGCACTCTGAGAGGGAACTTCCCAAAGTTGCAAAACCAAATCTCAATTTGGTCAGATTACAATCTGATACCTTGAACACAGCCAAGGTTGTGAAACATAACTTGGATCTGATCCAACACACCACAATGTCCAGAGAGAAAAAGAAAACACAGTAAGATAAGTAAGAAAGAGAGGAAAAAAGATGTAGGTAGCAGGGAGAAAAGGAAAAAGAGGATCATCACTCCAATGGGGCACAGCAGTTTCTCTGGAACAAGTGGTCCATCTGACAGCAGCTGTAGAGCAATTCTTCAGGGACACGTGGTCCGGTAGTTCTTCCCATCCAGTTCTATGGGGTGGTGGGTGCAGCCACGTGCCTTCTTGCAAGTTCTTTTATAAGGCAAGTCTGTGCACCATTAGCATGAGGGATGGTCTTTCTGTGCCTGTGCAGAAGCTCCTTTGGGAGAGTCTGGGGGGCTCCAGGGCAGTCAGCCTGCTGCTGCACCTCCTCCCCATTCTGTAGCATAATCCTACGCCTCCCCCTCCCATTGAACCCGGAGCCACAGACAAAGCCCTCAAGCTCCGGCAGACAGCCCTGCACTCAGACAATGTAAATTACTTGATCTTTACACCGTGTAAATAAATATAAAATTAAATAAAATAAAATGTTAGAGGCATTAGTCCGGAATATGGGTGAGAACAGGAACTGAAACTCATCTGCTGAACTGCTCACAGGTATTCAGTGTGACTTGGCTTGCTTATGGGATTCGTGAAAGGTGCAGGTGATGTGTGTCTGGGCCACTCTTGTTCTTGTCTGGTCACCGTGGGGCTGCTCTCACAGTCTCTGACACTGTCCCACTCATCTCCTGTGCAGACGTTTGACAAGCAGGGATTCCATGCTGGCACGCCACCTTTCAGCCTGCCTTCTGCTCTTGGATCTACTGGGCCCCTGAATCCTGGTGCTGCTCCAGGTTATGCTCCAGCCCCGTTTCTCCATATCTTGCCTACACATCAGCAGCCTCATTCCCAGATGTTGCATCACCATCTTCAGCAAGATGGGCAGGTGAGTCAGCCCCTTCTGCCTCTGCAGCATGCCAGAGGGCAGATTGTGCCCATCCACATCCCAGCAGGGTCTTGAGGATTTTTGCTTCCTTCTGGTTTTTGCTTTGCTCGTTTGGAAAAAAGGACCTTGACAGGGACTGCAGACTGACAGACTCAATGCCGTTGACCAGCTTGGGGAGGGAATCTCATGAAGTTCAGCAAGGGGAAGTGCAAAGTCCTGGCCCTGGGGAAGAACAACCCCACTAGTACATGCTGGAGGCCAAAGCAACCTGGCAGGAAAGACTTGGGGGTCCCTGTGGACACCAAGTTGACTATGAGCCAGCAATGTGCCCTTGCCACAAAGAAGGTGATTCAAATAATGGAGTTTCCAAGCCCCCTTGCTTTCTAACACTCCTCATCGAAGTGGGAGGCTAGGTGTGGCTGGGAAAGTATTCCAAGATAATAACACAGTAACAACTGAGTTATTATTAAGCAGGTATTCTCTTTATTTGCAGCGCTGGGTGCATGGGGGAATTGCTCCTCCAAAAACATGCACACTAAGCAAGAAAACCACACATCTTTTATGTTACAGATCTGTGCATATTCATTTCATCTCCCAAAACTGTATTACATATTCATTCTTTTTTGAGAAATCATTAACATGTCTCCATGCCTCGTTCACATGCGCAGTTGGTCTTTTGAGTGGTCATGAGGATCCCTCCTGGGTTCCAAAGATGAAGGCTAGAAGTCTTCCTCGTTTGTAAACTTTCAACCTTGAGGGGGGTGCAGCCCAAACTTTGAGAAAAACAGTTCTTTTCTACTGTGGAGGCAGTGTGGATTCCAGGCTTCCTTATCTTATCTTGAGCGATGCCTGTTCCTTGCACAATGGGTCCGCCTTCAGAAAAACATTCCTCAAGGCACGTACCGATATAAGATATTCAAACTTAGACAATTGCTATTGATTAATACAGAAGCTTAAACATTTGCCACTTATCAAAGGCTAATGGTACCCTGGGCCACACCTGGAGTCCTGTGTCTAGTTCTGGGCTCCCAGTACAAGAGAGACATGGACATAATGGAGAGAGTCCCAACGAAGGGCCACAAAGATGATGAAGGGACTGGGGCATCTCTCCTTTGAGGCAAGGCTGAGAGAACTGGGACTGGTTAGCCTGGAGAAGAGAAGGTTCAGGGGGGAGCTCATCAATGTATATAAATACCCAAAGGAAGGGTGTAAAGAAGATGGAGCCAGGCTCTTGTCAGCAGTGCCCAGTGACAGGATTGAGGGGAAAACACAGGAGGTTCCCTTGGAGTATCAGAAAACACATTTATACTGGGAATGGTGACCAAGCACTGACACAGCTTGCCCAGGGAGGTTGTGGAGTCTCCATCCTTGGAGCTGTCTGGATATGGTCCTGAGCAACTGGCTCTAGGTGACCCTGCTTGAGCAGAGGGATTGAATAAAATACCTTGAGAAATCCCTGCCAGCCTCAGCCAGCCTGTGATTTTGTGAAGAGGCCATCCTGATGTGGGGAGTGGAGTGATGGCCTGAGGTGTGAAGGCAAGGCAGGTGCTGCTGTCCCATGGCTGTGACAGGAGAGCAGGATGTGAGCGCTTTTACTGTAACTGGGGAAAAAAATGAAGCATCCCCTTGCAGATTGCATGTCAACTCTAATTTCTGATTTGGTTTCACCAGCCCATGCATTTCCTTTCTTCACTATAAACGTTCCTGAAAAAACAATGTTCTGCCTTAGAGTCCAGAAATAGGAAATTATTTCTCTCTCTGAATGTGTGACATCCTTGGCTGGTGCACTGTCTCCCTTCACCCTGAGAGAGCTCCCTTTGTTGTCCCAAGTCCTGCTCCTCTCCTTCCTTGTGCTTGAACCTATCAGTGAGATGGTGCATCCCTGCTCTCCTGCTTGGTGTCCCTGTGGCTGTTTGTCCTGGCTTGCAAGACACAGATGTTGCAGAGCAGAAACACATCTGTTTGAGGGGGGACCGTTGCTATGTTGGTAGGTGCTGATGCCTGCTGATCCTTTCCAATTTCTAGGGTGGATCCAGCCAACGCAACCAGCCCAGCACCATGCAGCAAAAGTCTCAGGCTACCAAAACCGCCTATGGCACTTCTCCGTACTGGACAAACTAAATCAAAACTGGGGAGGAGGGAGAGAATGAAAGGAGAGGAGGAGAAAAAAATAGCCAAAATAAAAGAGAAAAAGAAACAAAGCTGAAGCCCATTCCTGGAATTATTAAGAGAAATAACTGTTCAGCCAAACATCTGTGCGAGGAGAACTGCAACCAGCCATCCTCTGTGTGACTCACCTGCTTCCTCTTTGAGTTGCTGGTGTATGTAATATATTTATGTACGTATGTGTAAATGTAATAGACCCTAAATGTGGTTTTCTGCACCTTGCAGTCTGTTTTATTTTTTTTTTGTAGGAAAAGTAATAATTCATTTCCCATCTGCACCAGGGCATCCTTATTTTTTTTAAAGCTCTATGGACTTTATAACTGTCAAAGGCAAACTGCCATTTTTTGGAGCTGAGTCCATTTGTTTAATGCAATTCTAAATTAAATAAGGAGGCCTGCCCTGTTGACGAAGGGAGACAGGACATCCGATGATTGTCAGCAAGTCCCAATTTTATTATGAGTGGCGCTTAGTTAAATACAGTCAATAATGAGGTTCATACATATTGCAAAAGCTGAGCTCCTAATTGGTCAGTGAACTAAAGTGTGCAAAATATAAACAACCCGTCCCCCCAGGTGCAGCTGGGTGCTGTGAGATTCACTCCCTACTCATTCTTCCCACCGAAGCTCTAACCAGGGTCTCACGAATCCCTCATTGCCAAGGACACTGCACCCTTATCAAGGCCTCCCAGCCTATCTGTACCCCTTCTGGCGAAGGCATTCCTGAATAAGACTCTCCACACTGCCCCTGTCAAGATGTGTCCTGTTGGTTTGATTTCTGCCACCAGCCCCCAATATAGCTGTTACTTTAAAGAGGGGAAGGAAAAAAATTGTTTTGTGGGCTTTCCGCTCTCTTGTTTTCCCTTCCTTCTTACTGTGGAAGATGAACTTTTGTGGGCAGTTTGGTCACCGTGGTCCTGAGCTGCAAGCCTCACCTTTTTATTTTTCAATTTTTTAATAATAATAATAATAATAATAAAGGCAGAATTTTCTTTTTTTTCTTTGTGGTTGGTTGGTTGTTTCTCTAGCAAGAGACTTTGGATGGCTCAGTGTGTCCTGGAACCTCCTTTGCATCATTTGAGGCAAAAGCAACGTAGTGGTTTCTTAAATAAAAGTATAAGCTGTGTCTTGTACCTCTTTTTTTTTGCCCTGAGTCACCCTGCCCAGGAAAGCCAAAGCTACTCGATGAAAATGTCACTTGTCCCTCCCCACATTTTAAAACCAAAGGCCCTGGAGGCAACTCCCGGTCCTTCTTGTCCTACACTTGTATGATGAATGTTTTAGGAGTTTTATTTCTTTTTAGGTCTTCCTCCACCTAATAAAGACCTGACCATATAATTGGTGTTTGTCTGTATTTTCAAAGATTCCAGGGTTTTACAGCCTGCCCCTTTCTGTCTGTTCCTGCAACAAAGGCTGAGCTGGGAGGGTAAGAGGTTATGTCAGCTGGGGACACAGAGTACCATGACAAAGGTGAGTGCACCTTAGTGTTGAGAGGTGTTGGGTTCCTGTGGGCTGCTAGGATAGGTAAGGAGGGAGCACAGCTGCAATACTACCTACCCTTCCTTTGCCCATGAGGTCCATGGCCTCAGCCAGGACAGTCAGTGGTGAGGGCTCCTGAGGGACAGCTGCTGGCCCAAGCTCACCATCACATCCTGGTCCTGTGCAGCAGAGATGAGTAAATAAATGTAAAGCTGTATGTGTCCATACAGCAGGAGAGGTGCTTTTTTTGCACTTCCTAGTTCTGTTTCAAGACTCCCAAGGTTCTACTATAAGAAAGAAAAGTGGATCTCAGAGTCACACTTTCACCAGCTCTCATGTCATATGAGACCCAGTTGGTTTGGAAGAAGTTAGTGTGTCACCCAGCCCTCCCCCTACCTCTGAGCAGCACAGTAGGAACTGCACTGGCATTCTTCTGTCCCACTGCCATTGGCTTTGGGGTCTGAATGTCAAGGAGGGCAAAATGTTTCTGCAGGCTGGAGTCTGACTGTCAGCTTGTACAAGGGCTGTACCAGCAGCTACTCCCACAGGTCTCACAGCAATGGTAACTCATTTACCTGCAGTCAGAGCTGCTGCCACACAGGAACTGTTCTTTGAAAAACCAAACTTCTCCCAAAGTCATCTTCACACACACAATGGATTTCTACAAACAAGAAACTGCTTCCTTGTAGCTGTGTGTCAGGGTCCAGAAACAGTTGCAAGTAGCAAAAGGCAACACGTGAGCATTGGTGCCAGCATATAGCATCCCCCTGAGCCTTAGGTTTGTTACAGAATAGCTGCAAGGGAGACTTCAGCCAGTGCTTCTTTGCTGTCCCCAGCTGCACAACTTCATCCTCAGCAGTGGTTGTGGGCATGGAAGTACTTCCACACCTGGAGGGAAGGGACTGTGTTGGCACCCTCTTCTCCAGCAGAAGGCAGCAAAGGCAACTCCAGCACCTTCCCAACTGCTCTGAGCAGCCACAGGTAGTCTCTATTTAGGCAAGACTAAACAGGATGTTTTCCCATTTTGCTATGCAGAAGAGCCCTACTGGAACTGACAGCAGCAATGTCCTTTTTAACTCCCTGTGCCATAGTCTGATGGTAGAGCCATAGTTATTCAGCCATCAAGGAAAGGGGAGGGGGGGAAGAAGGGAACCTGCACAAGTGGCAGCCAAGTGAGCTGGAGTGTTTGTCCTGCCTTTGGTACTACAACTGCTGGATGAAGCAGCTACCGACAGCTCTTGATAGCCTAGTGCCATAGGAGCCAGACAGGACATGAGATACAAGCAAGCCTAATCCAAGCCAGCACCATCCATCTCAGTCCCATTCCCCAGTATGGATACTCCTCTAGGAAGGCAGCTCTGAAATGTCACCATTCCTCCAGCATGGCTGTGAAGCAGAAGCACTCAGGCCACAACCACAGTTAACTGAGCAGTTGTTATGCCATAAACTATGCCAACTGCCACTTGGCAGCCACTGATTTTACCTTGACTGCAGCAGGGCAAGCACCCTGAAGGCTCTGCAGTGATGACCTACATTGCTCTGCCAGTCTTCTCCATGAGGTCAAAGCCTCCTGCCCCAGCAATCCAGCTGGTGGGGTGACGGCGGGGGGGGGGGGTGTTGTCTGACTATTTCAGGCATGCCCAAGCTGTGCTGCAGTCATGTGAAACCATGAACCAACTTACCATTGGTCTCCCTCTCCTGACTTAGGAAGACTAAATACCACAGCAAAGCCCATGATCTTTTGCCAAAGTACTCTAAGTCAGTTTGTTCTTTAGTCTTGGGTTCAGGCAGGCAGCTGTGAAAGAGTGGCTGTATTTTCCAATAACCTTCTAGATATTTATGTATAGGCATTGATACTGAAGCAGCACTGAAACTGTGAATAGCTGTTATTCAAAGCTTTAAGTAACCCATGCAAACAGACCAGCTCAATTAACAGGGAAGTAACAATACAGGGATATTTTCATTTCACATTTTTATTAGTAGACAGATGTACAGAAAAGACAATTAAACTACTGAAGGGGAAGACAGCACAAAAAATGTATCAGTTAAATCTTTCTGGTAAATTATACTGAAGAAAAGAAGGAAAACATATTGGGATTTCAGTTAAGAAACCTACTAAAAATCTAGTGTACCCTGCTGGTTTCAGAATGGTTGAAAACTGCATTTGAAGGGGCTTGTACTTGCAAGCGTAAACACTAATATTGGCTGAGACAGGAGAAAAGGGTCAAGAAAAAAAAATTGAATACACATAGCAGGTAAGCATTTTTCCACACTCACTTAAAAAGTTTCAGAATTACCCTCATATTTCAGTTTGTATCTCAAGAAAAGGAAGCCTGCAAGTCAACAAGCAATGACATTGCATTGGACAGTGGGGAAGAGAAATTAGCCTGGTTGATAAAGGAGCTCTCGAAATAGGTTGTCTTTTGACTTTATAAAAGGGGAACAGAAGATAACGCACCTTGCAACACCAAGCTTGAAAATACACATTACTGGAGAGTATACAGTGAAGACAGTCAGAAGTACAAGGGAAATCTTGAAAGATGCAGTATCCTCATTTCAAACCAAGTCATCAGCACAGCCAGCATTGTCATACTCTGCTCCTTCACCCCCCAACAGCCCTCCCCAAAAGCTGGAGGTTGGTGTCCCTGTCGCAGTGCAGCCCCCAGACCAGTCCTACAACCAGGAGAGGATGCCCAGGGACACATTTGCCAGCACCAGTGCTGCCCTTGTCAGGCTGAAGTGAAGCTGAGGGTGCCCCACACTGTCATTAGATGCAGGGAAGCCCCGCTGCCAGCTCCAAAAAGCACCAGAGACTGAGTCAGTCCTTGCTGGAAGGACAAGCTGAAGCAAGCAGCCCATATGGGACACTTCAGAGGGATCCAGCTGCCTCCCCGGATAACATGCAAGCAGGAGGGGAGCTGTGGAACAAGGCAGAGGGATGAACCACCAGCACACCCTGAGGCAGAGGAGCTGGGACTGTTCCTGCTGCAGCAAATCCTAGCCAAGCAACATTTTAAAAACACATCTGGCTCTCTCACTTCAGAGCCTCACCAGATTTCATCCTCTTCCCAAGGGCTGCCTTCCCCTCCTAGGAACACACTTGGAGCTTGCTCTCATCTCATGCCTCGCACCAGGACACAGCAACCAAGCTGATGGCAGAATAAAGTTAACTCCCACCAAAGCACCCCTCAAGGGACCATAGCTGGTGGCCTCCCATTGAAAACCCTGAGAAATACAAAGGAGAGGCATAAGCACACATCTAAGCCCACAGCTCCTATCAGGGTAACTGTTTCTGTACCTGTGGGAGTGAAGGGTCTTGCCCAAGCAGGGCCAGCACCTTGGATCTCCTCCTGGAGGTGCCAGGGCTCAGCACAGGAGGATAGGGCTGCCTACTGATCAAGGGATCACGTGAAAGGTGAATTCACGCCACTGGCAAACAAGGCATCACAGGCAAACAAGAGCAGCACACTGAAATGGGGTGAGGGTGCTGAGGGACCAAGGAAGAAGGTTCTGCAGAGACAAGCATGCAAGAATCACAGAATCACCGGGTTGGAAGAGACCCATCGGATCATCGAGTCCAACCATTCCCATCAAACACTAAACCATGTCCCTCAGGACCTTGTCCACCCGTGCCTTAAACACCTCCAGGGAAGGTGAATCAACCACCTCCCTGGGCAGCATATTCCAATGCCTAATGACCCTTTCCATAAAAAACTTCCTCCTAATCTCTAGCCTAAATCTCCCCTGGCGGAGCTTGAGGCCATTTCCTCTTGTCCTGTCCCCTGTCACTTGGGAGAAGAGGCCAGCTCCCTCCTCTCCACAACCTCCCCTCAGGTAGTTGTAGAGAGCAATGAGGTCCCCTCTCAGCCTCTTCTCCAGGCTAAACAA
>WAAB01013387.1:0-10510 GCA_013389865.1 Piaya cayana | reverse complement strand
GGTCTTTGCCAACCTGAATTCTAGTTCAGCCTTAGCCCCTCTGATTTTTTCCCTACACGACCTCACTTCCCTCCTGTAGTCCACCCAAGAGGCCTGCCCCCTCTTCCAGAGCCTATAAACATTTCTCTTCTTCCTGATGTCACTTGAGATCTCTCTACTCAACCAAGCTGGTTTTTTCCCCTGCCAGCTTTTTTTCCGGAACACGGGGATGGATCGCCCCTGCCCGCAAGGGAAGACCCCAAGCTCTGCCAAGAGCTTCCAAAACACATGCAGGAGGCTGAAGTGTGCTGCTAAATAGCCTGTCAAACCACCCTCTTTCAGCCTGAAAGCACTGTGTACTCCTTACCTGTGGGGTTGCACACTCATGCCCCAGCCAGGAAGGGGAGAGCCCAGCACACACATATCCCTCTGCCCCATGCCCCAGCCCTAGTCACCACTGCAGGCACAGGGACAGACTGGCCACCCCAGACAGACAGCAAGGGAAGCTTTGACTTCTGCTGGCCCTGCAGAGCTGCATTCACCAACACATGATCTACATAAGCAACAGAAAGAAGGCTCAGGCCAGCACTGGTCTTTGCAGGAAGCAAGGGCTGCTATTGAATACTGGAGCAGAAGGCTCTCCTACTGCCAAAACCAAGTTCAGGATGAATGCTGGCCCACTGGGCAGCAGGATGCAGATCTGTTCTCCTCACTATGTAGTGGGGCAGCTGGCAGTATATCTCAGCAGTACGGCTAAACTGAACTTTTTCAACCCTAACCTAGTGCAAAAAAAATATTATAAAATAAATAGCAATCCAGGGCTCAGCTGTACAGATGTGAAATATTGAGTGTTTAATTTAGGGTTCATATCGCAAGGCTTTTCAGAGTTGAAGCTGATTGTGCCCTCTGGGCCTCCAGGTGCCAGCTATTTCTTGAGCAGAACTTAAACAAGAACTTATAACTTGAGCAGGCTAAAAAGGAATACTGTACCTTTCAGTAACATCCCATCAAGCTCAACACACAGTAGCTTTACACTCTGTCCCACACCTTATAAAGGAAAAGCCACCACCACAAGGCTAAATGAATGTACACATGCTATTATTGCAAATGGAGCAGCAAAACCTTGGCAATTTGATTTGTGTGGATTTGTTTTTCTTCCCAGTAAATGCAGCACTTGAGCTCCTGAAAACCCAGCTTCCAATAGGTTTGTTCCAGCTTTAAATACATTAAACATCTCAATGTAAGACTATTTAATTCAAGAATCTAAATGCAACCAAACCTGTTTTGCTGTGAGCATTTTTGTAGAAGTGAAAAGGGGAGTTTGTTTTTTAAAAGAAATCATAATACAGTGATGAAAGAGTTAAGAATGCAAGAATTCAGACATTCTGTGAAGGGTTTCTAAGAGGTCCATAAAAAAAAGGAGCAAACAGATCCATACAACAGGAGACAGCAGGAGTGACAGGTTTTTTGACATATTCCACCAACCCCTCCTTTTTTGCTGGACTTCTGCTAGATTACTGCTGCTCCTTCCTGGCCTGAGTTGGCAGGGCAGTTACAGGGGCACAGAGGAAACAGGTCACGACTCCTCATTGCCAGAATCATCATCATCATAACAGTCGGCATCCTCCTCCTCCTCATCTTCATCATCAATGTCATCATCATATAAGTCGTCATAAAGCAAATCTGAACTGTTGTCATTGGAAGGCACTTTAGTTTTGATGCAGTACTCTGCCAGCGTAGTGGGGACCTTCACGCCATCCTTCTCTGCCTCGACTTTGGTAGCCAACACTTGTTTCCTGTGGGGAGGAGGACACAGCAGTGTGAGCAGGGCTGCATGCTGGCAGCAGCATGGCTTAACACCCCCATCTGCCAGACCCACCCTCCCAGCAGCTAAGTCAGGAGAGCTGATGTTTGGCTGAACGATGGTCAAGACTGAACAGTGCTTCCAGTTAATCAAACCCAGCTTTGCAAACACTTGTTAAATCCCACTGATGTTCCTCTAAATTGAAGGGACAAACTTATGATTCATGAGAGCATCAAGCACAGAATTAGTAGAATGCAGTCAGTCTGAATCACATTTCAAGCAACGCAGGCAGCACTCAAAGGCAAGTGGAGACTTTAGCTGGAATTTACTAGCAGCCAGTAGGTTTTGCAGAGCATCATCCCAGAGTAGTCTGAAAAAAAGATCAATTTAAAGACAGATCAGCCTGGTCTTCCTGCTCCAGAAGTTTGCACTGCTCCTGTGTGCTGAAAAACCTAGAGGGACCAGAAGTGTGGACTTGGAATAAAACTATAAAATTAATTTCCAAAGTAGCAACCACAGCAAGAAGCTGGTCATACAGCATCACACAAGGCAAAACTTACCTTATGATTTCAGCATATTCCTTGTCTTTTCCTTTACTGTCCCTCCATTTCCTGAACATGACTGATGCGTCCACATTGGCAGGAGAGAATGTGTTGGGCTCATTAAGCAAAGAGATTACACTCAGTAAGATAGTCCTGAAAAAGGTAACCACAACAGCAGAGTCAGAGCTAACATATTCATGGATCCTGGATGCTGACAACTTTACATGCTGCATCAGAAACTTGTTTAAAGTCAAAACTTAAGCTAAGGATAACAGTTGAAGTGATAGCAAATATTTATGAACTTCAGGTCCCAGCCATCAGCATAGGGAAGGTGACAATACAAGGTCCTCAAGGACCCAGTCTGACTACAGATCATTGTATCTGTGCCATGCTTGTGAAAGGATGGCAGCTAAAGCTCAGATCAGACCCAAATTCAGCTTGTCCACACCACCCATGTATGGTGCAGAATGGAAACCAGCTTGGTGAACTGCTCCTGGTGATATTTGGTGTTCCATCAGAAAGCCAGGGTCTCCACCTGCCCCCTGCATAGGCAGGGGGACCACCATGACCCAAGACCATGAGATGAGGCTGCATTGCCTTCCCTGCCTCACTGTCTGTGAGGAGGTTAGAGCTATGGCTGGGTCTCTGCCTTCCTCAGCTCATGCACAGCTAAGGCTGCTTTAACAGTACACTAGCACAGCAAGGTGAAGACAGAGCAGATGTTTTTCAATACCCAGGCAAGCCACCAAGGATCCAGCAGGATTCAGCTACTGGTACTAAGCAAATCCAGCATGGACCAGACATGTAACCCCTGGCAGAGTGCCTTCCTGGATTTCTAGCAGCATACAGAACTGCTAGCTTCTCCACTCTGCTGGCATTTACCAGAACAAACACCACCTCTCTCACCCAGATCCTTCTCTTGCATTTCCTACAACCCTTTGCACTTCAAAGATTCATCCCTTCACTGCTCACACAGTGCCACAACCAGCACAAAACTCAACAGCAAGTCACATCAGGCAGGTCTACACATCCAAACACCTGGCTGTAGCTACAACTGCAATAGTTTCATGTGTCCAAGGTGGTCCTGCTGACAATAGCTTTCAATTTAAATGGAAAGGAAAAACAAGAAACAAGGAATAAGCCTTGAAATACAGCAGTACATAGCAACTGCTTTGCAGACTTGAATAAAAGGAGACTACAGCCCCAGCTGTACTTGTGATGATTTAGGAGCACATTCAGAGCAGTGTGTACTGAGCACATCTACCAGATCATACTGCTGGGATACAATTCCAGGAAATGCTTGGTCATTTGGATGCTGAGTTTCTTGAAAACTTTTGAAACTAAACCCTTGTGCCTGGACAGACTGTTCAGCATAGCTATCAGGAGAGACTTCTACAGTTTATTCTTCAAATTATATAATTCAGGAAGAAAAGAGAACAGCAGCTCTAGAAAAAAAATGTCTAGTCAGACTGGAATGATGGGCAGAAGAGAGATAGTCTTCTACTTCATCACAAGAATTAATTTAAAAGCCTTTGGTTCTCAACAAACAGACTATAAAGCCAGCATGTCAGCTCCAGCATCATTGCAGCCTAGGGAAGGTTGAGGACAGGAATCGTGTCTGGAGTTCTGCTCTACCATAATTCCATCAACAAAATGAGAAGCAGATTTCCACTGTGGTGCCCCAGACTCCAAAGTCACTGCAAAGCTACTTAAATACACCAAGTCAACTATCTATTAGAGGTGAACTATCTCTGAACGCCCCATTCCCAACCATTACATCAGATCAGTTCCATCACTGCCAATACCTTAAGAGCTGGACAGTCTGTTCACTTTCTTATCCATATCAAGAGGGTTGGAGTTAGAGCAAAGTACACTAACAAAAAGGGGACCCAGCACATGGGATCTGACAGGACCAAAACCACAAAAAGAAGTTGAACCACGTGTGACTGCAAACATCCTTAGCATCAGATACAAACTGCACCAGACTGGATACAGCCTGACCCTCTGCAATTTTGTCAGGGATTTGTTTCTGCCTTGGGTGAGGTTGATCTAGGGTGATGGACTCTTCTCTCAAGTGACAGGGGACAGGACAAGAGGGAATGGCCTCAAGCTCCACAAGGGGAGATTTAGGTTGGACATTAGGAAAAAAATTTTCACAGAAAGGGTCATTGGGCACTGGAACAGGCTACCCAGGGAGGTGGTTGATTCATCCTCCCTGGAGGTGTTTAAGGCACGGGTGGACGAGGTGCTGAGGGGCATGGGTTAGTGTTTGATAGGAATGGCTGGACTCGATAATCCGGTGGGTCTCTTCCAACCTAGTTATTCTATGATTCTTTTTGCATGACAAGTAGGGATTTCAGTCCTGCTTTCTTACACCCCCCATCCTATTCTGGGAAACAGTAGGATTGTCAGTTGCCAGTCACTTAGCTCTAAGTGTTTATGGTGGTGTTGTCTTTAGGAGTGAGTCCCTCTGCATCCCTTTATCAGTAAAGGAGAGAAGCCAGCAGAGACTCAAGGTATCAGATCTGTTAAATGCCTTTTCCTTTCATAAGGCTCAGACACAGATGAATTTCACTCAAATCAGACATTACCCCGGTATCCAGTGATAGGATGCATGGGAATGGTTCAAAGCTGTGCCAGGGAAGGTTTAAACTGGACATTAGGAAGCATTTCTTTACCAAGTGGGTGGTCAAACACTAAAATGATCAAAAGAGCCTCAACTCCTAAGCCCCGTCATCACTTCCTCAGCTTTCTGGGACTCAGAATGCAAGAAAAGCAGTGTTCTCTGCCACACAAATCACAGCTGCATTCCTTCACATCTTGCTGGATGTTTGCCATATTTACTTATACCTGCCTTATCTGGCTCTGAATGATAGGAAAGTCCATATTGACTGTTTAAAAAAAATAATGAGCATGCTTGACACCATAAGCGGTGGAAGCACAGATGCTCTCAAAGTGGAAGAATGACATCCCCCCCCTTCAGACACTACAACCACAGTTGTTTGTTGTGGGAACATTTTACAGAGAGCAAGGCCTGGATGCTGTGAGACTGAACAACTTTAACAAAACCTTGAAGCAGAGAGCCGAAAGATAAACAAAGGCCAGTTCGGTGAGGAGAAAAAACAGCCTTCTGATAAGCAGCTGGAAGGAATACAAGAGCTAGTTCAGTTGGAACAAGTGCCAGTTGAAAGGAAAACAATGGAAGAGAACTATCAACATAGTTAATTTTAGTGTAACTTGGTTTCTTAGCGTGTGCAGTAGTTTAGCCAATAATATGTTAGTAATAGCTTTATGGACAGCTACCTTTAACCAATAATACACTGTAGATACCCTTGTGGGCACACAGTTATGTAACCGAAAAGGGTTTATAAAGAAACGGCTAAGCTCAATAAATTGAACACTTGCTGATCATATTGATCTCTGCATCTGATTCCGTGATCTCCCGTCAACAGTTTGTAGTAAATGGTCAATACTCAGTAGGATTTACAAAATTCAGCAGCTGAGGAAAAGCCCTAGGTTACACATGCAACTCACTACAACAAGCACCTTCAGCCCTGCTGCCTCCTATCTGTCACTCTGGAACCTTGCAAAGCCAGATGAGAGCCCAGCAGGACACGTTTCTATTGCCAACGTCACCCATTGGTCTAAGTGCCAGCAGGGTAACAGTTAAAGATGCACCACTTCTCTTGAGCCTTTTTAACCTTGAAGTAGCATGCTCCAGGAGGAACAGTTGTTATAATTTGTTAACTGCTACAGTTCCTAGTCTCCTGCCATGTTAGCTCTAGTTCAGCACTTTGCAGAGCGTGTGTGTTACAATCCTATTCCAAGGGTCAAGAACCCAATAACTCCCCCTTGCTAGAACTTTGCTTTGACAAAGGCTCTTTTCAAATGAATTTCACAAAGCCAAGTTAGATGAAAACAGAGTCAAACTATCAGACAATCCTTTTCACTGCATTCCCTCAGGTGTGCCAAGATCCCCAGCTGGGTTTATCAACTGATATTTCAAGTTGGGCAATCAACAACTAATAAATCACTTTGAAAGCAAGCATGATTTCCATATTATATACTAAAAATCTAGAGGCAATTATTTTAACTTTAATCTGATTCATTATCCAAATAAGAAGTTAGAACAGGAAATATCTCACTTCAAGGTTTTTCCACTACATCACTCACTACTCCTGCTGCACACATCACTGAGCTACTACTTGATATGAATTTTATCTGTTATTTATTGACAGTGTCTTGTAATGAGAATGAAATTCAGCTGACCATTAAAAAAATGGACAGATTAGCCTTGAATTCCTCTGGTACTTAGTGATCCTTCAGTTTTTTTAGGAGGAAGAAAACTACCTGGCTAACTGCTCAAGATACCATGCTGCAAGATAGGAGACAAGTAGTGGAAGGCAAACAGTAGGTTAGGATTATGAACAAAGTTACTTCTACTGGGCCTGAATAATCAAAAATGTTCTTTTCCACTAGTGGTATCTTGGAGGAGTTTGAAAAAACGAAGTGTAAGATAACACAGACTGAGAAAAGGTAGAACATTTAAGATAATTTGCTTTATAAGCATGAAACTCTGTGAACAGGACAGTAAGTGTCCACATTGTTAGCCCAGCACCAGGGGACACAGTATCTTCAGATAGCTAAGTAAGTCAGGTTCCCATCCAATTCAAGCCTGAAAGCCCCCAAAGTCTTAAATTCCCTTCCAAATCTTTCCCAGCATAGGCCTTAGCCTTGGAGAGAGACAACAGGGCCTTTGAGGTCACTGTTGTACATCAGATTCACAGTTACCTGACATTTTGGGTAGGGTTCCACCTCTCGGATGGCAGCTCTCCACTTTGTGGATCATCTACAGGTGGGTGAAGAATTGAAATACATACATCTCCATTCTGCAAGACAAACAAAAGTTGAGAATAGCCTGGCTTGATGCAGAGGTTTGATAGTCAGAGTGGTGGAGTTATGTTAGCTGCAGGAATGTTTGAATCAGCTGCAGGAATTTTTGAATCAAAGGCTTAAGCATTCTCTTCTAGCTCAGGTATCAAAACAATGATTCTCCTGGGACACAAGGAGGGTGAACAGATAGTGCAGGGCAGGCTTACACCACTCTCCCAGGACACAAGGAGGGTGAACAGATAGTGCAGGGCAGGCTTACACCACTCTCCCAGGACACAGATGTTTTTCACCTGATATTTCAAAGCAGGACGTATTTCCAGTGAAGCCTTCAGTGAGTCTCTTCCAGCATGCAAGAGGAAGAATATTTTGGCAGCATATAGAAGCCATACAGCTACATGATCCTCAATCTGCATTTTACTCAGCAGTGTTATAGCCTGAATATAGATTTAAAGCTCCATAATGCCTACCATTTATAAACACTTAAACCAGCCTGTAAAACCAATTCTACATCAGCAACAGCACCCCAGGACAATTACTTTGTAGGAGTGCTGTGGCAGTACTCACCACAGCTGATATTCTCCACAGACTGATGAGCCCTAATGCCTTAAAGCAGGATGGGGTGAAGATGCAGGAGGGGCTTGAGACCAGCCAGCTGGCGTTGGCCTCCGCAGGCCCTCCTGGCTTGCTGCCTCAGATGACTTATGAGTTCCCAGAGGCAGCCCCACACCTTCAGGTGATACAGCCTCAGCTGACAGGCAGCATTCACATTGTTCCTTGTTACCCTGACCCAAAGTACAAGTTGATGACAGGAACAAGAGAGAAGCTGCAGATCAGTTCTGTTTGAGACTGCAGGCTGGCAGCTCCCCATGCACCTGGTCTCTGCTACATCCTCCAACACTGCTCGACACACAGGAGCCAGAACACAAAGCAGTGCTGCTCACAGCAACAGCATCCATGCCTTTGAGCCTGAGACAGCGATCACAGCTACAGATAGCAGCAGCTCACTTGAAGGGCCTCCCAAATATTTCAACTTGCCTTGATAAACAATGATATTTGGTTTATAGCCAAACAAGATCCTGTTTTGACATTGGAGGCTTGTGATCAGTATCCAGATTTCAGCAGCTCACTAACCCTGCCAAGTATGCTAATCTAGCAAGCTCTCGTCATTTTGAAGCAGGAGCTGCTGAATAACCAAGCATGAACTTGTTTGTTTGAACAGTTTGCCATAACAAGGCAGTTTCCTTTTTAGGACTCCGACAGACTTGTGCAGTATAGAAATATTTTTAATATCATTTTAAGGTGAAGTTAACCTTACTAATGTTAGATTATGTTCACAGGCTATTCTGGTTTTATTAATAATTTCCATGAGTTTATCCAGTTTTTCCTTCAAACATCTCCTGGGAGAATGCAGTGCTGATGGCCAGCAGAAAGTATCACAGGACTTGGGGGAAGTTCCTCAAGTGATCAGATCAGCAGCATACGGGCGAACAGGTATTTGGCAATATGACAATATAAAGGTAAGCAAGGATGTGAGAAGTTTCTGTCTTGCAACAATCAGTGTTACATGTTTGGTAATTCAAGCAGGGCAGCACTGCGTTACAGAGTCTGGAAGGGTAAAGGCGTCATGGAGCCTGATGAGATCAGCACAAGGTTTTAGGGATCAGCATAGTCAAGAGGAGAGCCTTTCCCTACATATGTTTTTGAAAGATATAAACAAGGAGGGTGGGTTATTCATCTGCCAATGGGATATAGCCTATACTTCTATTAGGACTGAGAATTGTTATGTCAAAAATAAACAAGTGAATACAGTTTTACCAAAATTCAACTAGATGACCCAAGTAAACTGGAAATGAGGAAACCACCAAAGTTACTCAAATCTCATTGGTTGAGATCTGGAATGTCAGCCCCAACCTCTCTATCTGGTCCCACCAGCAGATTCTGTACACTGCTACTTTCATCTTCTTTACACTGAAAGGAGTTGGGGTTTTTTTTTTGTTTGGTCCCCTCCTCCCTCTTCCTGACAAATCCTCAAACCTCAAGTCCTCTGCTGATTTAGTCTCAGTTTTATTTGGAGTAATTAAAGTGCCTTATCTTCGCCGCTTAAATGTCATTTCCAAAACGGCCTGAAATCTGCTTCAGATTCGTAGAATCATAGAATAGTTAGGGTTGGAAGGGACCTTAAAGATCATCTAGTTCCAAACCCCCTGCCATGGGCAGGGACATCCCACTAGATCAGGTTACCCAAGGCCCCATCTAACCTGGCCTTAAACACCTCCAGGGATGAGGCATCCACAACTTCACTTGGCACCTGTTCCAGTGTCTCACCACTCTCATGGGGAAGAAATTCTTCCTAATGTCTAGTCTCAGCTCTAAAAAATACTATGAACACAAAGCTGCAAGCTCGAGTATTTGAAGAGTACCCCCAAAATACACCCATCAAGTTCTGGGTTAGTTTCTCCTCCTACCTTCAGTTGTTTCTAGAACAAGTTTTTCATCTTTCCCACCAGGACTGGGAGAGGTCTTTTCCAAGACTCATTTTGTACATACCATTTCAGTAACCATTTCCTACTCACCACCTGCAGGAGAATTTCTGGATTCAGAATCAACATCCACAGTATGGATCTGCAATAATCTGCAGGTCTCAAAGTTCTCTCTATTTTTAGATCAAACTCCCATGTAACTGAAATAGAGCCTTAAAGAGAAATACCATCCTTGGCTACATGCAAGATTTTGTGCAGAGTCCAAAACTCAAGTCTGTCAGATGATTGATTTCAGGACGTCCCTGGGCTTAGGGTAATCCTCCTAAGCATCCAGTAATTAAAGGCTATTACTATCCTATTTTGCACTGAAGTTTGGAGAGGCTTTTGGTCATTTATTACTAAGCCACCAATGTAGGTTTTCACCATGACACTTGAAGCATGCTCATTCCAGGCTGGACACTGAGGAGCAACAACTTGTTAGAAAAGGGCCTTCTAAACTCAAGGAATCAACTGAAGCCATCATTTTTTCACAACAAGTGACATTCCTGCTTTGAAGTGGGACCAAAGGAAGCCTGTGGAACCTCTCATAGGAAGACCTGTGATAAAGTGACAGAGCTGCACCAACAGGAACATTCTGAAAGGCCTTCAGCTCCTCAAATTATTCAACCAGTGGTCCTAACAGGCTGACATTTGTCTAGGATATCCAAAAGTTTAGTGAGAATTTGACTAGCCTCCACTAAAAATCAGGTTTTAAGCCAAAACAGGCCTTCAGCTTTAAAAATACAGCTTTATGAAATTTAGAATCATAGAAT
>WAAB01013386.1:120464-168079 GCA_013389865.1 Piaya cayana | reverse complement strand
GCTGTAGAAATGGCCAAGAATATTTCATTTCAGAACTGAAAGATATTTTATGNAATAATAAATAATGATTATTATTAATAATTAATAACAACTATTAATAATAGTTATTTAATAATAATCCTATTTTTTTTCTAGAGTTCTTTACAGCACTATCCTACCACTGCAAATTGAATTTCTCTTACTGTCTTTTAGGGGGAAGTTGACTGTGGCTAGCAGCAAAGCACCATTACAGCCCCTTACACAGCTCAGTCCTTTCTTCTGTGTGATAAGGAGATAGTAGAAAGCAGGTGAGAAGACTTGTGGATTGAGACAAAATCAGTTAAATAGGTGAGGCAAAAGCAGCCCATGGAAACAAAGCAAAATGGAACAAATTCATTAAGTCTCATCAGCAAGAAGGTGTTTAACAAATTCCTTGAAAGTAGGACCTCAACACATGAAATAGTTACTTGAGAAGGCAAACACCATAATTATAATTGTCTCCTCTTCCTCATCTTTCCCTTTTATTGTTAAGTATGATGGCATATGGTATTGAGTACACCTTTGAATACACCAGTTCCAGTCAACTGTCTTATCTATGTCCCCTTGCCTGCTCCAAGCTTACTTACTTGCTGGGGAGGAGAGAAAGTTGGAGAGAAAGCCATGATACTGCACAAGCACTGTTCAGTAACAACCAAAATGCTGGTGCATGATCAACAGTTTTAGCCACAAATGCAAAACACATCACTATACACAATAGTATGAAGAAAATTAACTCCATCCTAGTCAGACACAGTAATGTTTGTAAATGCATTATTGGAGCTTCATTGAAGATGGGAAAAATAAACAATTGTACACACTACAGTTCTATTTAAGTCGTCATCTGCAACAGTACTCCAAATCAAAAGAAAGCAAGTGGAACTCAATAGATAAAAAGAAACTTCACCACTGTAACACATTCTCATTTCTTTTGTATAAACAGAAATGCATACAATAACATTTACTAGCTCAAAACACAAGGGAATAAGGGCAAGACATATAAACTTGGAGCTTAGTAATAGGAAACAATGCATGAGAAGCCTCCCTGTCTTTAAATTGACTTCTTCTCTACCAGAGAGAGATATTTATAAAATATAAGAACACATGTATTTTTGCACTGATCAGTCTTAAAGCAGACAAATATGCAATGATTATCTGTTCTCACCCCTTCAATTTTCATCTCAATTTTTAATAATTATTGGTTTAAGTCCTAAAATCTGTTGTTTAATTTTAAAGCATAACAGTGAGCCATGAAATTTTACATCAACTGCTATCTTGATTTTCAATCTTAACTCAAATAACAAGCAGTTGAAAAGTGAATGCTTTTAAATCCCTATACTAGTGCTTCATGGCTATGATATTGGAGAAATTTTCAGTATTGCTAAGACCCTGATGACTATTTGCAGTGTAAGCATTACACTGTACTTAGTGAAAAGAATAGTCCCTGGAGCTGGGAAGCATTCCAAAATGTTAAAGGGATATAACTTTTTTTATGGCTTTATCTGGAAAAACGGAGATGCAATCTGCATTCCTGCTGTAGCTGTGCTGTAAGTAGGCCACAAAGCCAGATGACATTGTGTTATTTCTGCCTCATCAGTTAGCACCTTTAGATGAGAAGGCAGATATGGTTTATGGTGGAACAGAGGCTGACAGAGCCCAGCTGGAAACATTCATACTATGGAAGCTGAAATGCAAAAACTGGGTTAGTGTTGAAATGCAAAATGTAATCTAGGTCATATATATGGAGAAAAATAAGTCATTCTCATAAAACTATCGGACAAGGGCCCTAAAATAACAATGTTTATGTCTTGTGTCTTTGATTAGAGATGCCAGTAATACATTTCCACTGTAAGGACATTCTCCCTTCCTCCTCCTATCAAACAGACTAAACTCACAACTGAAAACAATAAGCTATTGCTGCCTGAAGGTAGCTTGGTGACCTATGATAAACAAGTTAGCAGTAAATCCCAGGTGAGGGCTGGTGGGGTCTGTACACATAACCTTCACAGTTGGAATTTATTGTCAAACTTGTCAGCTAGAGGAGCAAACAGTGCATTTATATAATTCTAACATTTAGAACAAAACTTTTCTACATAAACAATAGCATTTAACTTAATGTTAGAAGAAATACTTGGAAAAAAATTCTGCAGTTTTTCCATAGGCATTAAAAACTGTCACGGTGATTGTATGGCTTTATGTGTGATTTTCTCCAAGAAATTAATCTCTACTTTTTCTGAGTTATTCAGTTTATTTTAAGAGATAAAATGAAACTACTGAATTTATTGGTTGAATTTCATGCACTGGATATATTTACAAAGCATCTTTAATCCACAGTTTACCCAGCTGTGGTGTTGCATGTATGCTCTAATACCTTCTACCTAGTTTGACTACACACTTTTGAATGTCCTAGGGGTATTAAAGTTGTGGTATGTTCATTTCAGTCTCACTGGTAAGACTATATGAAGCTTTACAGGCTGCCCAGGGAGGTGGTTGATTCACATGCCCTGGAGGTGTTTAAGGCACAGGTGGACGAGGTGCTGATGGACATGGTTTAGTGTTTGATAGGAATGGTTGGACTTGATGATCCAGTGGGTCTTTTCCAATCTAGTGATTCTGTGATTCTGTGATTCTCCACTCCTTCATTCTGTTAAAATAGTGACAAAAAAATACTTATGAAGAAGAGGAGATACTGGTGTTACTCTTGCAGTGACTATTTTAAACCAGTTCTATAGTCATAGTACCAGATCACAAAACTTAAATCAAGAAGAAATTATAAAACTTTGAGTTCCAAGAAGCTCCAGCAGCTAAAAAGATATGGTGGCAGACATTGCTGTACCAGACCACTTTGACTGATACAGAATTTGAGATCCGAAATACACCATACAATGGGTGATGAGTAGGAGAACACTTATACTAAGACTACTTTCCTTCTTGGTGCTTCTAGGTCTTTCTTGGAAGACTGGACTTGTGAATTGTCATTTTTTCCAGGTGAAGAAAACACAGCTCTTTGCCTTTATACTGCATGACAGAGAAACAAACAAACAAAAAAACCAACCTGTTGCCACTCTTGTTTTGTTTTTTGTTTTTTAATTCCCAAGGGAGGATTGCAAGATAATATTGGGGAAAGGTTACAGGCCTGAGTAACCAAAAATTGTTACAGCAAAATATTACTGACTGAGTAATACAAAACATGATTGCCGAGGGAGGGGAAAGTTAGATTTGGTTTCTAAACATATAATTCTGTTTCATTAACTATATTATTCATTTAATATATCCTTTTTCTTTCAATACATAAGAATGCTGTGTGGTTCTAATTTCAGAACTGTCATTTTAGGTTTAAAACTGAATTTTGAATGTTTATGACAGTTTTCTGTAGTTACTGGGGGAAGGCATCACTCTCCCTTTTTAATCTCCTGCAGCACAAAAAGCAGTCTTCATAGTCTTTGTATAGCATTACTATATCACCCCCTTGCCTTTCTTCCTTTTCTTTTCTTCCTGATCTACTGCTCTGGTCTTTTAATTGTACTCTATTTTTATAACATTTATCAGTTTTTCATATTGCCTATATTTATTTACAATATTTTTTTCTTTTTTTATTTCCTCATCAGATATCCTACTTTGATTTTTTTGTCCAATTTTATTCACTTCTCAGCACTTTTCTGCAACTAATGTCTTTCTTGCTCACTGATTTCCTCCTTTACCTTTGTTACTTCTTTACTGTTCCTTTGTTCCTTCCAACAGGCTTTTTTTCTGCTAATTCTGTCTTCATTAGTTTCTTTTCTATCATCTGAAGTGTTCTTCATATTTTTCTTTATATTCTTCTTATATGTGCCTCTGTAACTTTGCTCTCTGAGTTAGAGGATGGTACAGACAACTTCATTTTTAAAACAGGGAAAAAAGGAAGTGAAGGAACACATCTTATGGCACCTTCGAAATAGAGATTAGCAGTGAAGTCATCAGTATAACCAGTACTTTGAAAATACACTGGTAGTACTGGAAATTTTTAACTTCCTCACTGGTACCAGTTTTTAGGATTCTTATTTGCTGATTTTTTCTAAGGAAAGAGAATAGTGAAGGACATACGAGTTAGAGCTACATGTAAAGCATAATAGCAATAAACATGTAGTGTGTCAGTTGTAAGCTATAAAGGGAAGACATGTTGTACTGAGTTCGAAGAACTGTAAAAATGAAAATTGTGGTGGGAAAAAGAAAAGTTAAATGGGGAACACATACTTCAACAACTACTTGCCTCAGGCTGTCATTTCTTTATAGAGGCAGGCAGCAGACAGTCAAGATTTAGACAGTGGTGTTTCATAAAATGGATATTTCCCTCCTTAAAGTGTACCCAAGTATGTTTCTTGCTTTATTCCTGTGAAATCTCTCAAGAAATAGGTAGATCAGACACATAGATACCTGACAGGATTTCATTCTCTTGGTGTAATTTTTGTGAAACATTCCCATAATGCTGGTTGACAGCCCTTGAGCCCATGTTATTCACTATTAAATCCTGCCAGTATCAAGACTCCAGAGCCTTTACTTCACCACCTTAAACTAAGACTTGTTCAAGTATCAGAAAAAAATGAAAAGTTAAGAAAAGCAGAAATTGTCATAGCATGTGTAATATGAACTCAATCTCCAAGCAAAATCTGAGAAAATTTAAGAACTCGAGTAGGAGTTATGAATGACACATAACCATAAGGGACAGACAGATGCTGCTTTGGCAGTAGAAGGATTATCATCATAGTAGCAATTGAATTAAGATGGAATGAGGATTTAGAAGCTCTGCTCTTTTTCCCTGCCCTGCTTCCCAATCCTGCTATAGTGTGCATAAAGCATTAAATTAAAAAAAAGAGCATACTTAATCATATCTTTTTGTCTTTCACAACACTCTGTATGTTTTAATATTAACTTTGAATAATATGTTGATGAAATGTTATTATATTTTTTTTACTAACGAGTTTTTCATACCAGTTGACGTGCAGCAAGCTTACTACCCTGGACTTCAGGAGGGCAGATTTTGTCCTTTTCAGGGATCTGCTTGGTAGAGTACCATGGGATAAAGCCTTGGAGGGAAGAGGGGCCCAAGAAAGCTGGTAAATATTCAAAGATCGCTTCCTCCAAGGTCTGATGTGATGTATTCCAACAAAGAGAGAGTCCAGGAGACCTTCATGGATGAACAAGGAACTTCTTGACAAACTTGAAGTGAAAAATGAAGCCTGGAGGGAGTAGAAGCAAGAACATGTAGCCTGGGAGAAATACAGAGAAGTTGTCCAAGCAGCCAAGGACCAGATTGGGATAGTTAATGCGAGATAGATAGATATCTGGGCAAGGATGTCAAAGACAAGAAAGTCTTCTATAGATATGTCTGTGACAAAAAAGATGACTAGGGAAAATATGGGCCCTCTCTGGAAGGAAACAGGAGACCTGGTTGCCCAGGATATGGAGAAGACTGAGGTACTCAGTTAATTTTGTCTCAGTCATAGAATCATAGAGTCATAGAATCACCATGGTGGGAAAGACCTCTTGGATCACTGAATCCAACCATTCCTATCACTAGTAAATAATATCAACCAGTCTTCACCAGTAAGTGCTCAAATCATACTAAGTTGCAGAAAACAAAGGCAGTGACCGGGAAATGTAAGTACCTCTCACTGTAGGGGAGGATCAGGTCTGAGACCATCTAAGGAACATGAAGGTGCACAAGTCCATGGGAAATCAATGAGATGCATCAGAAGGTCATAGAACCATAGAACTGCATGTTTGTAAAAGACCTTTGAGATTACTGAGCCCAGCTGTGCCTGCCCACTACTAAACCATATCCCCAAGCAGTTTGTCTACATGATTTTTAAATATCTACAGGGATGATGACTTAATCACTCCCCTTGGTAGCCCATTCCAGTGCCTTATAACCCTTTTCAGCTTAGTATCATCTGCAGACTTATTGAAGCTACAACCAATCCTTTCATCCTGATAATTGATACAGATATTAAACAAAACTGACCCCAGTACTGAGCCCTGAGAAATGCCACTTGTGAATGGCTGACAAACAGATTTGGCTACATTTACTAGTACTTNGTGCACAAGTCCATGGGAAATCAATGAGATGCATCAGAAGGTCATAGAACCATAGAACTGCATGTTTGTAAAAGACCTTTGAGATTACTGAGCCCAGCTGTGCCTGCCCACTACTAAACCATATCCCCAAGCAGTTTGTCTACATGATTTTTAAATATCTACAGGGATGATGACTTAATCACTCCCCTTGGTAGCCCATTCCAGTGCCTTATAACCCTTTTCAGCTTAGTATCATCTGCAGACTTATTGAAGCTACAACCAATCCTTTCATCCTGATAATTGATACAGATATTAAACAAAACTGACCCCAGTACTGAGCCCTGAGAAATGCCACTTGTGAATGGCTGACAAACAGATTTGGCTACATTTACTAGTACTTTTTGGGACTGGCCATCCAGCCAGATTTTCACCCAGTAGGGAGTATGCCCGTCCAGGCTTTTGTAGAACAGTTTCTCAATCAGAATGCTGTGGGAAAATGTGTCAAAACCTTTATTAAAGTTTACATCCACAACCTTACCCGCATACACTAAATGGGTCGTCTTGTCAAAGAAAGAGATCAGGTTAGTCAGGCAGAACTTGCCTTGGTCACCTGTCCTTAGGAAACTTGTGGATGAGGTTGCTAAGCCACTATCCATTACACCTGTGAAATTGCGGCAGTCCAGTGAAGTTCCCACAGACTGGAAAAGGGGATACATAACTCCCATTTTTAAAAAAGGGAAAAAGGAGACCTAGGAAACTACAGGCTGCTCAGTCTTACCTCTGTGCCCAACAAGACTGTGGAACAGGTCCTCCTGGAAACTGCTTAGGCTCATGGAAATTAAGGAGATGATTTGTGACAGCATGGATTCACAAATTGCAAATTGTGCTTAAAGAATTTGTTGGTCTTCTATCACAAGGCTACAGTGTTGGTGGATGAGGGAAGAGTAACAGACACCAAGTACATGCACTTGTGAAAAGCATTTGACACTGCCACAAATGACATTATTGTCTCTAAACAGGAGAGAAATTCATTTGATGGATGACTCAATGTCCAAGTGTAAATCTCTGATGAGTGGCATTCCTCAGGGGTCAGTAGTAGGACTGGTGTTGTTTAACATCTTTGTTGGAGACATAGGCAGTGGGATTGAGGAATGTCTCAGCATGTTTACTGATCACACTTATCTGTGTGGTGCAGTCAACATGCTGGAGGGAAGAGACATTATCCAGAAGGATCTCAACAGCGCTTGAGATATGAGCCTGTGAGAACCTCATGAAATTCCACAAGCTGAAGGTCAAGGTCTGGGACTGAGGTCAATGCAATCCCAACCACAAACACAGGCTGGGCAGAGATTGAGAGCAGTCCAGCAGAGAAGGACTAGGATGTGTTGGTGGATGAGAAGTTCAACATGATCCAGCAATATGTGCTTGCATTCCGGAAAGCCAACCAAAGGAGTCTGACCTGTAGGTTGAGGGAGTCGAATCTCTCCCTCTACTCTGCTCTTGTGAGACATCACCTTGAGTTCTGAATTCAGTTCTGGAGTCCTCAGTTCAGATCCACATGGATCTATTAAAGTGAGTCTGAAGAAGGGCCATGAAGATTAGCAGAGGGCTGGAGAATCTCACATATGGGGACAAGCTGGGAGAGTTGGTCTTGTTTCGCCTAGAGAAGAGAACACACTGAGGAGACCTTCTAGCAGCATTCTAATGCTTAAAGGGAGCCTATGGAGAATCTGGGGAGGTGCTTTTTATCAGGGAGTGCAGTGATAGAGTAAGGAATATCAGTATCAAGCTGAAAGAGAGTAGATTTATATTAGATATTAGAAAGGAATTTTTGACTGCAATGTTTGTGAGGCATTGGAAGAGGTTTTCCAGAGATGTCACTGATGCCCCATCATGTTCAAGGCCAGAATGAATGAGGCTTTAAACAGCCTGATCTAGTGACAGGTGTCCCTGCCCATGGCAATGGGGTTGGAACTAAATGATCTTTAATGTTCCTTCCAACCCAAACCAATCGATGATTCTATGATTCTATGGTTCTATGATTTTCAGTTAGTATTTTTGTGTGTGTGACTTTCCATATCCACTACTAGTTAAATAGAGTATCTAATAGACTTGAGGTCTGCAACCATACATACCGCTGTAATTACACAGACCTCTGAAATTTTAATTATATGGCAGGGTCATTATTAATCAAAAATAGAGGCTGCAATAGTGCAAGAATTTTCAGGCAATAATGTTGGAATGCTGAAGGACTTTCTCTGGGAAAATGGCATTGTGAACTATCTAGCCTATGAACTAATGCACTGAGGAGTAGCAGTCACCAAGGACAGTTGAGAAGCAATGCCTCTGAGATGTTTTGTGGAGTATCAGCCTGGAAACCTCCCTGATGTGATAAGAAAGACTCTGTACTCGTGTATGAGTGACGTACGTGCGAAACTGTGCTAACGAACAATTATTCCTGTTAAAGACACTAACCAACTAGACAATTGGTGTATTCGTGTGGACACATGATATTAACTAATACTAAAGTAAAGATTTACATACCGGTTGGGTGTACTACTTCCTTCTCTATAAAAGCTTCTGATGCTCTGTAATAAACAACTCATCCACTGACTATATTAGTCTCTGCATTTGACTCTTGATCTCCCGCCAGCAAGTGGCACTTGAACAGGGACCCCCAAAGCACCTACAGAGGTTACCCCAAATGACTGTGGACGCAGGCAGTGGGGTGGAATGGCAGTTGAAAAATCCAGCACTGCCCCAGTGCTGAGGTGTTAATCCAGTACCGAATAAATAAGCCAGTACTGAGGGGTAGATTGATGTCCCGATATGTAAGAAGGAGAAGAAATCTCCAAGGATCCGCTACAGGCAAGTGTACGTGACGGCTGGGGAGGAGATGGGGAACACCCTTTCCAAAGATGAGGAAATGGTGGTGAAGCTCCTCCAACAAAATTTGTCTAAATGAACTGTTGAAATGGAGCAAGGATAGGGGACTTATTCCTGATGTTGGTTTGGTGTTTCATCAAACTACTTCGGAGGGCATAGGAACCCAGCTATGGGACACTATCAATAATGGGGGTGTGGGAGGAAAGGAGGTAGCTCAATTTGCTACCTTATGGAAGTTAATATCTGATACTTTGTAAAGTTTAAAAGTGAGTGTGTTGCTGCAGCTTCTGCCTTTGCTGCCTTAAACTTGGGTCCAGAACCTGAACAAGAGACTGGAACTCCCCAAGTGGAGAATGGTGGACAAGAATCACAGGGTCAAAAATGTCCCTTAAACCAACAGGCACAAGTCAGCAGGGAGGCACAGCAGTGTGGGGAAGTTGAAATATTACAAGCTTCAATCTGTGTGTGTAACAATGATCCAGGCTGTGAAATAATTAGTTACAAAGTGACAAAGGAGATTCCAAGAGCTGAGAAAGAAAATGTACTAACTGCTCTGGAATTAAGCCACCCGGCTAAGAGTTTTCCCTTCTCCCCCCTACCACCCCCACAGCTTCCATGGCCCCACCTGGAGCGGCTTGCAACAGCCCCTGAGAGAACTTTGATTTATTTTCATCACTGGAGGTGCAGTGACCCTAAACAGCTACAAACTTTTCCTGGGATTTGTTCATGCCCAAATCATGGGCAGCGACACACATACTATTGTTTTACCATTAACCCAAGACTATATGGATTGGTTACTACGACATTCTGAGGCTCTTCAGGTCGCTCAGGAAGACTTTACCGGACTTCTGAATAACATCTCTCCTGCCCACAGATTACTTCCTCTTATACAAGACCAGAAAATGGAACAATTCCCTAACCTATCAGAGATGTCAATGGCTTAACTGTATTTACAAATGCTGGCAGGAAGTCAAATCATGCTGTATGTACTTGGCAAAATAACCATGTTTGGGAACATCATGACATCCTGGGAGATCATAAAGACACTTTGCAAACATTAAAACTCTCCGCAGTAGTTTGGGCATGTAACAATTGGTCACAAGAACCTTTAAATATTGTATAAAGCTCATTATATGTGGTGGGAATTGTTAAATGAATAGAAAGAGCAATGAAGAAGGAAATGAAAAATGAGCATTTATGTAAACTACTCTTGCAATTGATACAAACTCTGGAATTGCGACAACATCCTTACTTTATCACTCATATACATAGCCATCAAAGTAATTATGGGCTAGCAATTGAAAATAATCATGTGGATAACCTAGTTGTCCCTGCCTGGGCAGGACCACCTTGTAACACTTTTGCTAGAACACAGGACTCACTCGCTCTTTTACATCAATCAGCAAAAATGTTAGTTTATCAATTCAGCATACCATTCAATTATGCATAGGGCATCATAAAATCATGCCCTAGCTGTCAAAAAATAAGATTTGGTATTGGCCTTGGTGTTAATCTGAAAGGCCTGGTGCCACTGCAAATGTGGCAGATGGATGTTACCCATATTCCAGAGTTTGGACGACAGAAATTTGTCCATGTTACAATTGATACCTTCTTTATGGTTATTTGGGTAACTGTTCAAACTGGTGAGACAGATAAGCATGTCCAAAACCACGTATTTGCCTGTTTTGCAATAATGGGTATTCCTCACACAATCAAAACAGATAATGGTCCAGCATATGTATCACATCGATTTCAGCAGTTCTGTAACATGTGGGGTATTAAACATATCACAGGCATTCCTCATTCACCTACAGGACAAACAATAATTGAGCGTGCTAATCAAATCCTGAAGCATCAGCTTCAAAAACAAAAAGGGGGAGAATCCTTAGGTCCTACAGAGAAATTACATAAAGCATTGTATGTACTAAATTTTTTGTGTTTAACAGGAACAAGAGAAAACCCCCTGATAGTTATACATAGTTCTTTGAAGTCGGGATATCAGGAAGAAAACCAAAAAGTTTGAGCAGACTATAAAGATGTCAGAACAGTATGTGGAGAGGGCCGGCAGAAGTGAAACTAACAGGAAGAGGATATATGTGTTTTCTTACAGGGGAAGGCATCAGATATATTCTGGTGAAATAGGTCCAGTCTTGGACTGGAGACACCACAAATCAAGGAAGCAACTTGGATTGAGTATATTGCTAATGCTTGTTATGATCGGTCATGTTACAATTGCTGTTTTTTCAGATAGATCCCCGACAAACTTGTGGGTGACATGGGCTAAACAAAGAGGGCAAACAGATTTCTGTCTGTCTCTACCAACACCAGGTGATCTATTTTGTACATGCTTAATTGGTTATCCTTTTGATAAATTTTATCCAAATTCTTATTCTTTCACGGCATGGTTTAATGTTGCAAAATTTACACAAGCTTTTATCAAGTGGGATAGTAAGCTATCCAATTGCCAGAATGACGGTGAATGCGTAGTAACCAGAGGGCACAGATGTGAAGATTTTGAAGAGATGTGCTGTTTGAACCTTAGTGATCATTCCAAATTAATACACGAAGCCTCTTCATGTGCGCATTTATCTGTCTCTCTCAAAGCTCATTCCAAACTGAAGATTTTCCCTTAAGCTTCACAGAATCAACAGGTTAATGTCTATTTATGTTACTTTGATAAGTACACCTTAAACCTGAAGTTCTACTAGTCAGCTAGAGTGGGCAACTACAAAAAAAAAATCAATGGTTTAAAACTAGACATATGCTTTGGTTTATAAAATAGGTAAATATTTATTGCTAATGAGTTAAAGTAGAATAGACATTGAACTAAAAAAAAAAGAAGCTGAAATACTTATTACTGCAGGAAGAAGAGAATTAATATATAGCCCTGATGTTGAAGTTCCGATTTTTTAAAGGGTGGTCCTTTTCTTACATATACAGGGGCCGCCATTTTATGGCAAGGAGCTGACTTTTCTTTACCTGACATTTTTTTAATTAGTGCACTGTGATTGCCTCACAGATGTTTCTTGACATCATCACACCCACAAGTTCATGATTTGCTGGCAGGATTACCTGCCCCTTCTATTGTATCCAAACGCAGGTCAGAAAAGGAATGCTCACATCATCACTTTTGACAGCATCATTCCTAATGTTTTCATACTGCATTGCAATTGACTGACAGCCATTTTTTTGACATCATCATATCCACATTTTCTCTAACACTTCTGTGTTTTCCTGCTTACCTCCTTTGGACCAAGGAGTGCTAATTAACAAAAATAAAATACAAAAAATGCATACATGTATAGAAATATATGTATAAAATAATATTTAAATATATATAAATGTATCATTTAGTATATGTGGGTATGCTTTTTAACATATACTCCTATATGTATATACGAATATATTTATATACATATTAATGTTTATACAGCTGTAGAAATTATATCTCTATGGCCATGAAAACAGGTATAAAATGGATAAATATAAGAGCCCTAATAAGAGCCACTTGAAGGAATAATTGAAATTTATATGTTAATAGAAAAAACTCTAGAAGATAGGTTGGAGTTCACCATTGACCAGGCTGCACAGCAAGCCCTGACATGTTTGGGATGGTAGGTTTGACCTTCAGGAGACAGAAGGGTGCCAGTAAGGAATATGGTCAAGTCAGAACATAGCTGAGGGCTAACGAACTCTAAAAAGGCCCAACAAGAGATCTCTGGTGCAAATCCTGTCATGTGCAAAGACAAGCTCAGTTCTGTGAGCCAGGCATGCAGGCCTTTTTCACCCAGCTCTAGCCCAACAGGGTGACACGGTTACAGGGGCAAAACTTTAGTCTTTGCATGTTGCTGCAAGACACAGACAAACTTGTCTGCAAAAATGGAAAACTAGATCAAATGTCAGTTTCAGAAGAATATGTGCATGGGGACAATAAGGACAAGAAACAAAGGAGATCCTCCAAAATATCACAGGAACCAGAAGAACTGGCCAATAGCCCATGAACCAAAGCCTGTATTTCAAGGTGTTACACAGAGAGTGAAGGTAGTGGTTGGGAGGAGGTCCCTTTTCCCAAGAAAGACTCTTAGTGATTTAAACTATAATTATTTAAAAAATCAATCTAAATATAGCTGAAGACAGATTAGAATTATGTTAACAGCAGCATTTAAGCTCAAACTCTTGGAAAAGGCAATTATCTCTGCTTCTACAAGTTATATTAAAATTAAAAAAAAATCATCCAAGCTTCTTGCAAATTTCAGTTAGAAGTCTCAAGCCTCATAGCCTTTTCTGTTTGAATCAGAGGTATCTATCAGCATAAGTTTCCATTTGGGCTACCTTGTTGTGTTGTTTTTTTAGTATTACTGGCTATTTCCTACTATAAAACATTTAACTGAGTAGTACTAAAAATCTACCAGTGTCATAAGTCAAATATTGGTTGATGTGTTGGCAAACTTCTTCAAGATAATGTTTTTCTTGTGACTGAAATTTATAAACAAGGTAGTTTGAAATATCAGAAAAAACTTTAGACAAGATTACATTAATATTTTCTTAATTACCTATAGNGCAAAACTTTAGTCTTTGCATGTTGCTGCAAGACACAGGCAAACTTGTCTGCAAAAATGGAAAACTAGATCAAATGTCAGTTTCAGAAGAATATGTGCATGGGGACAATAAGGACAAGAAACAAAGGAGATCCTCCAAAATATCACAGGAACCAGAAGAACTGGCCAATAGCCCATGAACCAAAGCCTGTATTTCAAGGTGTTACACAGAGAGTGAAAGTAGTGGTTGGGAGGAGGTCCCTTTTCCCAAGAAAGACTCTTAGTGATTTAAACTATAATTATTTAAAAAATCAATCTAAATATAGCAGAAGACAGATTAGAATTATGTTAACAGCAGCATTTAAGCTCAAACTCTTGGAAAAGGCAATTATCTCTGCTTCTACAAGCTATATTCAAATTAAAAAAAAATCATCCAAGCTTCTTGCAAATTTCAGTTAGAAGTCTCAAGCCTCATAGCCTTTTCTGTTTGAATCAGAGGTATCTATCAGCATAAGTTTCCATTTGGGCTACCTTGTGTTGTTTTTTAGTATTACTGGCTATTTCCTACTATAAAACATTTAACTGAGTACTACTAAAAAATCTATCACTGCCATATTGGCTGATGTGTTGGTAAACTTCTTCAAGATAATGTTTTTCTTGTGACTGAAATTTATAAACAAGGTAGTTTGAAATATCAGAAAAAACTTTAGACAAGATTACATTAATATTTTCTTAATTACCTATAGTTCAAATCTAGATACCTCTATTAAAAGAATTTACAAATACTTTCATTCCTTCAATACAGTCCTTTTATGCCAATTTCACAGTGGCATGTCCATGTAATTTGAAATTTCCTTCACAGTGATGCATCAATGGACACAAATTGCTAATTACACAGTTTGAGGACAACAATGGTGTTCAGCAGTTCTTTAAAAGTGCTGACATACTGCTTTCCACAATGTCAGAAAATAATGCTGCTGATCAGCATAAACTATTGCTAAGTCTCTGAGAATTGGTTTTGCATAAACTTTTTAGAGAGAACAATAAGAGTAAACTCCACTGATCTGTACAAAGATTTCACATTAGCAAGGAAAAGTTGGAAACTGATCAAATAGATGTCTAGGCTTTGGGTGGGTTTTTTTTTTTAGCCTCTGTGTATTTTTTGACAGGTTCACATAGGATAATTTAGCATTGATTCACTTCTATATTTTTATTCTCTAAATTTTCACTGTTGTCTTTTGCTACTATCTCTTCTATAAGTGGACATAACATGATCATGAGGGTAGGCTGGCCATGCATTTTGTGTTATTTGTGGTGCTGAGGTTTTGGAGACGCGGCTATGGATGCTACAACAGAAAGATGAGGTACTTTTATCTCATAAGTTCTTGCCCCTAGCTTCACTACATAATGAAGTGACTAGGAAATACAGACAAGAAGAGTGAAATGCACTTGCATGAATTAGCCACTGAGTTAATCTGTTTTAAAAAAATGTGTTAACTGCCTTGACAAGTCTTCTTTTCCTGTTGTAGTGGAGTAAAAGAAGAATAGGAACAATATATGACAAAAAGCATTTCCCATATGGAATAAAAGGGTACTGAACTGAGAAGATTGGGTAGATGATGACATGTTGTAGTGGCTTAGGATTCTAATAAGCAGAAAAACAGTGCTTTATAAAGTTGAATCTAAGACTGAGTGTAAACATTAGGATGTTATTTAAGCCTTCATGTGATTAGCATTTAAAATTTTTAATATTTTTTAATTATTCTATCACATATCCTTCTGATTCATATCATGTTATCTCTTACACAATAGTCTTGCTACTTCTGGAAATTTATTCTTCCACAGGAAATTTTATTGATCTTTTGGATTCTACTAATTAATCTAAAAAAACCCTGCAGATGTTCTGAAAAGAGTAAGTCAAAACATCCAGGTCAAGGAGAAAACAAAACAAACCTAGCCTAATAAACAAACCAAAAAAGCCACATTCCCTCTCCTCAGGTAATAATAAAATCAACAACAGGGCAGACAGTTCACAAAATTTGAATGTTCAAAAGTGCCTATTGAACTGTTGTAAAACTTCGATCTACCCTGCATTTTATATCTTGATTTTATTTATGGAAATGTATCTATAAAAGTTGTATTGATCTCTTCATTACTGTACACCTTTTGTTTATTAATCACAAAATTAATTTTAATTTTGGATTTTATGTTTATGCACTGAAAGCCCAATCAGAATTAAAATGGGATTGGATTGAATATAAAACAGGATTGAATGCAGCTGTTTTGCTTGAAAGTTTTTTAAATGGAAATTTATGTATCTAAATAACACCAGGTCTCCTGCAATTATGTTGACTTGTTCAGTTCAGAAAGACTCACAGACTTCTGGAGCAACAAGCAGTTTATTTCAGTTAAATGGATCCTATTGAAGGATCTAATGCTTTTATTCAGGTGTTATTTAAAGAACACCACCTTGTTCCTCAGAAGGAAGCCATTTTAACAGGTGAAAATAGCGGTTTCAAGTTTTGTTAAGGACAGTTATTACATGTAATTGATGTCACATGTAAAGGTGTTTCACCATTCAATATCTGTTACTAATGCTTTAAAGGGCAAGATAAAAAAATAGAATAAAAAATAAAAAAGAATTATCTGACAGTTTTAAGCCCAACACACAAAGTGGTAATTCAGAGCTTCAGCGAACCACAGTAAAGCGACTAGTTATGAAAACTTCTGGCTTGAAGCAACTCCTATGGCTTGCCAGCTACTGCTTTAGTCTGGGTCTAAATGGCAGCCATAACCACAAATTGCCAGTGCTTTTCAAAAAAAGGAACACTCACACATAATGAACTTTTTGTTTAGGTTTTTCTTCATATACACTTGTATGATGTTAATATGCAGACGGATGTGATTACCTGATTTGACTTTGAGAGATAAAATGAATCTGTACATAAAGTCAATGTTTATAGCTAGGACAGTGGGAGGTCTCTTCTTCCTAATAATGTCCTGATACTGTGCGGAATTCGTCACAACATATAGCCTTGTTCCTCAGTGTCTTCGGAAAAATATGTAAGATATGTTCTTATTTTCTTAAGGCTAAAACCTCCAACTTCTGTTGAACAGTTTGTGTGGAAAGGAATCACTTTAGCCTGTTGGGAATATAAGATGTTCAGAGGTTGAAATGTGTTAATATAGTTCTGTCTGTAAATGAAATAGATGTCTATCTCTTTCTGTCTTTTAGATTGTTCTATAACAAGGTGTTGATTATACTACAATGAGGACTGCTGTTACAATTAACACTAAATGAGATTTGTTAATTGGCTTCTTTTGAAGCAAACTAGGATTTTTCTTCTGCTATCCCTTGTGCTCTTTGTGAATTGATATATGCAGTAAAGATAGTGAAAATTGCCTGTGGAGGAAGTGACACTTTAAAATTCAGTCCAATTACTACATCTACTGCAGACATAAGAATTTAAATAAATGAAAGGTAAAAGATGTTATAAATGGTACTTAAGCCAACAATTAGCCAAAACATCAGTCATGCAATGTTTCATTTATTATTTAGATTTAAAATGGTATATGGCTAAAAGAAAAACAAATACACAAACAAACTGCCAAAACTCTAAAACAACAGTAAAACACCAACACAAGAATGTAATTAAAAGACACATTGTCTTCTGAGAGGCTGAATGTAGAACGTTCTTCCCCATGCCGGTTCTTTTTTGTTTTATGTTTTGCATTTCAATAGTGAATTGTGCAAATTTTAGGAGGGAAAGAGAAATAAGTGGATTGCTTTGGGGTTTTTTTAAGTTGCTAGCAAAATAGTTCATCTTCAAATGGAAAAAGTAAGAAAAATTTCTCAGAATCTGCAGAACTTCTAGTATCCGGTGTTACACAGAATTTGTTAAAATTTGTATAAAGCTGTCTTCTCTTTGAGAAACCATGGGCTTGAGGGTTAAAAAGACTTACAAAGCATAATGGTTTAGTAATTGACTGGAGGGTTTGAATATAAGACCCCATATAAGGTTTTAGGCTTTTTATACTTTGTATTGAGTATGTAAACAGTGCTAGCTGGCTAATAAAAAGTTAACTCTAAAAGAAATAAACAAAGTCAAGGTAACTGGGAAGCAGTGTGTTTAAGACATTTGTGTGAATAGAAGGTGTATATGAAATGTTTTCCAAATTAAAGCTTGAGCCAGGAGAGGTAAAAAAAAAAAAGTCAGGGAATTGTTCTTAAATTTTCTTGTTCAGGTTATGTCACTTGACAGCACTGTGGTCAAGAATAAAAATGGATTTGGACAGAAATGGAGCCAATATTATGAGGATCTTATTTTGCAACCTAATTCTGAAGGTCTTTACCTCGTCTAGTGGAGAACGTATCTGGGATTCTGGAAAGAGGATTCCATGCCTTCAACTACAAAAAAAAAAAAAAAAANAAAAAAAAAAAAAAAAAAAGCCTGAAAGATACATCCTGTGCACACATGAGGAAATACTAATACTAACACTAACACTAGCACTAACACTCATACTCATACTCATACTCATACTCATACTAATGATTAAATCTGTAAGGACTGATGCATCACTAGAGACTTTACATTTTGAACTCTTAAATGCATCTGGGAATTTTTAAGATAAATTTACTCATAAAGGTATTGTCACCACAGGTAACAGAACCCACATTATTAAAAGTGAAGGCTCTGATACCCTAGAATGATCTGAAGTATTATTAGGGGACAGCTTATGTTCTTGAATTTGACATCAATACTGGAATATAACTTCACATCTAATAAACCCTTCTACAGTAGTAAACCATAAAATCTGATTATGATAATCCAGTTCTTGATGGAACACAAAGTATCTGAAAAAAAAAATTAATTACAATTACAGAGAAATAGTAGTTCGGGTACTAATGTCCTTTCACAAATTTCAGCATCATCCTTTTTTAAACCTCTTGCTAATTAATGTCTTAACTATTTTGAGGTTTGAATATTTCAATATTAATTATTATTAATGCCAGTGATACTACAAGGAATGACCTTTAGGAGACCTTTTGCTTTTGGAGGATGGTACAAAAAATGTCCTATCACCACAAGCCTTTATGAATAGTCCCTCTCTGTCTTTCTTGTAGGCTCCTTTCAGGTCCTGGAAGGATGCTATAAGATCTCCTCAAATCTTCCACTTCTCCAGGTTGAAAACGCTGACTCTCTCAGCCTGTACTCACATGGAAAGGGCTCCAGCCCTCTGATCATTCTTGTAGCCCTCCTCTGGACCTGTTCCAACAGCTCCATATCCTTCTTATGTTGAGGATTACAGACCTGGACACAATACATCAGGTCTCACAAGAGAGGAATAGAGGGGGAGAATCACCTCTGTCAACCTGCTGTCTGTGTTTCACTACCAGCTTATGTTGTGCTTCTTATTGACCAGCACCCCCAAGTCCTTCTCTGCAGGGAAGCTTTCAATCACGTCATCCCCCATCATGTACTGAAATCAGGGTTTGCCCAATTTGCACTTGACCTTGTTGAACCTTGTGAGATTCTCACCAGCCCACTTGAAGTTCAACAAGGCCAAGATTCAGTGCTCTTACATTGTACTCTTTTATTAACAATAGGCAATCTCAACATATTAGAGCAGTAGAAATGATAACACATGTAAGCTTTGAAAGTTATCTAGTATTACTAGTATATTTAATAGTGTACTTCACTTGTAAAATTCAATTTATTATTTTCCTTACAATTGTCATATGAGAAAGCAGTTTCTACAATTCCTTTTCTCTCTTCCTTCATTCTGTGTGTGTAATGAGGTTTGATTGTTTCTGTTCATCTGGACATCAGTGGAGTAACAGATGTATAAGCATTACACACAGATTTCCATTCCTTTGCAGTGTTTGTATCTTACATGCTTTGCTTCGTAGTTTTGGGCCTCTCACTACAAGAAAGACATTGATGTGCTGGAGTCTGTAAAGAGAAGAACAATGAAGTTGGTGAAGGGTCTGGAGTACAAGACTCATGAAGAGTGGCTGAGGGAAGTGGGTTTGTTTAACCATAAGAAAAGGAGGCTTGGGGGAGATCTTATCAATCTTACCACTACCTGAAAGGAGACAGCAGCAAGGCAGGTTTTGGTCTCTTCTCCTATGTAACAACTGAAAGAACAGTAGGAGATGGGCTCAAGTTGTGCAAGGGAAGGTTTAGGTTGGATAATAGGAAAAATTTCTTTACTGAAAGGATTGTAAAGCATTGAAACAGGATGCCCAGGGAAGTTGTTGAGTCATGATCCTTAGAGGTATTAAAAAGACATATAGCTTTGTGCTCAGGACAACAGTTTGGTCATGGACTTGGCAGTGTTAGGTTAGCAGTTGGAACTGATGATCTCAAAAGTGCTTTCCAACCTAAACAATCTAAATCTTTAGAGAAATCTCTATCTGTAAAGTGAATGTAAAGTTTCCTTTAAGATGTGGAAGACAATAGTTGGTTAGAAGTTTGCAAATATTAGATAATTATTTTATTAATTTTATAAACTTCAGGTTTCATTTTAAAGTGTGTGTTTCTGAAGCAAGACACAGAATTGTTTCAGAGAGGAAGAAAATAATGGTAAGTCTTGACAGTAGTCTAAATGTTCCCTAGTTCTTCTTCCTTTGATACCATTGAGCCTTCTTAGTCTGATTTCTTTAGTGATCCTTGACTGCTAGTAATTTGTACTTAATTCATGCGATGCTTTATAATGAAAGCATCGTCAACTACTCTATGTATATATTAGAGACACAGTTACATTGGGCTGTATCATTAATCTACTTTGTTCATCATTCTGTATCAGACGAGTCCTTCATGCTGTTGACAGCATGACTACATAGATGTTATATTTTCAAACAACATTATTTTATTTCATTTACTTTTAAAAAAATTAATTTATTTTGTTCCTGTATTCAGTGAAGTATCAGAAGAGCTTCCACAATGCTATAGTATATTCTTTAAGTTGCTGCTGTGATCCTCTCCACATCTGTGGTGCAGTAGGTTTGTGTCTCTGATCTTTCATATTCCCCCTCCATGCAGTCTTATTTTTTTCCTTTTTAATGTTCTCTAAAGGTCAATAATCTTTTCTTCTAATCTTTCCTTTGTATCTGTTATCTTCTTTCTTTCCTCCATTTCTCTCTATTTATTGACATGTCATCACTGAAGAACCTTTGTCACATTCCTTTCAGATTAATATTGTTTTGCTAATTTTTTGAACAGTGTGATTTTTTTATTTTTATGTGCAGCTGTTATTATTCCACGGACTGTATATGGCAGAATCCTCAAAAGAGAAAGATATGGAGATCTGTTTATACACGATAACTAAAGTAACTGTGTAGAAAACTGCAAGCAGAGTTTTTAAGTCAAATTGTGTACACTAATATTAATCATGAGTCATTAAAAGGTCTAGATAATACAGAGTAAGAATATAACCTAATTTTTTCTCTTAGAACTCACAACCTCAGCTCAGAGAGAAAGTTATTGTTACATAATAGATATTTTTTCCATGCTTTTACTGTATCTCTTACCTTAACGACTGTTTAAGGTTGGTGGTTTTTTTCTGATGCTTAAAGGGCTGTGCCGTCTGAGTAACAAGTACAGAATTTATACTCTTCTGAAATTTGTATCACCCAAGCACCCTCTCTCTAATGCCTTAATAGACGTCCTTCTTCTGTGCCTCAGGATAATAACAGATTTCAGGCATGATCCAAATAGGAGAAATGAAGAGATTTATACAAATTTTTAACTTTATGACTTTTGGGAATTCACTGAAGAAATTCCTTTAAATGACAGCAAAGTGTGCTATGATATATTGCAGATCTAAAATATTATTCAGACTCTGCATGAAATTTCAAGAAGTCTTGTTAGGCACAGAGTAGACACTAATTACGTTTTAGATGCATTTATAATATATAAAGAACATTGTTGGAAAATCCTTAGAGATATGATAAAACATATCTAAATACTTTATTAAAAATCTACACTGAAAATTTCATTTAAAATATACTACTATATGTTGGGGTCACTTGTGTTTTCATAATCTTATTTATTAACTAGTGTTAACTAGCACAAACACAAACATATTGAAGAGTAATTGGACCTCTTATTGAAGTCAATAAGGTTATATAGTTTATGCTTTATGAATGTGGACTATACTTACATAAAGATGACATTTGAAAAACAAAAAAAGAGAGTATTAAACTGTTTGAAAGAGTTAGGAAACTGCATTTTTTGCCAGACCATAGGCTAAAGCACTGACATGTCTCTTCTCTCTGAGGGGAGACCTTATTGCTGTCTACAGCTACCTGAAAGGAGGTCGTGAAGAGGAGGGAGCTGGCCTTTTCTCCCAAGTGGCAGGTGACAGGACAAGAGGGAAGCTCCACCAGGAGAGGTTCAGGCTTGACATCAGGGAAAAAATTTTGTGGAAGGGGTCACTGGGCACTAGAACAGGCTGCCCAGGGAGGTGATTGAGTCACTTTCCCTGGAGGTGTTTGAAGGATGGGTGGATGAGGTGATGAGGGGCATGGTTTAATGATTGATAGGAATGTTTGGACTTGATGATCCAGTGAGTCCTTTCCAACCTAGTTATTCTATGATTCTATATTTTATCCAGAAAATTTATGCATTTGTGGATGAAAGCTAAAATGGTTGTGGGAAGAAGTATGATTCAGCTTTACAAAATACTGCATAGCATTTATAATATGAAAAAAGAAGTACAAAAAAGGTGTTGTAATCTTGATGAAGATGGGCACAGCTGGCAGGTGTAACTAAAATGCTGCGGCGAGACATCATCTTCTGGGAAGTAGTACAATATATATGCATGGAACAAAGAGATTTGCATTTGATGAAAAGCAATGCATGGAAGAATATTCTGTTCAGGTGACTGGTATTAAAAAGTTGGAATTGTCATCAATGACCTTTTTGTCCCTGAAAAAAAAATCTATGCACTGTCATAATTTTTATTGTCCCATATCACCACCGAATCAGAGAACTGAAATAAGTCAGGAGAATGATGTAGAGAAATAATGTTTTATATACCCTCATCTGATGCAGAAATTTCATCACCAAGTTTTTCATTTAGATTAATGCAAATAAGGTCTTCAATCTGACTTTTGCACATTCGTATATGTTATCTTAAATGCTGACTTATTTTTAAGAATGTATTAAATCTTTGGATTGTGACTACTGCTCTTGAGAAATTAGGTTAATAGCCAGGTAACTAGGGTTTACTGAGCTCTCTGGATGTTTTATATACTGGAATATTGTTTAAATGAATGTACAGCCTTGTGGAAGAGTGGCCAGAAATGTGCCTGGCAGAGAAGGACATGGGGGTGTTTGTTGACAGTAGGCTGGATATGAGTCAGCAGTGTGCCCAAGTGGCCAAGAAGGCCAATGGAACCCTGACATGTATCAGAAATTGTGTCCAGCAGCACCAGGAAAGTGATTGGGCCCCTCTATTAGGCACTGGTGAGGCTGCATTTCAAATTTGAAATAAAAAAATAGATAGACAAATAAATAAATAAGCTGTGAAATAAGAGATGCATCTGTAATATATTCCTCTGGCATTAAGAAAAGATCATTAAGTAGAAGAAGAATGTGACATTGAAAAAGAAAATCAATCACTAATTTGAGTTTCAGGCACCTAAGACCTACTTATTGATAGAAACCACAGGTATTAAACACTTCTACCTGTAAAATAAATTGTTTGTGAAATACGAAACTGTGTGTGCATCCAAATAAAATACTACAAGTGAGACTTTCTGGATGCCAAAGATGCACCTAAATCTATTGGCATGATCACTAACATAACCTCTAAACATTATCAGCATTCTCATGCCAAGAAAAGGAACAGCATGCAACATGACAGAGCTAAGGTTAATTTATTGAGCAGATCAAATGAGGGATAACCTGTGTCAGGGAAAATTTTATATGTCCACATGCATGCACATGCACATCTACAGTTCTCTGAGATGTGTCCCTTGCTCCACACAGCTGAAGTGAACCGAAGGCGATTCTAGCTCCCAACAGCCTTACATTGGGCTTCAATATGTAACCTTTCCCCACTTTCTTCTATTGCAGATGGTGTCAAGCAGCCGTCTAGCAATGCTTACCCTCATCTATATTCTTGAAGATTTTATTACCCCATGCTGGCACATGATATCAATCAAATCAGTCCATGACCATCCCAAGGCTCTTCTCACTCCAGTCACCATTGCATTGCTGTTGACTATAGCTTGTCATATTCAATTGCTCAGCTCTCAGTCAAGGCAAGGTCATGATGCTCCCATTACTGGACTCTTCGGGAGGTATAGTATTGATGCTTGAGGAATACCAGTATCATTCAGCTGTTAATTGGACTAAGAGCAAGGACTGAAGGCCTTGCTAAGGTCAAAGTACGCAACAAAGCCATTTCTTTCTAGGAAGCAACCAAGTTCATAGAATCATAGAATCATAGAACAGTTAAGGTTGGATGACCATCTAGTTCAAACCCTCCTGCCATGGGAAGGGGCATCCAAACAGATCAAGTTACCCAAGGCCCCATCCAACTGGTCCTTGAAGATCTCCAGGGAAGAGGCATCCACAACATCCCTTGGTAACCTGTTCCACCATCTCACTACTCTCATGGTGAAGAAATTCTTCCTAATGTCTAATCTGAAACTGCCCCTCTCCAGTTTATACCCATTCCCCCTCATCCTGTCACTACAAACCTTTATGAATAGTCCCTCTCCAGCTTTCTTGTAGACTACTTTCAGGTCCTGGAAGGTTGCTATAAGATCTCCTTGAAGCCTCTGCTTCTCCAGACTGAACAAGCCCAAATCTCTCAGCCTGTCCTCTTATAGAAGGTGCTCCAACCCTCAAATCATCCTTGTAACCCTCCTCTGGACCCATTCCAACAATTCCATATCCTTATTATGTTGAGGATTACAGAAATAGACATAATACTCCAGATGAGGTCTCACAAGAGAGGAGTAGAGAGGCAGAATCACTTCCCTCGGCATGCTGGCCATGCTTCTTTTGATGCAGTCTGGGGTACAGTTGGCCTTCTGGGCTGTAAGCACACACTGCAGGCTCATGCTGAGCTTCTCATTGACCAGCACCCCCAAGTCCTTCTCTGCAGGGAAGCTCTCAATCATGTCATCACCCATCATGTACTGAAATTGGGGTTTGTCGTGACCCAGGTGTAGGACCTTGGACTTGGCCCTGTTGAACCCCATGAGGTTCTCACAGGCCCACTTCTCCAGTTCATCCAGGTTCTTCTGGATGACATCCTTTCCTTCCGGTGTGGCAGTTGCACCACTCAGCTTGGTGTCATCTGCAAACTTGCTGAGGGTGCACTCAATCTCGCTGTCAATATCATTAATGAAGATTTTAAACAGCACTGGTCCCAGTATGGACCCCTGAAGGACACTACTTGTCATGGATCTCCATCTGGACTTTGAGCCATTGACCACTACTCTTTGAATATGACACCTCAACCAGTGTCTTACCCACCATGCCATCCACTCATCAAATCCATATCTCTCCAATTTAGACAGAAGGATGTTGTGGGGTACCATGTCAAAGGCTTTACAGAAGTCCAGATAGATCACATCCATTTATTTACCTGTGTCTATTGAGTTCCTAGACTGAATTAGCCCTTGGTAAATTATCTTGGCTGTTCTTAATCTCATTTAGCGTAACTCAATCAGAGAAGAAAATTATTGCCTCTCAGTCCTGAATGCACCCCATCAGGTTTTCAAGCTTCCAAAATCATGGCAAAATTGAAAATTATCAAGTATTAATGTAGGGCAAAGACAATGTCCTACAGGAGCCAATGCAACTGCTTGGTAGAACTAATAAATTTTACGTGCATATTATCTGTTTGTGACTAGTAGATATTGAACATAAAATTGATTATTTACAGTAGCATTGTTTGCCATAAATGAAAGAAGCAATTTTTTCATTGTCTTTTTACTTTTCCTAGTACCTATCCATTTCATGTTTTGTGAATTCATGTGAAAAAATATTAATACTAAATGATGTACTATGTAAAAATGATTTTTTTAAAAAATACTCCCTTGTGTTCATTTGTCATATATACTAAATCACAGTTTTATTTAAATGGTATTTGACCATCAAGCAACTAGATTGTGGTAGTTTGGCTCACATTTTACACAACAAATAGAAGTTTGTTGACATTTTGACCTTTTGACTACTGTCATGCCATATTTTGCTACTATAATTATGGTACAAAGAAATGAAAACATAAAAGGATGTTTGTTATATCACGGAATCAGGTGATTGTGGAGATGATGAAAGGATTGTCTGTTAGATCTGGCATTTACAAGGAATAGCTGGTATGAAGTCTAGGCTACAGCAACCCTGATTTGGTGGAGTACAAGATCCTGAGAGGAAGAAACAAAGCAAAAAGGAGGGTCAGTGCCCTGGCCTTTGGAAAAGAAGACTATGGCCTCTCAAGAGAAGAACCCCATAGAGTACAGTTGTAGAGGGAAGAGGAGAGTTTTTTTGAATTTAAAGATTAATTCCTCCAAGATCAATAACAGTTTGTCTGGAGGTGCAGGAGGTTTAGCAAAGGTGGCAGGATGTCTGTACTGATGAACAATGTTTTTACAAAAGGAAAAGACATAAAAAAGAAGTATAGAAGAGATAAAAGCAGGGGTACTGTAAGATCTTGCCTTCTACAGGTACAGCAGTAGCATAAGGAAGACTAGGGAAAATGTGGTACCATTGTTAAATGCAGCAGAGACCATAATGATAAAGAACATGGAGAAGATCAAAGTACTCAATGATTTCTTTGCTTCAGTCCTCAGTAGCAAACATGGCTTTCAGGGGTCCTAGGCCCTTGAGATTAGTTCCATAATCTGGAACAAGGAAGCCTTTTCAATTGTAGAGGAGGTTCAGCGTAAGGAACAGTTAAACGAAGTTCACGCACAGAGGTTGGTAGAACCTGAGGGAGTGCAACCACAAGTACTAAGATAACTGACAAATATCATTACAAGGCCACTCCCAAGTATCATCAGAAGGTCATAGTAATTGAGGGAAGATCCTGATGATTAGACGAAAACAAACGTTGCTGTCATCTTTCAGAACTTGGATGTGAAAATCACAGTCCAATCAGTATCATCTAGAAATTTAGCAGAGCAAATAATTCTGGAAAAAAAATGACACACATGAAGGACAAGAAAGTGAATAGAACTAGTTAGTATGGACTTCCGAAGGAAAAAATCACTTGCTTGGTGGATGAAGGGAGAACAATGTATCTTCCTTATCTTGACATTTATTAAAGATTTTGACATTGTTTCACATAATGTCCTTTTTGACAAGTTGAGTGAGTTCAGGATACATAAATGGACAATAAGGAGAACTGAAAACTGATGCATCTGCTAAGCTTGAAGAGTTATTATCATGGCTTCCAGTTAGAGGCCAGTTGCTAGTGCTGTACTCCAAGGTCAGTACTAAGGCCAATATGGTTCAATACCTTCACTAGCAACTAGGATGATGGGACAGCATGCACACTCTGAAAGCTTGTAGAGGACACAAAACTAAGAGGAGCAACTGATCCATCAGATGTTTGTGTGGCCATTCAGAGTGACCTTGACAGGTTCAAGAGGTGGACAAACGAGAATCCCAAGAGAGCTGGAAAAATGAAAATGTTGATTCTGGAGTGGAATGAATGATCCTATGCATGAGTACACGCAGGAGGCCAACTGTCTGGAAGGAAGCTTTGTAGGGGAAGACTTTGGGGTCCCAGTGGACAACAAATGGGTCATAAGCCAGCAATTCACCCTCATGTCAAACCCCCTCCTAAACCCACAGCTTTTTGACCGCAACAGTGAATGAACAGTAGGTTTCTTGTAGAGATTATAATGTCACCATTTTGAAGATATTAAAAAAATTATTGTACATGCCCCTGAACAACCTGCCCTACCTGATCCTCTCTGAACAAGGACTCTGAGCTAACTGATCTCCATTTCACCTTCTGACCTTAACTCTTCTGTGATTCCGTAAATTTGTGGTTCAGATGGGCTCTAGTATCTATACTCAATTGTATTTAAATGGTCAGAAAGGCATAACATAAAACATTTTTTTATTTTGCTGCTTTAAGTGACCGTTTACTTAGCCATTCCTTTGTAAACTGCAGGTCTTTGGAGGCAGGAGGGGTATTTTTCTCATTTTGATAGAATATTTTATCGGCAATGGAATTCATAGCCAACTGCTCTGTTCCTGTTTGAAGTTATCACAATTACAGTGACTGCATAATACCTAGCTATCCTAAAGCACAGCTTAGGAGTATTACCTGCTCAAGAAAATGTCAGTCACCAGCCAATACATGAACCAATAACTATTTAGGATAGACATGGTGGAAGAAAGTTATATGAGATGGTTATATATGAAAGTTATTATATATAAGAAGTTAAAGAAATGTTAATGACGACTTCCAGCTATTTCAGTTATTTCTGATATCTGTACCTAATTTAAATTATGGTTTTGTATTTTATAGTCTTCAGCATATGTCATAGAAATAATTTTGCTGAATCTATGTGGAAAGTACTATTCTCGTAATAGTCTACTCTTAATACTTAAAATACTCTCTGTCTTCTCCAGTCCAGAAATTTAGTTGAATTTCACTGAGTTAGGTCCTGTAACAATTTTCTTTTTTTAATTTTCTAGTAAGGGTTTATGAAAAATTTATTATTATAAAAGTCTTTTAATATCAGGATTGAAAAAGAGGTTTTTCAAAGATGTTACCTACTAAAAATTTTAAAAATATGTACAAATATAACTAAGGAAATACAAACAAACACATAAATAAAAGAGATAAAACTTTTTATTGTAATAAATTAAGTGCATTTTATCTTGTTTGGATAGAAATATGGAGCACTGGACTTTAAAATTGGATATTTTCTCTCCTAATATTACTTGATTCTTATCATTATCTGTGCTAGATACTTGTGATGACTAAACCAGATATTTGTATTACAGGTGTTCAAAGTTAAGTAAGATGAAATTATACGTCTGTTACAGTTATTACCCTTAATACAACTACAAAAAGCCATTTACTCCCAACTCCAGCAGATACAAGAAAGTAATATTTACTTATCTATAAATCTCTGCTTTCAACCGTGGTTAGTGACTTCATGTCACTTAATATGATATAACTGTAAGGAAGGCAAGATTGATAATTTTAAGATTTTTGAAATACAATTTTCTGTATTTTGAGCTATATGTTGTAATACAGGTTGACAACAATAGCTAAGGAATATTTAATGTAATTTATTATTCCTATATTATAAAAATGAATAGCTAAACAACAATTGGATTTATTTTTTAATAAGTGTAGATGTTCTTTTTTAAATTATGGGGTTTTTTGCTTCATGTTACTAGAAAGGTATTATTATGCTAATTATCATTCAAATGTTATCATTGTAATAAATTGTTCCTGGTTCAACAAAAGGACAGGTAGCTTCAGTGTAATTCCAGAAAGTTTACATTTCTAATTACTGCAGACAAGCAGTCAATATCCAAATGTTTTGCTCAGTCATATGCAAAATATTAGAAAATTTGTTCCTTTCCTGGTCACAGCCAAGTTCAATTATAGCTTTTGCTTTAATCTACCCTCAGTCTAACATCGATATTATTAATACAAACTTGTGTGATCTATTTATATAGACCTGCTTTCTGTGTATAATGCTTCTGTACGAATGAGACTTGTTAAGTTTTCTCTTAATCATCATCATCTAATCCATATAAAATCCCTACTAGATGCCAAGAATGTAATTTGGTTGACCCTGGTATTTTATTCCCCTTTCTGAAATCCTGCTGTAATTAAAAAGAGATAATGAATCTGTCAGGAAATGTTATTTCTGACCTCGTAATTTGTAACTTGAACTAGTAACTACCTTGTAATTCAGTTGCCTCCCAAGAAAGACGCTGTGCAACAGTCAAGTATGATTTCCTCTACTACTGACTGTGTGTGGCTATAGGATTGATTCTGTGGCAGAAGGCACAGTCCCCAAACATAAACACATGACTATTCCAATAGAAAAAAGGTATTATCAGGAAACAAGGCAATGGAAACATAGCTTTATGATTGATAAAATACCAGAGGTGATAACCTGAAAATAAACATCTACTATCCCGTAACTGACTGGAGCCCACTCTGCAACACCCTGTGGGAGAGCAGGGACAGTCTGGGAATGCTGACTGGGGTCAACTGTGGCCTGTTCCATTTACTGTGTAGGACAGTCATCTGAATTTGGGGAATCTTTGAGAATCCATGTTTACAGGTACAGTAACAAGTTTTTTTCTTGACAGCTTTATTCCATCTAAAATTATCATATTTATACATTTTCCCCCCTTCTCTCTAATACACTGAGTTGATAATTATCTCTTCCCTACATTGTAGTGAAGAATATACAATATAACTGCAAGAATTGGTGGAGATAAGCATTATTAACATATTTGTCTGCTTTAGGAAAGAGGCAGGGTGGTAGGAAAAATCATTAAAATGAGGCATAGGAGTTAATGCCCTCTATTGATTACATCACTACAAATGAGAGATTGCAGTGAAGAATTTAAACATAAGCACTGATCCAGAAATCTTTCTGGTAAAAATAATGAGTAATTCCATAACAGATTGTGGTGCTAAAACTCACTATAGTGTACAAATTATGATGCACACAATATTACTTCAAAAGGATCAATTAAAGCAATTATACAATGACTTTATTGTAACCTCCCTGCTGGTCAGTTGATAATGTAATAAATGCTTTCAGTATTCCATATACACTAAGGGAATTAAGGTGATTGGAATATAAGGTTGATTATACACTTATAATAAAACCCCATAAAGCTGCATTTTAACACATTTACTTATGCAGTATTTCTTTTAACTCTCTAGTGTAACCCCAATAAATGTTTCTTCTAGCACAGCCTTAAGAAACTGTCTGAGACAGATATAGATCAGATATTTTCGAAAAGAAATATTTCTCTTAAGTGCTAGAAAAATCTGGTACAATTGACTTTGGTTTTCAATGTTACTTTCCAGTAATATAAACAGTAATTATTAGCAGTTTGGAATCATTGGATCCTATCTGCGTGAAATCCAGTTTAAAAAACATATTGCATGATATTTTTAATCTCAAATAGACCAGAATGAAAACATTATCTTTTCTTATCAAGTAAAACAGAGAGTTCCAATAAAAACCCCCACATTATATCAAAGAATAAAGAAAGATAATAGCTTCAGATGACATGGGCACATTTTAGTATATTGGTTGTCATCTGTTGTCTCTATTTCATGTCACTATATTTTTTTCTAGGAAAGAGGACATTTATCCAAATTTATACAAACTGGAGAGAACTCAGAGGAGGGCCTCAAAAGTGGTTGGGATGGAACACTTGCCCATGAAGAGAGGGTGGGAGAACCTGGGTCAGTCTTGAAAAAAGTATGGTTTGGGGGGCATGTAAATATTTCCCAACATCCATGAGGGGTCATCAAAGAGATGGTTCTGGGCTCCTCACACTGGGGCAGGATGGACTGTGAGGGTGAACAGGTTTAAGTTGAAACAAGAAAGATTCAGGCTGCAAATAATGAAAAAGATCATTTTTACTATGAGGATAACAAGCATTAGGGCAGATTGCCTTGGTAGGTTGTAGAGTCTCAAAATTCCAGACAATACCTTTTAATTTAAATATGTTTTTCTCTGTAGGCAATCAGTTCTGTATATATTATGACTGTTTTTCCTTATGTCAATTTCTAAAATAAAAGAAAATTAAAATATTTACAATTTTGTATATGAAGACTGGCAAGATTTGAGAAGAGAAATTTCACTTGGCGCAACAACTTAAGTCCATCCACAAAAAGTTTAGTTTGACCTCATATCCATTCTCAAATTATTTTGTGGTAGCATGTATTGATGTTACTGAAATTTAATTAAGGTACATATGAAAGGTAGTACTAATTCAAAGTTACAAAGTTATTAGATTTTATATTATTTGTACTCTGCCAAAGCACTCTGTGAGGCAGTGGAGTACAACTTTGCTTTAGTGCTTGGGAAGATTTACTCACCTGAAAGTTTGGCTCTTTAAATCCAAATACTCTAATGCACAGTAGGTATGACATGTAATAATTGTCAAAGGAATATCAATCTGTTCCACAATATAATTTCCTTTCCAGTTTAGTCTGATGATAACTTCTGTTGTGTAGGCTTCCTACATTAATGTGTAAAATTGTCCACTATGCTGTTGAATTTTGACTTTAAATGTAGAACTTCTATATATTCTGAACCTTATGCATTTTTTTATTGGGTGATGTATTTCCTTTTACAGCTCTGAGCTTTCTGATGTCCACTTGACTAACACTTTGCCTTAAATGCATATGTTTAGACATGTTTTTAAAATGATGATTTAGGGACACTCTCCAATAAGTGCATTTTACCATCTAATTCTATGCATTTCTGGTTTCTTCTCCTCATAACTAGTGTCAGCATTAACACATGAAGACCAATGAAGATATGGCGCTTGTTTTGGATTCTGAAATGGACAGCTGCTGCCAGTCAAGGCTGATGTCAACACTTCTTTGAGATGGGCTATTTTTTCCATGCCCTGTGGCATATCATTTTAGTTGTGTTAATTTACATGAAAATACAACACAAATAGTTCAGCACATAAAAAAAAAGTCAAGCACAAGATTGTAACAGGCAAATATTTGGACATTAAAGAATATCCCTGAAGGGAAAAGTATTCATTTGATCCATTAATAATGAGAACCTGCTCTTTGATCCTTTCTGTTCCTGTTACATCAGAGAAAAACACGCAATACAACATCTTGTGAAATATGTCACATGTTGCCAAAACAGCAAGCAAAGCACTTATAAATATAACCTTGAAACCAAAAATGTTAGGCAAAATCTAAGATACATTTAGTGTCAAAATTCCACAGGTCAAAACAACAGTTCTGAGTGCCTTCTGTCTCCCATACTTTAAGCCACATAAATAGAATCCTCATGAAAGCTAGACATACTCCCATATTTAAAAAAAAAAAACCCAACAAAGAAACATCCAAAAACATCACAACAAAAAACATGGTAGGTCTTTCATATTCATACTAAACCCAGTATTTTGTTTATTAGGAAAGGAATATAAATCATTATTTACCAACAATGGGATATATTATTAGGCAACTTTTCTCTTGTGTGGCAGAATTTAGTAAAACATTTCATGGACATGTCTTCATAATTACTGGCATATTTTGATTTTTCATCAGATTGACCAAGCACACACCTCTGTCCTCTGGACTAGTAAGGACTGATTATTGATCTTGCAGCTATGGATCACAGTACATTGAGACAATATATTTGAAGTGCAGGTCCAATGTGAGCTCCAGAGAAGAACAAATAAAGGCAAAGCTGTAATTGCAGTGAGGACAGTGGGGCAGGTTATTCAGATACAGTACTGAATAACACAATTTATTAACTGAGCATCTTACCATAACAGTGTTTGTATATTAAAATTTTACATGATAGCTCAAAATCAAAACTTTATTGATTTTCATTGTTTTTAAGATGTCTGTTGCTACAGAAAATAGCGTATTTTCATTATTTTGTGCTAAAGTGAAATAAAAGTAAAGTGTCAAGTTACAGTTTTGTTTTCCTGATGGAAAGCCTGGTCATTGATCACTTTTTCTTACATGATAACATCTTTCTCACCACTAAGACGTATATCAAGATTAATATGATTAAATCTATACTATATATACAAACATATTGTTACATGAAACATTTTTATGTAAATTTCTCTGACCTTAAATTCCTTTAGATTATGGCTATATTGAGTGCAAATAAGACTACCTTAATGAGTGAAATTTTTGGAAATGATTTTGGAATAAGGAGGTATATGACTTAATCAATGTAACCAGTGCAAACTTGAGGATTTCTAGACCACACTATCATGTCAGAAGGACCTGCCTTTTTCTGCCATCTTTACATCAGGCTGATGAGTAAGAAACATTTGTAACAAGAAAACAAAATAAATTAATAATTAGTTATCTCCATAACAATTTTACTATTATAAATTGAACTTACCGTTTTTTTACTGAAGCACATTAGAGGTGATCATACAGTCTATTTTGTTCTGTTGACTCAGTTCTGTAAGTCAGTGACCTCTGGCTAAGAAATTGCAATAACCAGTGATGAAAATGCAGTTGGTAGCAACTTAAAACACCACCTCATTTCTGAACACAGTAACATAGCCTTTTTTCAGCAGCAAAACATTGCATCAGAACAGATTTCTATTGAATTACAAAGGAGGTCAATATACTTCATCCAAGAAAGATGAATGTTTATCAGCTGTCTTCTCTTCCCTGTAGAATGTTACTAAGATACGTTGTGTCTGTTTCATTAAAGCTACAGTTTTAAAATGCCCAGTGGATGTAAGATTAGTGTAACACAATTTCTCTCTGCAACACCAGTGTGCCTGTTTTCATGCTCTAATTGTCTGTCAGATTTCCCTTAAGACTGGTAAAAGAATATCTGTCAAAACTTGGACATTCCTCAAAGCAAATTATTCACATAAAAAATTGAATGATAATCAAAAGAACAGGTAGTATGAATAGCAACACTGAAGAATGAAAGCAAAATATGAATAAACTGCAAAATGAAACTACAAGGGAGAAAAATCATTGTTCAAGAGTTAATTCATCTGAAATTTCTAACTAAGTCCCCAAAATCGATGAGATACTCAAAAGCTGTGAATACAATATTGGAAGTTTTCCAGTTTGGGATATGTAAATAATAATACCTGTTCTCTTCTCAATGTCTTTCAAGTAATAACTGCATTGCATGCAATATGTAAACAAACATCTGTATATTATGGAGGTGTAAATTAAGGACAAAGAAGAGCTCAAAACTTAAGGTGCGTTATACATAAGGACACAATTCGGCTAGGTTTTTTGTTTATTTTTAGAGAGTTATCATTATAGTTTGAACAAAGATTGATAGTCTTTATGTGTAGTGTTATTTTCTATAGAAAGACAATGGCAGAAAGCAGAGGACTGGTGAAGTGTTTGTGATAATGTACACTGCTGAAAAGACATTCTCTTCATTGTGCAGTAACCGGAATTTCCTATAATAGAAATCCTCATACACATTAATTTCCTGCATTTGACTAGGACCTTTTAGATATCGTTCCCTAAAAGACACAGATACCAAACAATGGATCATGGCTTCATGGGAAGTTTGACCTCATATGTTTGTAAATCTGTAATCAACATCTTCACGGTGGCTGCAGAGTTTTTGGATAATGGGCAGTATCAGTTTTTACCAGCCATTCTTTCTTCAAGTTGACCTTGCTTGATTCTTTTGACCTTTTGGTAGTGATACTAAGCATTGATACCAAAGAGTGGGCTTTGGAGGTTTTATTTTATTCTGTTTGCATTTTAAGGAAATTTTAAATAAACTACAGGAATGAAGCAGCCTTTTTTGTCAGTAAAAAACCATGTAATCACTGTTCAATAAAAAATGACACATTGTTTGAACTGAATTTTTACCAAAATGCTAACTGTATATCCAATAATGTAAGGACCCATCTAGTTTGGATGAACAATTGACAGAACCAGACGCTAAAAATTTCATTAAATTAAAGCTAAGATTAGAGCAGCATTTAAGAAACAGACTTTTGCAGCAGCAGAGTCTAAGAGCAAGATTCACAGTTGAATGCTTTTGAAGCAAGTTTACAACATTCGGTAGCATTTAGACTGTAATGTTAGTTTGGAGGGCGGTAGATGTTGTTTGTGGACAATTGATTTCACAGGCATGAAGTGTTGATGATGATACAGATTAGAGGTGGGAATGGGAAGAAAGCACTTGAAAAATTTCATTCATTTGTAGGATGTAGATGAGCAACAAGTCAAGTAAGGAATGTAACTTCTGATTCATTCTCAATAAAATAGAGGGATCTGAAATAGTATTAGACGCATTAGATGTCCTTCAAAGACAAAAAAATGTTTTAAGATCTTTTCAGGCAGCATGAAATACTGCGGTGCTGTGATTTTATTTTTAGAAACATCAACTCAAGCATACACATACATTCACGGCCTTCTTCGAAAGGAAACCTGCTTGACAGGTGAAGTGAGTTCTATTTTACAGAGCTGTTATTCATTGTTATTGTTTCACCTCAAGCTCATCACCTTTATCTTATTAACACTTCCACTATACAAAATTTAGGTATCAAAATTCTCTTAGTCATATATTTTTAAAGACAGAATAAGTTATCAGAGAGAAAATGTTGAGATGGAAGTCTTACCTCAACAGATAAACTAAGAATCTGAAAGTGAGATTATTTCTATGGTATTTACTGCCACATAGTTACTGAGGAAAAAAAAAGAACATTTTAAAATGTTGAATTCCATGAATAAATTGTTTTCCATTTCTGAGAAAAATGACTAAAATATTTATAAATTAGGTGATACTGCTATGTAAGAAAAGAGAGAGAAGGAAGGAAGATATTTACAGGAGGTAAAGTCACTGCCTTAATGTTTCGGGAGACTTAGAACAGCAGCTACATTTTGAAGATAGTGTCACTTTTGTAGTCCTTCAAATCTGACGTGACTGTAGTCAGTGAAGTGCTGAGTAAGACACTCTAGTTGTTACTAAGCTTGTCTGCATTCATACTTTTAAATAAAAATGGTCCAAGACTATACTCTGATATATATATATCTCCAGCTGTTATATTATGGCCCATATCTGTAAGGCTAAACTTACTTCCTCTATTAATAGTACTGTCTTGTCTATACTGCTGACTGAGAACAGCTGCTGGCCTGTCCTTTCTTTCAAATCATTCCTGGTTATTGTTTGGAAGAGGACAAGTTGCTTGGACCACAAGAATGCTAAGGAACACAATAAGCATGTAGAAGAATGCTCTGTTTAGTTTTGTTTAAGAAGTCAATTAATTTAGACTGTTTTTTTCAGCTTACATACATGAACAATATGTTACATATTGACAAATTCCTCCCTCAGAAGTGGGTGGTGAGCTTCAAAGCACAATAAAAACACGTTCAAAGTGTGCCTGCAAACTGCAATGAGATGTTTTCAAATATCTTGACTTCACCATTTTCCCCCTAGTCATTTAAATTATCTGCCTGTTCAGCTCAAATCAGTATGATGAATTATATCAAAGGGAGCTGCAATTCTGTCACAAGAAACTAGCTGCTGTTTGCACATTGTATGACAGGTTTTATGGACACATTTGGAAAACTCTGGGAATTCATACTGGAGGGATGCAGGAAGGGGACAGAAAATATCTCCAAGAATCTGTAGAATAAATGTTTGAAACTGAAACACATGATAGCATGAAAGGAAAACACAGTGATGAAAACAGTTTTAGACTGCTGGAGGTGGTTGTTCCGTTGTCCCCTCACAGTTATGGATTTTGTATTCCCAGTGTTATCCCCACACTTCAAACCGCAACCTTCAAGAGATTTGGAGTTCCTCTGTTCTTAGACAGCATCTGAACTGTATCACAACTTTGCATTTAGATTTGATTTAAACAAATAGGTTTTCAGAGAGTTGGCGAAGCATTCCTAATCTGCTCTTGGGGAAGCTATGCAATGACTGCGTAGGAAAATTAAAATTTCTTCCTTTATGCTTGTAATTGGTTCTTTTAGTGTATTACAATGAGCGCATTTGCTTGTTTTTTTAATTACTGTCATTCGTATTTCATTTGTCCTACTGAGAATTACCAGATCTTACGCAGTCTAAAACAAAGTATCCTTTACTAACAAGACACATCCAGGGTAAATAAATTAGAGACCTGGCCTGGAAATGACTGAGCAAATAATTGGCTATTTATACTAGACAGTTAATTATCTGTCAAAATTGCTAGTCAAGACAAAAATCTGTGGCCAGCTAGAATCAAGGGCATTGCTTTCCACTTTGCAATCATTCTTCTCTTACACATACGAGCCATTGACTAGTTATTTTAGATACTGATAAAAACACTGGCTAGCCAATGGCACTGTGGTACCACAACATAAACCCAAAATACTGGAATCTTCTGTAGCTGATGTTATTTTCTATAGAGACACTGATCAACATTTAATAAAATAATTTCAAGAAATGTTGTAACTAAACTTGTTATCTATACACAGTGTAACAGGTCTTCTAAAATTTCTCATTTTTTTATATAGCTCTCCTTGATTTCTTGAGTAAAATTAATATTAAAATAATTAGAAAATATCTTTAAAGACACTTTAAAAGTTAGCTGGCAATTCTGATTGTTATATTTTAAAAAAAGTGCTTGCTTTTCTTCTGCTATCTCCTCTTTGATTTTAGCCTTAATTTGTTAAATCTATTTCATTCCCACATACTTTGCTACTGAACATAGCACTAAATTTCCTAAATCTTCTCCATCTTAGAATCATTATTCTGAACAAAATTTTTAGACTGCTAGCAAAATGCACTCAAAGTTGCAGTAGGCTATGGGCTGTCTCATGGGCAGAGTTTTCTAGCATTTCCAATAGAACTTAGGGAAAAAAATAAATAGATATGTATTAATAATTAGGCTATATCATAAGTTATTCTCTAGTTAACAAGAATCAAGCAAAAAATTGTCTGAGGAACAGGAAAAAAAAAGGTCAGGACCATTATTTGGCTACAGTTAGATATTGATTGATTTGTGCACTATTTAACGGCTGCCTCTGTAAGAAAATTCCAAAATAATGAGAATAAAAATAGCACTTAGAGATTTTACTTTATCACAGGAATTTAATTGCAGCACTTATATATCATTATTTTTGCTACTAATATTTTTGCTAACTCTAAAATCTTAGATATTTTGTGTGTGTACAAATGAAGCTGGGAGATGATTATGGCCCAGGTTTGAAAATTACAAGACCTGAAACTTTCATTTACACAGAAACTACTCTGGACACATGGAGTTAGGCATCAGTTCATTTTATTCTTATTGCAGGATCAGGATCATATCACAGTCATGATGGGATATGATTGATTGTCTTTCTTCTCCTGTCCACTTTAACTGCTCTTTCTTCACTAAAGAATTGAGTAGAATTCTCATTTTGGCAAACAGTCGGTGGATCAGCATTAATGGCAAAACAAACAGGCACCAAAGTCCAAGTATTATTCTTGTAAAAGAAAAAAATCTAATTTTTTAAAATAAATTTTGTGGAAATGGCTAAAATTAGTACTTAAGTCCTGATTTTTAGAAGTTTGTAAAATTGGAATTCAAACAAACACTTCTAAATCACTGAAGCTCTCAGGCATTGTGTTTAATTTTTTAACTTAAGTACAAGAACAGGAAGATAAAGGAAAAATATTGAAACTGTATCTGGGAATGAAAAAAACCCACAAACACAAAACCGACCCCAAACTAACAAATAACAACTTCTAGAAAAATTGTTTTAAAAATCCACATCTTCAATCTTCTATAAATACCTAGAAAAATTCTTAAACAGTATGAGTACGGAATTAATCATCGTGGACTACAGTTGAAGATATTTCTCATTTATGAAATTAATTAATGTCTTTCAAATTTTTTAGTAAAAAATTCTTCTTGAAAGAAACTTATATTGTGATATTATGCCTCAACTAAAAGTGTACTGTCACTTCAGTATCTTGCATCTTGTTGACTCGAAAATCTTCTCTATGCAAGGAATAGAGCAACTACACAGAATTAGCCAAATCCATAAAGAGCATTGTTGGGTTTTTAAAGTGTACATGGGGGACAGGTATTTTTAACATCATTTGAAACAAATTTAATTACACAGAACACTTACAGAATTAAAGATCATATTCCTTTGTTTACTATGAATCCCCTGCAAAGTAATCAGAAAATGAAGAAGCATGTGAAAAAGTCATTTCTGTGTCAACAAAGATACGTAGTTACTTTAAGAAGTATCAAAGTTGCAGGAAGCAATAAATTCTTATTATATATAGGTAAAAGATGCATAGGTTCCTTTGTCTCCTGTCAGATTATAAGGGTCATTGTTTTGGAAGGAAAGGAGAACTAAAAACATTTCATGCTAGCTGTATCTATTAATAATGGTGTATTGTTTCTGCCTGTACCATCTAAAAAAGAATGCATTTTTAAAATGCATTTATAGTCTGCTTATGACCTGAAAGCATAAACGTATTAAGGTCTAAATTATAAGGAGAAAATTGGATAAGCTCAGCTTCATAGAGCACTATAATTTTAAAATCAGCTCAGGTGTATTGATTTATGCTTCAAAATTTGACCTTCTGTCTTTGGTACAGAGATGACACAAAGTACAAGTCCTGAAGAGAAGCATGATTTTCTGATATAATAATCTTCTGATAACATTTAGGCTGAAAGAGAAATATGCTGTAGTTCTGTGTCTGCCAGAAAGTCAAGTCAATCTCCTTGGTTGAGATTCACTTCCATTCTGCAACAGATTTATGCACCCTATGAGACTGAGCTTAAGGAAGTTAGTAATGCACAAACCTGACTAAATTTACTTTCTTATATTCTTTTCTGAAAATCTGGAATAACAACAGGAAGTACATGTATTTTAATAATATTCTTGATCTTTCACATATTGCAGATGTGGAAACTGTATTCACATAACATTCTTCCTATAAAATTTATAGCAGTTCTGCTCCAAAGCCATATAAATAATTTCATATAAGTGATCTGTTTATTTCAATGCAAATGGTAGCATAAAGTACCTCTTAATCAAGGTTGTTTTATCTTGAGCTTGAATATCTGTATGATTTGACTATGCATACAATTATACTTCTCAGAGCATTTTTTAATGTTGTATTTTTCATATGTGAAATTGCACAGCTGAAAAATGCAGTAGCTCTCATATACACTTTTCAGACTGAATTGATACAATTCAGTGCACTTCTATGTTCATGCTGAAGCATTGCTTGAACTATGTGAGTCACTGAACTTTAAATATTCATTGTCTTCTCTGAGAACAATTCAAGGCCATCAGATAGCATGGCAGCCATTCATTTTGAATGAACACGTGGTTCAGTAGCAGAGATGGAATATTTAACACAAGAAACACTCCTAACATTCTTCAGAAGTACTATCAGCCCACTGCTGATATTTCCCTGAAACAAATGTGCTGTCTTTCTTTATTCATTATTCACTCCTTTTTCCTTTTAACTGAAATCAGTGTGGGATGTGTGTGGAAAAATAAAAAGAAAAGGCAGTCTTCTCTTGGTAGGTCACTGGCAGACCTTGACTCAAATCATTGTGCTACAAAGTCTGATATTTTCCATTGGATATGAACAGGATATTTGTTGTAATCTTATTACAAATGCTTAATTCTAAGCTCTTGACTTAACACTTCCCATGGAAAGTACTTTCTCCTGTACTTGGTATTTTTCAACTTATTAAGTGATTCTTTTGCTTACATATTTCAGAATAATTCCCTATCTACTAAATCTAGAACCCCCATATCCAGTATTTATTGCAACGAAGCTGGTGAGGGTGCTGGACAACAAGTCTTATGAGGAGGGGCTGAGTGAGCTGTGGTTGTTTAGCCTGGAGAAGAGGAGTCTGAGGGGAGACCTCATTGTGCTCTATAATGTCTTAAAGGAAGTTGTAGAGAGAAGGAAGCTGGCCTCTTCTCCCAGGTGACAGGTGACGGGACAAGAAGGAATGGCCTCAAGCTCCACCAGAGGAGGTTCAGGACAGGGTCACTAGTCACTGGCATAGGTTGCCCAGGGAGCTGGTTGAGTCACCTTCCCTGGAAGTGTTTAAAGGATGGGTGGATGAGGTGCTGAGGGGCATGGTTTAGTATTGATAAGAATGGTTGGACTCAATGATCCTGTGGGTCTTTTCCAACGTAGTGATTCTGTGATTCATGTATCCCTTTAACTTTTTTTTTATCTTCCTAAAGGAAGATCTTTCAACCTCAGAAGTTTTTTTATTGGTTTGGGTTTTTTTAACTAACTATTCACTTTCTTGTAACCTTAACGTACATTGGAGTTTCAGTATAGTGCTGCTTTCTGCACCTAGGGTGAAGGAGAATGAGACAACTCAGGCTTGAGAGGCAGTCTTCTTTCTCTAGCAACAATGAATTCAAAACATCTCAACCTGCTTTTTATGGGTTCCACAAACCACACGTACAGAATGCCTGTGCAATGCTGTTGCTGTCCTCTCTGGTTTTACATGCAATAGCTATTAGATAATGCAAAAGTAACGAGCTACTAGATAATGCAAAAGTAATTTAGGGAGTGTCATAACTTAAGGGATAGTTTACCAGTCTACTTAACCCTTTCTCTGACAATCTCACAGGAATGAATAAAAATTACACAGCCTGTCAGAGTACAGTAAACACTGAGCAATCACAGAAGGACAATTTATATTTTCCAGCTTGGTCTATACTACTTTCTTTCTTGTACAATCTTGCAAGAATGAAAACATACCATCCAGCTTTCCAGGATACAACAAATACTGAGCAATCATGCAAGGACAATTAATATTGTCCAGCTTGTTATACACCACTTTACTGGGCTCATCAGCAATCACACAAAGATAATCTTGTCTATCTTGCTGAGTTTAAATCAGCAACTCTCTTTAATCCTCCTTCACAGCTAGTAGGATTCCTGAGACTTGTATATGTATAAACAAGTCAATTTTATTTAGAATAATTGATTATAAAGTTTGTGATTAAATAAGGGTTTGATGATGACTGTGGATAAGATATTATTTGTAAAAATACATCAAACAACCCTATATATGACCCAACACCCAAACGCATACAGGAACACAACAAGCAGTGATGCATACACCTGAGTGTAAGTAAAAGTAACGTGTAGGTAGAAAATACATAGTTAAGGTTGAAGTACATAAAGACAGCAATAGCTAGCATGAGATTAGAAGTTAGTGTGCACATACATACCAGGGGGCATCCTGTCTGGGAGGAAAACCAGATATCAATTCATCAGCCGATCCCCAGAATGTATTGATGACAGGTTTTCCTCAACTCCCCTCTCCCCTCATTGCATTGTTTTTTAATAATAATTTGTGGAATTTTAGGTGGAGCTTGAATAACTGAATAACTGAAAATTACACCAAAACAAGCTGATTGATGGAGAAAAAGTCCTCATTTCTCTTGACAAAACTTAACTTCTCATGTCCAATAGGAGTGGTTATAGGAGTGGTTTGACCCAGAGACTGGAAGAAGCCATGTGGCCTTAGGTGTGGAGATGCGTATTAGTATTATAATGATATTACAATGATGTTATAGTGAGTACAGGTCAACTGGAGGGTGGGATTGTCAGAGGAGCACCTGCAATTCATCTTCTTGGAAAATAATTGGGTAATTCTACCACACCCCTTGCTGATATTGTGGGCTGACTACATTGTCACTTAATGTCCCATACCCCACTTCATAGAGGAAGATGTCCTTACTGCACTCTTTTCTGATGTTAAATGTGCTTCCCCTCTGCATGTTGCATCTCCACTGACTTTGCTCTTAAAGAAAAACTACCTAGTACTCACAAAACTTTAGGTTTCCCATTCCTCTACATATTTAGCCTTATTCCCACATTTAGATTTATTCTCACATGGAGAAGTGTTCCTTTCATGCAGACAGAATCATCTCTTTTGCCATGGTATTTTATGAATCTACTTGAATGATGGAAGTATATGTAAAATTACAGTACAGAGTATGTAACATTTTGTAACATTTATAATGATATATAATAAATAACAGATAATATATAATAACCAATGTGCAATATAACTTTAATATCACATATAGAATGTCATTTGTATCATATTTAAAAAATAACATCAGGAGTCTTTTTTTTTCAGGCAGTTTCATCTGAATAAGCATGTGCTTATTTTTCTATTACCGAATAAATGCCGCAGGTAATTGAAGCAGAAGTATTTTATAGCATAAAATGATGATTTATTTTAATAATAAATCCCTTTAAATTTAAATATTGCTTACAGTCATTCTCCACTGACTTGGTCTCTATATGCAGCTTCTTCTAGGCTCTTCTAAGAAGATAGGAAATGCTGTGTTGTCTTACTAGATGTCTGTCTAAAAGATAAATTTTAAAAAGCAGAGTATTTTCTCAATAGTAATCAGTCATATGAATAATATCAAGGTTAGAAAGTCCCTTCACAGGCAAGTAAGAAGGAATTTACCCTTGCAAGGAGTTTCCTCTTTGACCAGTACATGCTTTAAAGAAAAGTTAACTATTTCTTAGAACCTGTATAAAATCTTATTTCACTCTCCCAAAAAGTTTGATTATCATTATATCCTTCTAACTTCCTTGCCTTGGTGATGCCTTCTGGCAATAGAAACTGCTGATTAATTATGCATTTAGAAAAAAAGACCTACTTCTTTTATCTGTTTCTGAGCAAGCCTGTTCTCAAGTAAATTGCACCACAGGAATCAAGATCTGAGTCTCCTTTCTCTTCGAACTTCATATTGTGCATTGCATTTTCACTGAACACAAAAGATGTAATGCAGTGGGAAAATAAACCCCAGTGCAAGAACGACAAAAGCATAAATTACAGCCTCAGTCAGAAATGGAAACAAAGATAGGAGAAGTTTTTGCAGGGCAAAGTTCAAAGACAGCAGCACCATTTATTATCTCTAACAATCTAAATGCAGCAGGGAATCTCTTGGGCATATTCCACTGCTCACCTTGCTAACAAGAATTTTCTTTACTACATCATTTTCCTTATATATTTCCTTTGGCCTTGCAGCATTATCTTTATCTTATGTGAAAGTGATAATACTGACCTCATTTTGCTCAGTGAAAGTGAGGGACACACTGATATATACCCTCTCAATCTTTTTTCAACATAAGGCAGTACTGATGGACAGTAGTCTCATGCCATAGACACACTGTAGCTCCTGAGACATAGAAGCTTCTAAAGGGCATCCTCTAATTTACCTTCTAGGTGTCTCCATGTAGGAAAGAAAAAACAAGGGTGACTCCTATACAGCAATATTTTTTAATTTTTTCTAATTGGACATTAGTGTAAGAAAACCACAAGATACACAGAAATAAAACTTTCTGTTTAAGTGGTCCAGAAATTAAACTGACTTAATAATTAAAAAGTGCAATATATTATGAAAATAAAAGATAACTTTGAAGGAAGAAGAGAGAAAGAATATGAAGAGTTGAAGTATGCTGCAAAACCTTCTCAGTCCAACAAGCCTTAGCTGTTTGTATTTCCTTTTCCTTCTATTTTCCTCAAGACCAGAAGCATTTAATTAACACCCCATACAAAAGATGTTGTTTGAAGTTGTAGCACTAATAAAATCAATTGCAAAGCTGTCAGCAACTTTGTGAGAGACAGGTTTTCACTAGTAGTTCCTCTAGAAGTTGTTCTGAATTAGATTTTTCTTCAATTTCTTATCACGGTTGTTGCTATTATTATTTTTCCCATTATTATTGTTGTTGCTATTATTAAATACTAACTACTTTTCCTGACCAATACTTGAAAGAATATCTTTTAGGTTTTATTAGGAGTGAAAGAAATTAATTCTAGAGAGGCAGAATGTAAACATATATGAAAGCTTCACAGAGGTGATGCCATGAAAGTCCTCTTCAATGTTAAGTGGGTAATAAGTAAAGGGGAAAGTACAGATGATAGAAAAGGGATAGCAGAGACAGTGCCAAGGACAAAAAGTCTCCAGTCACCGGCCAACGGGCCATTAACAAACCCCGGGTGCAGCTTTGGATAGGAACAACCTGGGCTTTGTCACTTATAAGAAGGAGAAAACAAGGACACAGGGATCTGGGATGTCAGTGGGATTATGCAAAATTTAGGTGGAAGTGTGCAGAGGAAGGGAGTGGGGAGGAGCAAAGGGAGGCAACAGATGGACAGGACTGTGTATAAGAGAGTCCAGTTGTGTGGAGATTGTGGTTGGTTCACAGGATTGTTTAAACCAGCCCTACACCTATTGTCCCTAAATCCTGTGATAGGTCTTCCTCTGCCACCTCATTTGTTATCTCATGTGAGAATAAATTCTGTAGCGACGAAGTGCTGATTGCTGAGGGTGTGAGTACATTTGGGGCCAGACACTGCAGTCATATAGGGATGCAAGTACCCTGGCATAATGGTGTCAGCAGCTGGAGGCAGTGGGGTCTCAGGGACAACAGCTGGAGCAGGTGGGGTCTCAGCCACAGCTGCTGGTTGAAAACAATGCATGTCCTGAAAATCAATGGTGGAATTAGGTGACCAAGGGAAATGAAGGATTGAGTGCCTGGTGCTGGCTGCTGGGATAGAATCATGGAATAGCTTGGGTTGGAAAAGACCTTAAAGAGCATTTATTTCCAATCTCCCTGTGGTGAGCAGGGATACAACCCACAAGATCAGGCAGCCCAAGGCCCCATCCAATCTGACCTTGAGCACCTCCAGGGATGAGGCATCCACAGTTTCCCTGGGCAACCTGCACCAGTGTCTCACCACTCTCGTGAGGAAGAAATTCTCCCTAATGTCTATGGGATGGGAGGCAAGTGGTCTACATCTCCTCTAAACTTGATATTGGGGAGGCACCAGGCTGGCAACAGGTCTGTGCCAGTATTTGGAAGGATCCATGAGCTTGGCGTAGCTGTGAGTCAAACATCTGTTTGCTGGTGAGCATGAGGAGGGACCTGCATGTGATTTAGGGAACTGGGTCAGGTAAGAGATCTCAGGATCTAGGCATAGGTAAAAGATGAACAGAGGGGCAGTACTTGTACTCAGGCAATCTGTGAATGTCCATGTACTTGTCACTCCAGAAAATGGGCCGGGGGGGAGGTGGGGGTGCATGAACATGCATGCACTAATGACTTTCAACCCTGACTAATCAGCTAGGAGATAGCTGACTGTCTGCACTTGTGGTGATATGAACACTGCATCTGGGATCTGCTGAAGGCAGTGCTTTGACTGTGACAGTATGTGTAATCGGTGCTGTGTGATTACTAATATGTAAATGTATTTATGTATGGTTCTTTGAGATACAGGTTAAACTTTGCTGCTGGTTGAACCTGCAAACAGGGAATTGGCAGACACAATCCCAAACCTGGGCAGAAACTCTGTGCCTCCACAGGATGAAACCTCAGCATGGAGCTCCTGGAGGCTACATCTGCTTGCAGCATCCCTTAGCACAAAGGGTAAAAAAGGTATTAGCTATAATTATGGCATTGCTATTCTTTCAAGAATTTTAACATTAAAAAACCCCAGCAAATTATCTGATAAGTGGTGGAGTTAATAAACATTAATTTGGACCTCACACCTACACTGCTGTAACCCCCACTTACGTGTCATTTCATACCTTTTTTGGATGTATCATAGATACCTTGAATACACAGGTTTCCTCTAAAGTCTTTATACCTTGAATTTATCTCAGAATTTTCTAAGCTCTTCCACTGTACTTGTTTTTACCTACCACAGCCAATGTGGTCTCTGCAGCACTTCAGCAATTTTTACCTTCCTTTGAGTTTCCTGCTTAATTTTTTTACACCCACCCATGCAGCTTAACCAGAAACATGTAATATCATTTTTTTGAAAGCCAAAAGTTGATGGTGGGTTCCCATACTTTCACTTTCAAATTCTTATGTATTCATATTTGAATTGTGTTATGACAGAAGAAGTTGGTGGAACGCAAGAATAAATTCACATGCAGCATGTTTTTCTGTGTCCTGACTAAATGCCCTCAATTCATGCCTGTTTTGTGCACAGCTGAAAAATCACTGTGATGTGTTCTTCCCGCAACATTTTAGGTAGACTTAAAATAAATAGTGGAAATTTGATTCATCTGAAGGATATAACTGTAAACCAGTAGAGACAATAAGGTATTGAGAGAAACGGTGGATGTATTGGCCAAACCCCTTTCCATCATCTTCCGACAGTCCTGGAAGACTGGGGAAGTTCCTCTGGACTGGAGGCTGGCTGATGTTGTGCCCATCTACAAGAAGGGTCACAGGGAGGACTCAGGGAACTACAGGTCTGTCAGTCTGACCTCAGTGCCAGGGAAAGTCATGGAACAGGTGATCTTGAGTGCTATCATGAGGCACTTGCAAGAGAACCGGGTGATCAGGCCCAGCCAACATGGGTTTACAAAAGGTAGGTCCTGCCAAACCAACCTGATCGCCTTCTATGACACAGTGAC
>WAAB01013386.1:61560-119959 GCA_013389865.1 Piaya cayana | reverse complement strand
AGCTGGGGTTGTTTAGCCTGGAGAAGAGGACGCTGAGAGGAGACCTCATTGCTCTCTACAACTACCTGAAGGGAGGTTGTGGAGAGAAGGGAGCTGGCCTCTTCTCCCAAGAGACAGGGGACAGGACGAGAGGGAATGGCTTCAAGCTCCGCCAGGGGAGATTTAGGCTAGACATTAGGAAGAAGTTTTTTACAGAAAGGCTCATTAGGCATTGGAATATGCTGCCCAGGGAGGTGGTTGATTCACCTTCCCTGGAGGTGTTTAAGACACGAGTAGACGAGGTCCTGAGGGACATGGTTTAATGTTTGATGGGAATGGTTGGACTCGATGATGCGATGGGTCTCTTCCAACCTGGTGATTCTATGGTTCTATGATTCTATAATACATTCAGACCATGTTACAAGATGTACTTGTTACTGTTTTCTCTAGCTGACGTTTTAAAAAGCTAGCTATTCACTGGCATGGCCTTGTCTCAGTTGAATAACAGAAAAAAATCAGGAATCTTATATTAAGAGTACTTCAATCAAGAAATATGACAGGTTTGACTTTTAAAATATGAGTAATGTGACAGTCACAACAAGAAACATAGTGCATCTACATCAGTGGATTCATACACTTGCAAGAAGTCTGAATTATGTCTTCATGAGCAGGTGGTGTTTTCAACGTGAAACTCTTCTAAAGCTATCACTCACACAACAAAAAATATATCCCTTCATAGCTGACAGTTTTTATACCAAGTACTGCTTGAAAGCAGGTAAAGATCTGATAAAACATCATGCAGCAGGTCATATCTAGGTGAATGTAACTCCATATGCTTACTGTGGTAAATTGTGAAGACTGTGTTTTATCACCATACAAAATAAAAGGAGGTTTTTTTGGTTACTGTTATTTTTATGTCAGCAACACACTTTTCATTTAAGAAAACAAGAAAAAAAATATCACTGACTTCAGGAGATTTATTTGTCACCAATGGTATATGTATTCCATGTTCTTAAAAAAAAATAACAAAATAAAATTAAGCATTTTCTCATGATCAATGAGACATTAGTAAGGCTGTAAGACCAACTAGTAGGGGATGCCTAATTCCCGTGATGCACAAAAGCACCTAAAATGGAACATGGATATAAATTAAAAAATTTGCACCAAAAAATATGCTCAGTCATTGACTAAGTTCAGAAGTAAGTACATACTATATGCACTATACCATGAATGATTAGTATATTTCTGCATGTTGCAATTATTCTGTCCTACTGCCAGCTTGGTATATAACTAGTTTTCAAAATAAACAGATGAGATTCAAAATACTTCCTAAACATATATTAACTGAAATGTTATATATTTTCTCTTTCTCTTTTGTGTGCTCTCAATGTAAAACTACGTGAACTAGAGAATTTGTGGAACAGAAGCAAAAGAGGCCAAGAATTCATTTCCATTAAAAATCTATTTGAAATATTTTCAAAACTACAAAGAGTAAGTGGAAGGTGGGACTGAAAATCTAGCTAAATGAATAGTTATATTGATCAGTATATCACTCAAGAACGGGACCTATAAATAATTGGAAAATATTGATTGAGGAATATACATTAAGTACTTCAGAAAGATATAGGGAAAATCTAAGGTATTTAAGACCTGGCATAACACTTCAAAATGCACAAGACTGCCAATGTGAATAGGGGAATACTAAAGTTACTTATATGGGAGTTACTGTATTATAGAAGCACCAAAACAGAATGTAGTTATGTTGCAGAAGGAATAATCAGATAATATCTCTTCTGAAAGAAGTGTCACTCGATATAGCAGATCAGTAACATCTAATTTTTATTAAATGTGTCAAACTGACAATGATGCCATGACAGAGGGGTAGGAGAGTATTAAAATGAGAACATTTTAAATTTGAAAACTTGCACATGTGTTGGAAAAAGGTATGAGGAGAGAAGAGCAGGTATATAAGGGGAGGAGTCACAGATGTGCAGATCTGTTTCTCCAGCTGAGATGATATGAGATACCTTGAAAATAATGTTGAAATAAAGAATTATGTAGAGAGAGATAAGTAAGGAAAAAACCCATAAAATTCTATGTGGTTTTGAAAAACAAAGTCCATACTGGTTTGTAAGAGTTAGTTTATTTTCCAGACAAGAATGAAGTTGTATTATTCAAACATTTTATATGGCTACCCATATGAAAATCTAAGTGAAAGTTGTGAATATGGGGATTTGGACAAGAATGTAAAATGCATAAAACTCTGTCAAAGTTGAGGAACTGGAAACGACCACAATCTGTGTTGTAACAATATCCAACTATAAGAAAATATCAACTGGAAGTGTTTAAGTATATATTTTGGGACATATCTTGGTTAATATTTTCATGTTCCTGATTAAAGATTGACAGTGAGAGAATAATCGTCTTGATGCCATAAGTTTGGGAGATACTATCAAAACAGAGGGACACTGCAATGCTAAGTAGAAATTCCATTATGAACTTAAAGCCAGCAATAATGTGCTTAGGTTCATATACATTAAAGTGCTACATGAAAGCATGCAGCTACATGCTTACAGCAGTTCCTTGAAGGTTGTTACACCAGTTAATTTTTAGTGCAGAACCTCTCAACATGTCCTACAGAGAAAGAGGAAAAATAATTGGGTCACATATAACCCTAAGATCTGAAAGACTTGTTTTTTCATACCTAAGGTATCTGTTGACTGATTAGTACTCTTAAAATTTCATGTGTCTGATGCAAACATACCTGTCAATTTCAAGTATTCATGTTTATATCAATTACATAAATGCCTAAATGTTTCTTGAATTATAGTCAACTGAAGCTTGGTTATGTCCCAATGCTGATGTGAATGCTGTGTTTTGTAACCATATTCTAGGGCATGCAAAGCTGAAAGGGAAGTAGAGAAAGAGCACATGCATGCACATCTCTCTGTGAAGATCATTTTTGATGGACATTGACTTACCAGCACACCGCTTTGACACTCAGCTTTGCACTGAATTAACAGGCTTTGACCTTTCCCTTGCTCCAAGAGCCTTAGAGGCAGATGAGAAGCCCCTTAAAACAGCATGTCCCTTATGCATTACTTATTTACCAAGTACTTTTTTTTTTACTCAGCAGATCTTTCTCCCTCTCTTCAATTACCTTGTGAATATACTGATGAGGGTAATTAAGAAAAGATACAGATCAATTTCATAGTAGACAAATCTCTCTTCTAGAGACTTCCTAGGCAATAGGTTAAGGTTTATGAATTCTACCAATAAGACAATTTTGTTGATCATACCAGTCAATTGGAGGTTAGTTTGCACGTTTATAGCACATCGGTGATATGTTCTGCTGCACATCTGTGCATCAAAAAGGCTGTGAATATTATCCTATTTCCCTACTACAAACTCAGATTTCTATAAGGAACATGAGTAGATTTTTTTTTTCTAAAAAAATATACAATATGCACAATATCTAAAATAGGTGATACAATATTATCAATTTTCTACATTGTCGTTGCTAGTCAAGTCAATTAAATCTATTAAAGTGAGAATATAATTTTTAGTATTGTTCCCCAACCTAATTATAGTCCTAAAAGGTTTTGTGAATTAAATATATTATTGAATTACTTAAGAGGCCATTGACGGGGGAATTATACACCAAGAGCAATTTCCTACAAATACATTATCGTTGGAGAAAGAATATAGAATTAGAAGGACCTTACTCTATCTGTTTCCTATATTTTTATATTCTCATTAACTATGCTTTCTTCTGAATTTAAACACACTATTTCAGAAAACTTCAGACATATGCTGCCACATTACTCTTTCAATTAGAGACAATAAAATGTAATAAGAGTTTAAGTTAATTTTGCAATTCACTTTATTTTAAATCTGCATTGAACTGTTTTTACTGGCAACTTCAGTTGACCTATCTGCTAACATATTCCCTTACACACTTAAAATAAAAAAAAATGTAGAAAAGAAATTCATAGATGCTTATTGTGTATTTTCCCTGTTTCAGATGAGAAAGATCTTTTATATTGTACTGTCGTCATGGCCTTGAGAAGACTTCAGGTAAAAAAGAAAAGCAGTAGAATAATTCAAGACATGTAACTCTCACTGAAACTCACAAGTGGTCTTGAAATTATGTAAATCTCCCTTGATATCAGTTTTAATTTCCAATCTTGAGATCTGACACAATTCTCAGAATGGTTTCTTGAGGTTCATAAACTTTTTAATACTTTTTACTCCACCTTACAGCATTTTATTTTTTTGTTAGGGTATGTGTTTTGTTTTGAAATACTGAAGAAATAAAACCCATCAACGCCTGCTCCAAATCTTTTCAGTAGATTTCTGTTCTCCTTCTTTATCCTTTCCTTTAAGAATAGGAAAATGCATCACGTTTAACACCCTATTAACACTGGCAATGGATGTAAAGCACTGGAAACACTGTGCAAGTCACTGGGGGCAATCAGAATTTCAGACCTGCACACCATACAGAGATGCAAGCCCAGCTAAAAAAATAAATGTGTGTTTCATGCATAATTATTTTAACATGTATGAGTGTGTATGTGCATGTATGAGGGTGATCAGAGAAAAGGGAATTTGTAATCTGAAAATATTTTATTAACTGGAACATTTTTACCAGTACCCAAGAAATAACTTTATACATAAACACACCTTTTCCCATATTCCAGGTTTTTATATCTTCTAAAAAAATACTAATGATAACTAGCATTGGTACTAGAACACTTATTTCCTTTTTTATTTCCTGATAATTTTAAAGCACTCATCATGTCCAACTCTTTCTACTGATAGATAATTTTTGTTAAACATAAGGTAGCAATAAGACCATGATTACATAGTTAAATGGTTTGTCTTGAGGACTCAAAATAAATACATTTTTAATGACTGACTGTTTGAAGAATGCAGTTAGAACTCTGTAGTTCACAAGAAAATCTCTGCCTAAGAAAAATGTGTAGACTGATTTACTGAAGAAATTCCTCTAAAAGAAGGGCATAGTAACTTCTCAAAAGAATATATCTATTTTACCACATATAGGATATCAGATGCTTTCAGTAACAAAAATAGAGTTGAGTAAATAGTGTTTGCAAAACCTAAAGGTACATTATTGCATTGGCGTCATCACCATCTGCTTTCATCCTAGGTGTTCATTAATCTGGCAGCAGCCCAGCTAACCTGTTAGCGCTGCTGTGAAGAATATGTAGTGTCCAATATAATTAATTACATCTCTTCCCTTTTCTTTCATCCTCACAGCAAAAAGACTAATGTTGTGCTGTTTTCTCTGAGTAATAATCTACAGTTTTGTCAATAATAGATTGCATTTAAATGCTATTGTCAGCTAGCACAGGAATGAATAAGAAGTTAATTGCAGAGATATCGTATCCAAATGCTGTGCATTTGTTAAAGAGGTAAGGGTAGATAATGCCTTTTGAGACCTGGCTAATTAATTACAAGAAGACCCCAATAAACAAAGGGTTCAGGCATACTTACAAGAGTGGAAGTTTGGAAACATAGTAAGCAGAGACTATGTCTTCACACCAAAGAATTAGTGTGAGGATCAGATCAATTTTAATGGAAACATTTTCACAGAAGTCTTTAAACTCTTCAGACTGGCTTTTCTAAGGGAAGTACAAATTGCCTGTTTAAAATATCGAGCTAAAATGTGTTATTAAAAGTCACATCTGAATCTTATTGTTTCAGTCAATAATAAAACAAATCCTACCTTTTAAAACTTTTCTGCTATGCTCATATGAGGTTCTTGGTCTTTTCACTTCCCAGATTCACTTAGAACAGACTCCTTAAATAGAGTTTTGTGCTTCTGTGAGACAAATGTAAGTAACTCTTTTTCTCCTCTTCTAGTAAATCAATTCTTGGGATCAGGAAAGAAGCTAGGACATGAATGAAAGATGATTGGTTTGCTTCTCATTAGCTTGTTATTACAACAGTATGTGGTGAACGCATCTGCTCAGATATTTTAAACTACCAGTTTTGTAAGTTTTTCTGGAGTCCAAAATAGCAATAATCTTCATTGATAATCATTACTCAAAGTTTCTGTGATATTAAAGAAGTATATTGTGCTGAAGCTTGGATATGAGTGTGAGGAATTCCCTAGCAAATATTAATCCAACCTGGCCTTGTATACCTTCAGGAATAGGGTGTCCACAACTTCTCTGGGCAATAAAAACCACTTAGTGCCCATGTAATTCTAATCTAATTAAAGTTAGTGTTTACTTAATTCTTGAGAATTTTTCAAGTTGGCATTGAGTTCATAGGTTTTTGGCCTGATTTCTCCAGTACACAACAGTTGAATATTAGGCTAGAAATACTGTGACTGTGTGAGTATCTACTAGACCTGGAACTCGATGAACGTCCATTTCTCACTTGATGATAACATAAGAGTCAAGAGTGCTTCTGTCTCTCTTCCTCCGGCATATCCTCCTCTTGTTTCTTAAAGGAAATATGGTAGGGCACTACAGGGACTCAGATAATGCCATATAGACCATTGCAGCTCTGGAAGTACACACTATCTTTTCATCTTTCAGTGAAAATAGTAGGATTCGAAAGGTATTGTCTTCTGCTGAGTTCTCCTTCAATGTTTCAGATGCAGAAGACTGTGGCTCCCAGCACTTCAGCCACTCTGACTCTTCTCTCAGGATAACCACAGAACCCTCAGGGAAAGATAAAAATTTGCCCAAAGGTCACTGAAGGAAGCTTCAGACATGTTTAAACAATCTTTCAGGTCTGTCTTAGTAGAGCACATGTCCTTTAGACTTTCTTTTTTTGTGGATAAATGGCCATTAGAAATGTTACCAATATTAGAACTTGAAGGATTTCAGGTGTTGTAGCCCAAATGTCTTATCCATAATGACATCTGAAGCCATCTTTTCTCATTACATCATGCCTTTTTACAGGATGATTCCTACTACATTTTTCTACCTTTGACTAAGATAATCAAAATCTAGAAAATGTGCTTCTCTTTTTAGCCATACGTCATACTTCTGCGTCTGCAAGAGGAGTCTTTTCCTTTCTTTTGCAATGTCTTGACTACATATATATTTTTAACTCTTCCACACAATGTGAAGGAAGTCGTCTCAAGTATTTCACAGGTCCACAGTTTATAAATTTTCACATTAAGTGTGTTAAAAATTGCCACTCCCCTTACCTAACCTTCAGCAATCCAAAGGCTGTTCCAAAATTACTTCCACAGATTATCTGTCTACATGATGTTACAGACTTCAATTACTTTAATCTTTAAAATAAAATTTAAAAAATCTGAGGAATATGTCTATTGTTTAATTTATTTGAAAAATGCTGTATACCAAAAAGCAAAGTTTCAGATTTTAGCTACTTGCTGCTGAAATATATGAGAGGGTATTTTGGAAACTAACCTTTCTTATACACTTAGATCATCATAGCAACTCTAATACTATCAACATATTGAAAAAATGTATTCAGAAAAATTTCAAGCAGTAAACAACGGTCAATTTCTTCAATATTTATTAATAAAATCAAAATATTATCTTACCTTGTTAACTCTCATTTTAGAAGGTACTATTGTTGTGTTCTATGATGATTTGAGAAACTTCATAGCCAACATATGTGCATATTCAGTCATCTATTCAGAGCATGTGGTAAGTCTTGAAGAAGTCAAATTTAATTGATACTGCTCTAAAGAATGTATGGAAGTAGTCATCATCCCTAACCTGTCATGTTTTGTTACATCAGTAAGCAGTCATACTAAGCTACTGAGAAATCAGTTAGCTATATGACAGATACTCTTTGTTTTGCACAATAAACACATTTAACAAAAAAATGAACCTATTTTTCTGAGAAATTATCCTTAATTAAATAATATAGCATTTTCTTTGCGCTTTTCCTTTTTGTGTGTATTTCTTTACAGGGAAGGTGAATTTTTTGTTAGATTTTTTTGTTGGATTATACTCGTACTTCTTTTGTTTAAAAAATGTAAAATTAGTCTTTTTCCAAACAAATAACTGAATATTTTTTTAACATTTTCTCCTGTTTCAGTAGATAACGGAAAACCTTTTTTATTTATTTTGTTATCTAGAATTCTGATAATATACGCCTTTAAAGAAGAAAAAAGTAGATTTTACCGGAGCCTTGCCTGAAAAGTTATTTTCTTTTCTAACCAGTTGCTCAGTTACTATGCACTAGTTTTACTATTTTAATATAGTTACACAAGAGCAGTGTGTTTGCTAAACAACGTAAGCCACATTAGTGAAGTCTGTAGAGGCACCACTAAACACTATAGCAGGACTATATAAATCATCGTCCAGTTGTTTCCACTATAACTTTATGCAATAATTCTACAACAATGTAAAGTTTATCTCCAGAGTTTATCAAATGATTAGAGCATCTATTCGATAAGTCTTACTATTTTTTCACCACATGTACTCAACAGCATTTTCAGTCTTTCAGGTATAGCAGTCAGGGATATTCTTTTCAAACAAAATGAAAGACAAACATGCTTGCTATTTCTATGTTTCTATGTATGTATTGCACATAAACCAATCTTTTATATTAGTGTTAAACCTAGAAGTCAAAATTATGGGTTGGACTGGGTTGGGTTGGTTTTTTTTTCAGTTTTCAAAAGTCTGCCTCCATTTCCATGGCTCTAGAACAGACTCCTTCCAATTTCAGATTCTTTGTGAGGTTGACTACACATTGTTTGTCTGTGGACCCAGGAGAAAATGCTGAATTATCACAGACCTTCTTTACAGTGTTTTGAAAATTTTATATCTTACCCTCTATTTTAGGAAATGGCACAGCCACCTATTAGTTCAGATTGACAAATCTTTGTCAGTGTCTAGAGTACATGCAGTGGCTAAATTCACCTAGAAAATATCACACCATGTTCTCATAGCTGATGAAATAAATTACAGCCTGCTTAAAGCCAAGGAGAAGAAACACAAAATTGGCAAGACAAATTATCATCTTTCTGCTTTTTTTCTGTGTGGTAACTGAACCACACATAGTTTCCACATTAGAATGCTCAGTTAATTTGAAAAAAGACAGAGAGAGGAACTGCGTATGCAAATTGTGTGAGGTTTAATGTAAAGAATAAGTAATACAAGATATATTAGAAAAGAAGGAGAATAAGGTAAGTAAAGAAGAAATATAAAATATAATGATGCTAAGACAAAGTGGCAAAACAAAGTGGGGACTGAAAAGGGCAGTACTGGAGGAAATTAAATCATGTAGGACATGGGTGTTTTTTTTATTTTTTTTTTCTCTGAAGGTCTCAGTATAACAGATAAAGTATTGTGTAGCAACACAGATATTCAATTAGTAATACAGATAATGTGATGGCATTTAAACTTCACCTTATTTGGGGGGATTCTTAATTCTAAAAGGCGTAATACTAGACAGGTGTTACACTAGACAGTGCTAACTCAGAACTTGTATGGAAGTATTACAGATTATTTTCAGAAAAGCAATTCTTTCCAACTAAATATAAACAAGATTATGAAACATAAGAATGTTGCTAATTGCAGTGTTGTTGCCACTAAACGGATGAACCTTTCCTGTCTGCTTGATTGTAGGATTCAATTGTGCCTTCAGCATGGACACATTTAGAAGGGAAGATAGGGAGAAGAAATATCTGTGAAGGATTCATCAGAGATGTCTCCTGATTATTAATCTTTTTTTTTATCATATAAATAAAGCCTAAAACAAACTATTCACTCACAGGATCCCTTGAAGCAATGTAAAGATGCCTGTTCAGTCTGACAAAAACCTATACTTTAACTGGGTCTGGTAACACAATACCATCAATTTTTCCTTAATGATGCTTTTTGAATAAATCTGTAATACAAAGGCTTCTACACCTATATCTGTACTATATTTTTTCCTCCAAAGGAAAGATCTAGGTTCCTCTAATGTCAGAATGGGATTATAGGACAGGAGAAAGGCAAAGAATGGGGCATATTATCCCAGAATTCTTTCTGTTAAATCAGTCTTCCTAGCTACTAAAAGCTCAACAGAAGTACTTCTTGGGCTAAAATCAAGACTATACATGCAACTTCTTCATTAACATAATCATTTTTAACAGCCTGAGCTGATTATAAATTGCCCATCTCTGACATGAGTAGCTCAAAACATGCAAGTTGCAAAATTGATACCACACATGTATTTGGGATGACATTAACACTTTCCAATGTGAATTCACATGAAAGAAGTCAGAAATATTTGGATTGAGACAGGGTTAATTAAATACAAAAACATCTAAAATATCAAATATAAAGGCAAATAGTAGAAGGGAAATTTAATCCTCTGGTGTGATATGGGTAGTATACTGTCTGCAAAGGCATGAAGGAATCAGAAGAATATTCTTGATTATCCATGCCGTTTCATGGACTAAACTCCTCAAAATGAACCATTTTCTTTTAACTCTGCTCCAAACAAACAGTTTTTAACAGAAGATGAACTTAAGTAGAATTTTAAATTATATTTCTCAAAGTTATTTGGTCAGTGTAGAAATAAAGAATCGTCTATTTATAACAGCTCTCCTCCTTCTCAATCTGTCTGTTAGAACAAACTAAAGCTTCCAGGATCAATTTCATTCAACTTTGTGTTATTCTAAATGGTAGAAGACCTCTCACTCTACTCTCCTAGGAAAAAACATCCTCCCATAGCATCCAAAGCACTGCTGTCTGGTTTTTATAGCTTTCAGCAATCTCTTAATTTTCCAGCATGAGTTCTCAGTTCTTTAGCTTTTGCTCTTCTTTTCTACCTCCAGCCCTTCAAGTTTTTCTGGGGGCATAATCCTTTGCTATTAAAGGAATGGCATGGTCTTCCTGCCCTATTTTCATAATGGGAACCAAATTACTACAGTGCTCTACAGGGATGTATCTCAAAACTAAAGAATTACTGAGAATAAAGGTTGTCACTTGAACACAAATTCATGTCTTAGTCGAAACTGGTAAATGTGTTAGTCTAACCCCAGATTTTCTATTTCTTTTAAATTTCATTTTCTAGTGTTCATTTACTATTCGTAAAAGAAATTTTGTTTTGCTGAACTCTTGTACATATTCATGATAGCATAATTACAGGCTATCAATTGGTACAAGCCTGTAATGAGTTAAAATAACTACATGTTCTGTCTTCTTCAGGTTTCTATAATAAAGAAATCATTTGATCCTAAGGGTTAGATACCACAAGCTTATGCCTAAGTGTCTTCATATAAAACTGAAATATGTTATCTTGTCTAAGCTGAAGGACTTAGATCTGATGTGATGTAAGAGGAGAAAGTGATAGTGACAGTCTTATTTTTTTTCTAATGAAGTTATTCCACCGCATGTATACCAGGAGACTCTTAATAGCACAAAATGCGAGTCTCTCCAAGTCAAAAATCCACAAAACCTACTACTTGTGACAAAATATTCCATCATTAGTATAACTGCAAGTCTATTTCCACTAAATTTGAAACAACTGACTAATAGAATTGAGTTACTTAGCAAAACTTAAATAAAATCTGAAAAACATGTTATAGAGAATAAGGACAAATTACCTTGCCAAAGTAATTCCCCATAAATGTAAAGAAATTCCATATTCTATATAACATTAGCCATTACTGACAAGATAATAACAATCATTTTCTTGTTTTTTTCTATTGCTGTAAACCATGAGAAAAATCTATTATGAAACCATCATTATCACAGTTTCATTCAATACATGAGCATAATAAGATTTTCTCATGATGTCTTTTTCCCATCACATTCTATGATACTCTGTGAGGATGAAAATTCTTTTTCTGTTTGTCAGACAAAGCAAATATATTTTCATATTTTTTCTTTTTTTTTCTTTACAATGAAAGTTAATGATGCATACCCCACCTCCCTGTTTTTGTCACATATGCACTTTTATATTAATTTAGCATAAATCTTCAGGCCTGGTTTCCATCTTACAATGACTCTTTCAGAACAGAACAAAAAAACATAAATAATTTTTTGTTAATGGGAAAACCAATTTCCCATTTCATGTAAAGAAATGTGATGCTCTATAATTTAAGGCATTAATGAAAATACATTAAAGAAAAATAGGGATTATTAGTATGCTTATCTTCCACATGAATACTCACAAAAATCTCTTTCGGGACAGCTAAGACATTCAACATGCTGAAACTAGTACTCAAACAAAAATGTAAAGAGAGGAAGAGTCTGATGTTTATGAGTTACATCAAGCACAAATGAACTTAAGGTCAGTGTGTTTCCCATAATACATAGTGTTTTGAAGAAGCACAGGCTAATATTTGTAAAACGATGTAGTTCTCTATACACTGGTAGCTCATTACAATGGTTAGGCAGCTTCACAGTGATTTCCTAAACCTTCTGGTAGTAGAAATACCAGAAATAGATCACTACTTTTGGGGGAAAAAAAAAAAAGGAGTGTCCAAGAGTTATTAGATGACCCAGAGTCAGCCTTATCTGGAAAAAATCCCAAGCCAAACCTTAGCTGGAAAACGCTGCACGAGTAAGTAGGTAATGGAACAAAGTTCTAAAAAGCAAAAGTTCTAAAGCAAAAACTCATTAGGTTTTGTATAAATCTTTTATTCCTTTCCTTTTGTTTTGTTCCAGAAGCATTTCAGATAGCTTTTGAGCCTGGCTTATTAACCTCTATATATTACAGGATATGGGTTTTCCAGAGGAGGTTTCTTTCCAGGTTTTGGGGTGGTTTTTTTGATTATATCTTTCTCTAGCTGTAAATAAACCCATGGAATATAAAGCCTTTGACTCTCTAGGTTAACTTTAGCCGAAGAAAAGCAAATTCTTTCTTTCCCTTCCTGTATCTCTTGCTTGTCCTGGGGTTCAAGGTGTGAAACACCACCATAATTCAGGAAATTATCTTTTTTTTTCCCTTCCCCCTTATCATTTCTTATTATGTCTGGTGTGTAATTTGAGATTACTCTGAATTGGACCTTCATAAAAAAATTTGTCATTTAGATTATAAAATATTGATTTTATGGCTTCACATTTTAAGAATTACACCATTTAAGTTGCAGAAATATCTGCATAGTACATGTGATATTTAAGCACAAACAAACCTTCCAGGTTGTTGAATTTCAAAGAGTATAAAATTTTGTTAGAACAGGGTGAAAATATTCTTGGCGGTACCGTAAGTAAAAGTTAAAGCACAGTAATCATCACTTAAGCATTCTGTTCCTTGTTTGAATGTTTCCAAATATTTCTTCAGAACAAAGGGATTCACCTGCCAAAAGGGCCATTTCCATCGCAAGTACAGATTGTTTATATCCATTAACTTGGGGTTGTGACAGGATCTAGAGATGGTTGGAGCCTTGAGGTGGATGTGCCAGTTTGTCTCCCCACGGAATACTACAATGGGTTTCAAATAAGGAAAGCTGGCTTTTGTAGCAGTAAGAATGAGAAACACAGGAGAAAAAAAAAATCAAGATAACTAGGTCAAGCAAACCAGAAAACAATAATAATGAAAAATGTGCTGCATGCAGACCTTATGGTCACCATCGAGGTAGGCTATTTCTCTCACCTCATTGTTCTCCACCACCAGCACGGCTTTGCTTGGACCTCAGGGTTTTCCTTTAGCTTGGAGCCCTGCCTGTCTGTTGCCACCCCTGATTGCACCATCACGTCTCTCTCCCTCTGTGGCAGTGCTCGTGGTAGCTCCCTCAAGGAAGAAGCAACCTGCCTTTTCCTCCACAGGGTCCGTGTTAGCTGACTAGTCCATTCATTGAACATCAATATATTGAGAATAAAGAAGCAGATAACCAGATATGGTCCATTACTTGATCTGTTATCACTACCTTGTGAGACTGTTAATGACAACACCTAGCTACAAATCCAAGATAAATCATGAATATTAAGGAATTTAATATAAATTGTCACCCCCTATAAAAAAACAGTATATGAGACTTTCAGCAGTTAACACATTTCTGTACTATACTAGTCAATTTGACTACACATTTTTCAAGCTGTATCATTTTTATAATATTTTGGCTATGAAGCTTTTTTACTTGCATATGTGTTTAAAATTCATATTAGGAAAATAAATTGCATGGCCCATATAAACAAGGTTCTTCGTAGAAAATTCTTCCAGACCCTCTGTGTTGGTATTGATTTAAGCTTGCTGCTTTCATAATGTATTACATGTCAGAAAAAAGAAACAAATGATTTACCATAAATAACTTGTCAAATCATATCCCATAGAATAGTATCAAGAACTCTTGGTAAAACCTCTTCGGTCAATCAACAAAGAATTTTTGAAGAAAACCTAGACTCCGTTTGCTTATGGTAATGAAATTAGTGAATAAAATGTAACATAAAAATCAACCCCAAACTGAATAGTTCTCCTTGCATAGAACAAAAATTTGATTAGCTCTGTCTTTCAGAGATGTGAAACACTTAAAGGTGGTTTTCTTTTAATAATTAAAGAATAAACAGTAATACTACCTATACTAATAGACATAGAAAATATCAAAACCATCAAAGATGATATATTAAATATTTCACTTTTTCTACCAGATATAAATGTTTTAGAAGCAGTTTTATACTACCAGCAAACTTATATACATGTTCTATACATAAAACCAAAAAACAAAATAAACCCCAAAACAAAGAAGGAGAAAATGATAACTCTTGGCTGCACTGCACCTACCACCTGTAATCTGGGGACAAGTTAAGTTCTCTAGGACTGACTGTCCTGCCCCCTATAAATCTAATTTATCATGAAAATTACTCATCAAAGTCAGTGAAAAATTTAACTCTGGAAAGTTCAAGTGCCTCCATATTTATCCAATATGCATTTTATTAGAACTTCTAAAGAATATTTGAAAACAAATAAAATAAGCTTATCCACAGTATTTTATTTCCCATCATAATAGCAATAGGAACTGAAAGCTGAAAGCAAATCAAAATGAAGTAATAAAATGAAACAATAAACACAGACTTATATTTTCTATGGGTTTTGAGCAAAGTTTTTTTAGTGCAAAACTCACTTTGCATTATAAGACTGTTGTTTGGCTTTTTAATGTGAACCTGGAGAGCATATTCAGGTACATGCTAATTTATCAACAGAAGTTTCCTTCGGCTGTCATGAAAACGATATTATCATCAAAATGTTATAATGGAAGCAGACCTGGAGAAGACAGACACAGGCAATGTGCTTGTGGAAGCTTGCTTGTTCAAGGAAGGACTCAGGGAGATACCACAACTGTTCTAAAGGAAACTGAACTTAACACAAACGAGACCAGAAGGTGGCCATTATTTTAGACAAACAGTTGAGCAACTCTACTGGCCGTGGAAATGACCTTCTCTGTGAAAATCTTTCTAAACCAATAATGCATTTGTGGCACAGCCCAACACAGAGTATAAAACCTAAACGATCAACAGAAAAAACTTTGAGAACAGCAATGGGCCTGAGCTGACTTCAACACATGCACTCCTTCCTGCATCATGACATTGAGCATATAGGGACTGACAATGGGAAATATGTTTGTAATATGATCCAACTGTATATTGCAATTGCTATGTTGTGCTTGCATTGTGACTTCAGTTCATTGCTGCATATTCTGCTAAATTAAAATCCCACTTAATATCAAACATCTTCAAGTAAGTAAATTTGGTATTCAAACATTAAACCCTCCCCCTGTAGACTGTCTGAAAGAGCCTTGTCAGAGACCATTGGGCTCAGCCTGGAGAAGAGAATGTTCTGAGGAGATCTTATAGCGACCTTCCAGTACCTAAAAGGAGCCTACAAGAAAGCTGGAGCAGGATTATTCATAAAGGCTTGTGGTGATAGGATAAGGGAGAGTGGATATGAACTAGAGAAGGGAAGATTTTGAATAGACATTAGGAAGAATTTCTTCACCATGAAATTGATGAGACACTGGAACAGGTTACCCAAGGAAGTTGTGGCTGTCCCATCCCTGGAGGTGTTTAAGGCCAGGTTGGATGTGGCCTTGGGCAGCCTGATCTAGTGAGATGTCCCTGCCCATCACAGGAAGGCTGGAACTACATGATCTCTAAGGTCCCTTCCAACACTAATCATTCTATGATTTTATGATTCTATGACATAGGAGTGAAAAAATTCACACATTTCTTAGCTGCAGTATACATCTAATTATTGGACTGATATTCTCCTGAAGTTGCTTAGAATGAGTTTATTTTGAAAAGGTCATGAAATGTTTTTGAGTGGCAATAAGTAGTATGATATTTTCAGTGATCCCTTCATAAAACTCCCTGTACAAGGATCTTCTCTTTAAAGTACTGAATTCTTCTGTGTTCCATCAGATTGGATTAAACTATATCTGTATTTCTACTTCTCAGTTTCACAGTTTCTAAAAAAGTACTGGCCTGATATTGTTCACCTTATTTTTGCTAGCATTCACATCTACATGTTTATATTTAATGCTGATGCTTAGAAGAATGTTTTTTTCCTGCTCTTTGCTTATGTATTTTTTAAAAAGATTCTATATATGATTTTTTTTAATGTTCTAAGAATTCTTCTGGATGAGACTGACTTTCTGAAAGGACAAAAGTAATAATGATTTCATTGACTTTGATGTTGGAGAATCTGGCTCAATTTCCTATTTCCAAAGAGTATTAATGTCTTGGCAGCAATGACTAGGCCAGTTCTGCAACTGAGAGCAAATACATTAATACTCAGTGCAATAACCACATGAAGCCAGGATCTCTGCCTTGCCAGTTAGAAAATGCAGTAAAGGATCTGAAGCCAGGTGGACAGTGCCCAAAAATGCCACCTTTTGGCTTCACTAATTTTTGGCTGTTTTATACTCTCCTAATACAAACTGAAACACACTGGCTGATCGCTCCATTGTTGTTTTTCTACCTTGACATATTCCCAGTCCAGAGAATATGACAAGAGCCAAGGTGTGTCTATTTCAGTTTTATTCTTTTTTTTCAATGAAACAAATTCTGTGGAAAGTTGCTCTGCAGAAAAAGGAAAGATGTAGATTTTGATTATTATATTATCAAGTGATATGACAACAAAGATTTTTAGGTTTTTCAAGATCTTAGGGGGATTATTTGTTTTATATGCACTTTAAGGTCCATGCTCTTCATTCTGTTCAATTTGGATTAGATTTTCTACTAGCTGGAAGCTAAAAAGGTGATTAGTTGGCTCCAGTTCTAAAGCCATTGATGATAATTTGTGTTTTCAGCATGCATTCTCTGCTTGCTCTGTGTAGTACATCTGATACACATGCAGTCCTAATGTCAATTTTGAGTCCAGTAGTTTAATGCAAAAGCGGAATGTCCTCACAGACACTTATGGATACTTCATAATGGGAAATATTTTTTTTTTTGAGCAAGAAACTTCTGAAGCAGCTGCTTAATAAATATTTATAAGAGCCATGTTGATATCTTACTGAACCTGTTTTATATACGGAATCAACGAAATGTGGAAAACACATGACATTGTCTCACAGCAGTTTACAAAAACAGTGTCTGTGCTTCACCAAAAACTGGAGAAGCAGTGTGAAAGGAGCAAAGTATGCTACTTCCACATAAAGTACTCCTCTCCACTCTAGCCAATTATACATGCGTTCTTTGTCTCTCCCTATGACGGTACAAAAAGTAAACCCTTTGAATATATGTCTTTGACGTCAGTGTCAGATAGTGTTCTTGAAGTTAATGAGTAAAAGAAGATGATTGATTGTAATTGAGGATATAGGCAGGATAAAGTTCTTCTATTATAAAAGTGTACACATTTTCAGGTGACTAGTAAAACTCCTGATTTAGAAGTAATAGAGGTGAGAGGCAGACAGAGGAAGTATTCTCTATGAAATGAGATTGGAGGAATGTAGACTGTGTTTTGTAGTTTGCAGACTCAAGTAAATCAAATACAGATAAACAAGAAGTAAAAATCAGATCTAGTATTCAAAATGTGGTTATGGGAAAAAAATAGAACAGATCTTATGGAGAAAGCCAAATATTTATTTTCAGTAATAATAACACTTAGTCATTGAGTATCCTGTTCTCTAATATTATTGCAAAGTCATGTTACATCTTCAACTGTCTCTCACCAACAATTTGCGATCTATTTAGATACCCCAGGTTTCTGATAGCAACCTCTGCCCTTGGTTTTCTCTTGTCTTTAATCCTCCCATGTTTATAGTTCTCTGCAATTTGCATAGAAACATATCTCTCTGTTTATGTAATGAAAACTGAAGTACTTTCTATAAAATCAGATCACTAGGAAGGACCGGTTTGTATGTGAAAATATGAAAATGTATTACACAGTCTGTCAAGTCATCACAGAAAGTTGCACTGCAGCTTAAACATTGCCATAGCAAAGCTGATATAACCTTTAGAGTGACCTTTCTCTGTTCTTTTATAGAAATCAACGATAACTTGAAAAAAACAACATTATCATGCACATAATAATAAGTAGTGTAATAACTCTTTAGCTACAAAAGTTACTTTAATCTCTTGCAAGAAGAGACAATTTATATTAACATTTCATCAATGCTCCAAACCCATTGTCATTACCTCAAAAGCCACACACAAGGAAATAGAAATGTACTAGTGTTTATCTTTGTAGTTTTGCATACTGAAATGTATTGAACAGGCTATTTTACAGAACCTGTTGGAGGGTAAGAGAGGAGTATATATGCAAATCCTTTTTTCACTTGAATTTAATGTATTTCTTTTCATACACAAAGCATTTTGCATGTTGATTTGTAAGGTTATCTTTGAGGAATACAGTGTAACTCCTCACTAACTCAAAAAAAAAATCCTGATTGTGAGCAGAATGCTTATAAACTTATGTGACTGGAACAAGTAAGCCAGTAATACCTATTTTAGGCATGGAACTCAATGCATTTGACACTAAACTAGATCTTTATTAAGGGAAGATTTTACAGAAACACCACAACTGTAGCTAATATTTAACCTATTTATACAGATTTACTTTTCATATTTCTGGTCTTCATCCCAGTCTCTTCTATTCAAATTTCATCCTGTACATCTGAGGGGGAAAACGCAAACAAAGCACTTTCACAGTAAATCCTTTGGCTTTAATCCTACCCATTCTGGCTCACTACGAATCTTAGAAGCAAATTATAGCAATTTCTGTGGCCTTGTAAGGGTATATGAGTGTCAAATGTCCACTGACAGCATGACTGATTGCCTTGTTGCCAGTGACTATCTAGAGAGAATTTCTTTGGGAGCTCCTTGGGACAGAAGTGCCTGTTTCACTGTTACAGGACAGCTCTGGTTTCAGAGCTAATTAAGGATGACCAGTTGACAACCTTTCATCTTCAAGTGAAAAATTAAAACACACTCACAGCTGATTTGACATTCATTTGCTGATGTTTTGGACAAAAGACCATCTGTTGACACTGGCATTTGTCATAATAAGCTATACTAATACTTGTTACAGACATTATTATAAAGGAAATTTTCTTGTTCTCAGTCTCTGAACCTACATTAACATGGAAAAAGGCAGTGTGTCTTAAAACACAAGAAGTCTGTTGCTTCTAACAAGATTAACAGTTGCTGATCAAATAACTGGATTATTCAATTCTATCAGAACAATGAGTAGCAAGATAGAAACTAGACAATTTAAAATTTCATTAGAGAAAATTTGAACTTCACACACTCCTTTCACTATCTTCTTTTAGGACAATTTACCCCCACAACACTCCTAGGGGAAGAAGACATCTTGCTATCAAGACAGCAGTTCTTCAAGGTGAAATTATCACCGAGCAGAAGTAAATTAAACCCTTCTGACAGAGAACATAGGGATTGATTATTCAAGATATTTGGCTTGAAAAAGCTGTCATAGATGGGACAGAAGACATTAAAAAATGAAAATAAAGACGAAATTATCCTTGAATCCACGTTTCTGTAGATCAGAAGAAAGCAATGGTGTGGTGGAGAATAATGGTGATATATAAGGAAGAGGGCAACAGGAAAGGGAGGAAAAAGAACTTAGAAAGGAAATGTGACCTTATTTAAGAACTGGAATTCGGAAGGGAAGGGAAGGGAAGGGAAGATTTCATTTGAAAGGGATCTACAATGATCTCCAACTACCTGACCAATTTGGAGCTGACCAAAAGCTAAAGGGCATTTTTAAGGGCATTGTCCAAATGCCTCTTAAGCATTGACAGGGATGCAGCATCAACCACATTTCCAGGAAACCTGTTCCAATGTTTGCTCATCCACTCAGCAGAGATGTTTCCCACTGTCAAGTCTGAACCTCCCCTGATGCATCTTTGAGTCATTGCCGTGAATTCTGTCACTGGATCCCAGGGAGAAGAGATCAGTATCTCCCTCTCTGCTTACCCACCTCAGGAACCTGTAGAGAGCAATAATGATTCCACAAATACTTTTCCTGTTGACATGGCCCTATGGCTGGTAACTCACATTTTATACCAACCTAAAAGCTGAAAACTGTTCCTGATTACTCTGAGGCTGCTACACACCATTCTTGAGATATCCTGACTTGTGACTAAATGCAGTGACAAGATACTACTTTGAGTGTTAATGGGTCCAGAGACAGAGATGAGAGAAGCTGGCTTTCATGGGCACTGTCAGTCTGTTATTTTTGCAATTTGAGCATAATTTCATCACAGAGTAGCTAACAAAGGATCGCTGCAGAGAATTATTACTACCCCAGCTGTGTGGCAGAACAGCATGCCGTGTCAGCTTGACACCAGCTAATACGGGAATCTCATTTATATCCTAAAAGCCACCTTGTTGGTTATCACAGATTGCATGAGCTTTCATAAACCAATACCATTATAACTAGAGGTAGAAAATGAATTTTCCAATGTCCCAGTGTTGCTCAAAACCTCATATTCTATTCACTGTCTTTGTAGTGGTAACAGGTGGGCTAGAAACCCTCCTCTAATATGATATGTGTAGTTTTAGCCACAGTTATATTTCATCCCTCTCTTTCCTTCCTTGTGAAAAAAACCCAAAAAAATAAATTTCAAGAGTGATGTTAGTGACAAGCCTATCATGTAAACTGCAGGCTCATTTACTGTAGTAGATAACTTTACACTGCCTAGAGAGAAAAGTCAAAGTTGTATTAATTTACTTACTGGTCAATCATTTTGCTTTGATTCAGTCAACAACTGATGATCTTAAAGTCATTATTACAGCTGTCCCAGGCCCAGCTGCTGATAATCAAATTTAAGATGAAGAAAGTTAAAACTTACAAAACCAAGAAAGCTTGCATGAGATAAGTTAGTGAATATATTTATTTAATGAAAAATCAAGATAGTGGGACATAGTGTACAAAAAAATGCAGAATTAATATTGATAATGTCAGTTATATAAGTTTAAATACAATTCTTATAAATATATTTAAAAATAATTTTCTCTTTTCCTCTCAGAAAGTCATTAAAAAGCCATATTATGAATTAATATTGCTTCAAACCTGAAAGAAACAGTGAAGTGTTATATCATGAAAGCACCAGTCTGGTTAGCTGCAACATGATATTATACCATATATGCCGTCAGTCACAATCTTGTCCATATGCAACATAAGAGAGATTAGGCATTTTAGGGGCACAGCACCACACTAGGGCCAGATGACACATGACGTTAAATTCTGTGCAGTGTGAAAATGACCAGTTCTTCCTAGACAGAGCTAATGGTGAGTTGTATAAGTTGTCTCTTTCACCATTTTTTGCCAGCTAGCACATAGAGTTTCTGTTCCTTTCTGTTTCCATTTCTTTTTCATTGAGGAGCATCAGTGTATCCTGAGAGTTAATGTCATTGAATCCATTGTCTTCTTCAACTGCCTTCAAGACTTCTGCATGATACTACAAGTAGATATCACAAGGTCAATGTTTTCGTGCTACTTAGAACATAAACGTGCCTTCCAATAAGTGTTTCCCTTAAGTTCATGAAGATTCCTTTTTACCTTTTTCTGTGATATTCTTAGGTTAGGACACAGGGTTTCTAAGCCTTTGAAAAGAACTTCAAACAATCAGCCATAAAGCCCCCATTTATCCTACAAGCTAAAATGGTCTGTAGTTTTCTTCAAAATTTGCATCACTTTCTATTTTCTGTTGCTGACATTTTTACATTCTGATTAAATGAGAGTGTTTAAAGACCTTCTAGATCAAGAAAACTTCTCCTGCTAACAATAGGCTGAAGTTTATCTATAATTCTCTGATTTCAAAATGCTTGCCCTGTCCCACTCCTTTTATCCTGAAAGACTGTAAGGATATCTTGTAAGACACAAGCTATAAAGAAATAAGTAAAAGCAAGAGATTTTTTTTGTTTTTGTCACCATACAGTATAACTCAACTTATTAGGAGTATAAAGCAACAATTTCTGACTAACCTACCCAGAAATATTCTGTGTGTAGCAATATCCAGTGTCTTGTCAGATACTTCAGCTGTTCAACCCTTTACTGGAGTGCTGAAGTTATTCAACCTAAGAAGTTTTCCCCTTCTTACTTTAAGTCTTTTAACATCTGCTTTTCAGCTCTAATTATTAATAGAGTGGGATTACTGAATATCCAAAATTCCTGTAAAAAGATTGTAAGGACATAGAAAATAATAGCTCTTACATATCACTAAATTCCACCTTATGGTCTTTGTATGTGCTGTACTGGCAAAGTATTCAAAGAAAATAAGCTTGCAAATACAAAGGCAAAGTGAGAGAAAACTGATGAACTTTTTTTTTGTCACTGAGTTGTTGAAATCTAGTTTGTTCTTGAGGTGTGCATTGAAGATTAAACACTATGTAAGACTAAGTTTTCAAGTGATATAGTCATAACTGTCTTTAGAAGTTGTGATGAAGACATAAAAAGGATTTTAATTCCTAAAATACATTACACATCAGATAGAATTGTTTTATGTATACTGCATGGGTAAAAGGCATGCTTGTGGCTATTAATGGAAGGGAAAAGTGAGTAAAGTGTGTGTGAATACATGAATGTTTACATGACAAAGAGAAAATTTTTAAGCTTTGTGTCCATTTAAACTCAAAACTAAAGGAAAAACCTTGTGTAGATTTTAGAAATAATTTTGGAAAATGCTTTACACAAGTACATAATTAACTTAAGGAATCAAATTTACTATTCCTTCTCAGAAAGGGATGCTGAAAATCCATCTCTAGTAAGTGTTTTAAATGCTGTTCTGTTTATAGTTTCTTTATGGATTGAAGGCCAATGAATGAGATACCACAACACAAAATAGCTGCTTGACTAACTGCCAATATTTGAAGTTGGAAATACACATTAATTTCATTAGGAAAAAAATATTTAAAAGATGAGAAGCAGCATTAAGATTGGATATATTTAAAGGTTATGTCAGGTGGGTTTATGTCTCAATGATAGCTACTAGCAATAACCTAGAAATTGTCCTTGAGAATTTAGCCTATCTGTTGCTGAATTGACCTATGACTGTCTGAAGATAAGATGTAGCTCTGGGGATACTTCACATAAAGTTAACCTACTTTAGAATTCTAAACATCTTTTTATAAAATACTGTTTTCTGTAAATTTTGACAGCTTGCTAGAAAATAAAAAAAACAGAAGAGAAAAAATATGGGACTTCAAAGGACTATAAACAGATTTCAATTTAAAAGATTTACATAGAATGGATGTGTTGCTTTCAGTAATGGGAGATTTATCCTAAATAACAAAAATAGCTATATTCAATATAGATAGTAAGAATCAGATTTTTTTTAAGGATAGCATTAGAGCCAAACCTTTCTGAGAGAAAAGGCTGATTTGAGTGAATTTAATGCCTTTACAAAAATTAGAAAACTTGTAAAATTGTTAAAATGTTTTCTTTAAATATTTTAAACTCCTTTCAAACCATTTTAATAATTACACAATAAAAACTAGTTTTGTTTTGTCAAAAAAATTTGTTTGATTATCATTTTAAAAGTAACTTCAGACAGAAGTAAAATAGTAATTTTTAAAATGTCAGAATATAAGATCGTTGCCAGTAAGTTCAGATCTTCAGCAATCTGTGAGATATATAAGAAAACCAATCATATGGTGACACTGGTTTCACCATCTTATCCTTTAAACAATATCTGTCAAGTTTGATTTGGTTTTTTACTTGTTTTTTGTAAAATTCTAGGCTTATTTTCCCAGTATTTGGGGTATATTTCCCCCAGATTTACTTTTAATTCTAGTTCCTCGTTTCCTACCACTTGACTTAACAGCAAATTTCCTTCTATAAGAATCTTTTATATGCTTTTCATTAGATATTCTTCTATGTGGGGATGTATATGTACTGCAAGTATGTGTATTGAATAAATACATTTGTGTACTGCAGCATGATTCAACAACCTATATCCTCTACAGAAATATCTGCTCCTCATTTCTGTGAATAAACTCACAACTCATGCAGGCTAAAAAGAGCCCGAGGATGCTCTAAAATGTCTTCCATCCAGTATTACTGAGAGATCAGGTTCTTAAGGTTCACTGTGATGCACTGTGTTGCAATTTAGTCTAGACACAACCAGTATAACTACATGAACAATAATACCTCAAAGGAAATCAATATTGTTTAAAAATATCTCTGTGTTTTATGAACAGAATTGCTTTACTTTCTGTCTGATGTTTGGTATTTATTATGCCTTTTCAAATAATATCACTCTCCTTATAAAAATAGTTACCGTGATAAGACAAGAAGAAATTTACAGCTCTTGTCAGTATAGAAAAAATAAGAACAAAGAGCAAACTCATAGAATTTTCTCTCTAATTTCTGTAGGAAAGACCTTGCAGAAAAACTACAAGTCACAGTCATAGCGTAAATTCACATTTTTTGGAGTAGGGAGCATAGACAGAATCATGAAGCATGAGGACCATAATAAGCTTTTTCATATCTTTAAACTAAGATGTCCTTCCTAAGATGACTCCTGCTATCTGCATTGCATGTAACATAAGAATACTAGTCACGTCAATACAGGCACACAGAACATAAATGTCTCTATAATTTCACTGGGAGCTAATAGAAAAAGGATGATGCTCTGAGTGTCACCCATCTCCCAGACTTTTCTTATAAGAGAGGTGCTCCAGTCCCCTGACCATCTTTGTCGCCCTCCATTGGACTCTTTGCAGTAGTTCTTCATTACTCTTGAACTGGGAAGTCCAGAATTGGACAGAGTACTCCAGATGCGGCCTCACTAGTTCAGAGTAGAGGGAGAGGATAACTCTTCTTGATGCACCCGAGGATACCATTGTCTTTCTAAGCAACAAGGGCACATTCCTGGTTCATGGTATATTTATCTTCTAGGAGTCCCAGATGCTTCTCTGCAGAGCTGCTTTCCGGACAATCAAGCCTTGACTTGTACTGATGCATGTTTTGGTTTTTTTCGCCCTAGATGCAGGACTCTACACTTGCTACTGTAGAACCTCATTAGACTCTTCTCCGCACAACTCTCTAGACTATCCAGGAGGTGCTGAATGGCAGCAGAAAATTCAGATTCATTAGCTACTCCTCCCATCAGCAAATTTTCTTTGTCCCCTTATTCAGGTCACTGAAGAATATGTTGACCAAGACTGGGCCCAGTGCTGATCCCTGAGGGACACTGTTATGTACAGGCTTCCTAATACCCTGAGCTCTGCTTTCCAGCCAGTTCTCAATTTACCTCATTGTCCATTCATCTAACCTACATTTCCTGAGCTAGCTTATGAGAATGCTACAGGAAATATTGTGAAAACTCTTGCTGAAGTCAAGGTAAACAACATTCACTGCTCTGCCCTCAGCTACCCAGCCAGTCATGCCATCATAGAAAGTTATCAGACTAGTAAAGCATGATTTCCCCTTGGTGAATCTGTGTTGGCTACTCCCAAGAGCATTTTTTTTCCTCTAGGTGCTTAGAGATAGCATGTAAAAACCCCAGATTTCCAGGGATGCAGGCGAGGCTTACTGATCCACAGTTTCCTGGCTCCTTCTCCTAGCACATTTTGAAGACTGGAATGACACTGGCTTTTCTCCAGTTCTTAAGCATTTTTAATTTCTGATTCTAGACGTGGCATGTGATCCAAATGGAGAATTTCTGATTGTGATATTCATAAAGGCATACAGCATATGTAGAGCAAAATACCAGTTTTATATATTTTCTTCCTTTTTGATTGCATTGGCAGTGAAGAATTCATGGAATGATCCTGGGCTGCAAAACAGGTGAGCTTTCATACCATCATATTTAAAGAAATTATGACACTCCATACCTGTAGTATTTTCTAGGGCTTCTGGACAATCTTGGTATAAGACCCTGCTACTATATACTAATATAAAATTGATTCATATTTGACTCTTCACATTCCATATAGCAAAAGCACATCAAATACAAGAATTATAGGTTGGCATGAAGCCATAGAGATGAAACCAATAATGCTTGGCAACTCTTTCAATTGGTAATAGCCTCCTGAGCTTTAGTCATTGAAACCTTTACTTCCTCTCAGTGAAAGAAATCAGTGATCATGGAATCATAGAATGGTTTGATTGTAAGGGACCTTAAAGATCTTCTAGTTCTAACCCTCATACCATGGGCAGAGAAAACTTCACTGCTCAAAGGCTCATCCAGTCTGGCCCTGAACATCTCCAGGGAGGGACCATTCATGACCTCTGAATAATCTGTTCCAGTGTTTCACCAACTTCACAGTAAAAAAATTCTTCTTAATATCTAATCTAAATCTAGCCTCTTTCGATTTAGAATTGTTACTCCTCATTCTGTCACTACAATCGCTGTAATGAGAACCCCAGAACTGAATGTAGTCCTCATGGTTAATTCTCAAAACCCTTCTGGAAGCCGTTATTGTGAGTGGGGCAAGCCCATAGTAATTTTCTCTCAAATTCTGGCCCCGGAGCCTCTGGGTCACTTCTTCCCTCATTGAGGTAATAAGGCTGAGTTCAAAAAAATAACTCCTTTCTTGCTTTGCCTAGCTCATATAAATTTTGCAGATGTCTAGCAACACTTTTCATAAAACCACTAAGACTTCTAATTTCATTGAAAGTTCCTCTTTCCCTATTCAGCTACAGAAAATATGATCTCTTTCTGCATAGGTTCTTATTTAGAATATCTATGAGAAATCACTTTGACTTACTATACTTTAAGGAAAAGCAGTCTTAGAATTTCTAATATCTATGTAAAAAGAAGCAAACCACAAACATTTTCTGGGTGTTGTACAAGAATTTATAGGCAAACACCAGAACACACAGTAAAATTAAATCTATTTTTCTCTATTTAAACACCTCTATTTTAACATTTAACTGATACTGAATTATCTGTTTGAAAGACCTAGTAAATTTTTAGCAGGAGATTGTATTGATTTTTTAATGGAGCAACAATATGCGTTAGCAATTTATAGTTTACATTTCATATTTCATTAGCAAGAATGTTTTCTTTTTCCTTCCTGACAGGGGATATCATAGAACAGAACCTTCTAGAAGTTATGCTAAAGCACATAGAGGACCAGGAGGTGATTAGAGGCAGTCAGCATGGCTTCACCAAGGGCAAGTCCTACATGACTAATCTAGTAGCCCATCTTGCTATGATGGGGTAAACACATCAGTGGATATGGGAAAAGCAATGGATGTGATCTATCTGGACTTCTCTAAAGACTGACACTGTCACCCACAACAACTCTCTTAATTTGGAGAGTTATAGATTTAATGGGTAGAATTTTCACTCAATAAGGAATTGGTTGGATGGTCCCAGAAGGATCTATGCAGTGACCTATGATATTCACTGTATTTATATAGAGGAATGAGAAATGAGCTGTCAAATTTTACAGTTCCCTAATATTTTTCGAAGTAGGTAAAAAAGAAGGGTGATGGTAAAATGTTGTGGAAGGACGTCATTGTATTCAGTGATAAAAAAATGACAGATGACTCAGTGCTAATAAATTCTATGTAAATGACACATGAAAATATCACTCTAACAGTAAAGATAGAAAGACAGTTTTTTAAATTAGTTATTACTATTTCCAAAACTAATTTTACAGCAATTTTGAATAGGCAAGTGTCATGTTAGAAGTTAAGAGTGAAAGAATACAGAATAAAAGTAAACAAACAAATAAACAGATTTGATCATATGTCTGATATACTCCATTCTGAATAATGCACTACTAAGCCATCTAACAGGTTTAGATGAAGTACTGAGAAGTATGAAAAAGATCAGAAGTATGGAATGACTTCTATATGAAATGACACTGAAAAGTGTGAATTTCTCAGCTTGAAAGAAAACAACTCATGAAAGAGAAAATGGCGATCTGTTAAGTTTCGAATTGTTTGAATAAAGTAAATAAAAAATTGTTACTCATTTTTTCTTATAATATGGAAAAAGAGTAAAAGATGGAAATAGATTAGATAATGGTCTAAAGCAAATTATTAGGAAGAACAGAAGTACTTAACCTTAATCTATTGTCATAAGATATTAAGGAGGGAAAATGCGGGTTCAAAAAGAGGTTGGGCAAATAAAGATTTGTTGGTTGTTATGACACTGGTCCAGATGTACCTTCTGCCTCAGAAATTTCTTAAACACTAAGCAGAAGCTGAAAGACTATATGTGATGAGGGATCTTAACAATGTTATATTACTTAAATATTTTCCCTAAATATCTAGTGTAAAATTTCACACACTTTTACTTGGAGGAGGAAAACAATTACTATGCCTAAGAAAATGAAAATGGAATGCAGGGGAAAAAATGTGCTGGAAGAAGGCAAAGGAAAATGAGGCAAAATAAAACTGGACAAATTCAGTAGATTCATATCACTTATCTGTAATGATTTTTAATAACAGGAAATAAGCTATAATAGGTGGACATTTATAATAACTATTTTATATATTCTTCAGAACTATTAAAATTATATAGATAATGAAAAAATCTGATAGAGTAAAATCAATGTTTTGACAGAGTTGTTAGGCTTAAATGTAGACTTCTTTTATAAAACAAAAAATACTGCAGCAATGATGGAGAGAAATCTCAGCCTAACAGACTTAAACACACAGGAACATAAGTTTGAGCCACTATTACAAACACTGAAACACGGAATTAGACCTTTAAGTACATAAAATAATTTTAATATTGCACCATGAGAGCCAAAGGAATTATGTTAATTAAAATATACATTTACAATAGCTTGTCCTTCACATTTTGGCTTATAAAATCATGAGCTGTTGTTTAAAGGCTTATAGAAAATATAAATAAATAAATGATTAGAAACCATCCTTCATTAGTTATTTCACTGTCTTTATTTGTGTGAACACATATTTAATTCGCTTAGTTTAGTAGCTATATGTCAGATGGATTTCTGTAGCTGAAGGTCATTCAACTGGGCAATACCAACTTCAATGGTAAGCATCTCTTGGAAGATAAGAGTTCATTGGTACAGTCAATAAACAAGCTGCCATCAATAAAAATAAAATACACCCCGATCAGAGAGAGACACATGCATTTATGATTATGTTTCTGAAAGCTGTGGGTCATGCTCTTCTGGATAAGACACAAAAAATACCAGATGGTCAGGAGCAGCATAAGAAGGAATGGGTTAATTACCTCTATTCATAATATCAAAATTGGACCACTCTGCTTAGGAAAATAGATTTTAAAGTTTTAAATATTCACTTGGTAGTAGGCAAAGGGAAGCAAAACACAGTTTGTGAAATGCTGCACTAAGAGTCTGCAATTAGAGTAGATTATTTTACTAGAATATAAAACATTTAATTCCTCCAACAGCCAAAGAAAAACAATCAAATCTTATCTTATAGACATCACTGAATATCTATAAGTTTTTAAAATTTTCTCTACTCGTCCATTTTGAAAAAGAAATATAATTTGAATTACTTTTATGTACATAGATTCTTGGTTTCTACTGTTTTCCATGATTGCAGTTATCTTCCTTCAGTCTATGATTTTTCTAAGATAGAAGATAATTTTTCTGAAATCCATGTGAACTGTAAAGTGTAGGTCATGTGAAGTGTAGAAATCAGAAACTTACTAAAGTATCTTTAAACTGTTCTTTCTTTATTTTGGACAGAAGTATCTTATCTTTCCACTGCTATCAAATGTCATTAGAGACTTGATTGAAACTGAACTATACTTCCGTATTGTTTTCTTTTTTAAAAGGGAAAGATCACTCTTTTTTATATCTAGTTGTCTAAAATGGAACATAAGAAATATTATAGGCAAAGCTCTGAAGTTAATTCAGATATAAAACTTGCAAAAATAATTTCAAAATAATGAATATTAACTTTTAGTGGTTCTCAGTATTAACTTCTCTCTTAGAATTATCTTAGCAGTTAATGACAAAAAGCTTTAGGTTTTTCCTTTTCAAAACAAACCCTGAACCCAAGAAACCCAAAAAAATTGAAATATGGAGAATTTAAGGAATAAAAATATTTTTTTCTATAAAAGTGGGTTTTTTAAAATTTTCTTCTAACAAGCAGCATTTTCTGAAAAAGTATGTGTCTGACAAATTTGGAACCAAATAAAAATATTTCTGCAAATTTTCCCCTTCCAGTTAAAAAAAAAAGATTTTTCATAGTTTAACAGTAGAAGTATTTTCTCTTAGCTCTATTAATTTAAAATATTCTTAATAATTGAACAATGAAGAGTATACTTCAGCAGTATTGCTCCATGACCAACTCTCTAGAAACAAGAAACCTGGGAGATCAACAGGAATATAAAGGATCAGAAATTCTTGATTTTGTTACTAAAATCAGCACTTACTAGCTGAAATAATTGGTTACTGAGCTGACACATAAAAAGAATACGATTTATACATATCGTTGGAAGAACCATGTCTTAAGTTAACTCCTTCTCCTTAATACAGGTTATAATAAGGTCATATACCCTATAAACACATACAGGTTACTTTTTATAGCAAAAGACTTCAAATTTTTTGTCATCCAGGGGAAGAACATCAAAATAATTTGAATAAGTAGTTTGAATAAACTTGCAGGATGAGGCTTTTGATTGTGTGAATGGCTTGGTTTTGTTTGTTTTATCATATGAATTGTCTAAGTCTGTCCTAGATTGTTTTCAGCTAATTCCTTGCAGCTGTTACTAAATTACAGGCTCTGCTTTCCAAGGCCTCTTAGGGGAAGGGAAAGTAGTGCTGTTTAACCACTCATATGAGTATGTAATGATCTGAATTGAAAGAGGAAAAACACTTGCTAGTTCTAGTTGTACAACACAGAATCTGTGCCAATTGATCATGTCATTGACTGCCTGCTGTTTATTTACTGACAAAGGAAAGGATAACTTCTTTACTTCTTTTAAAATATGGCAAAAGAAATAAGTTATTTTTCTTTAATTAACCAAAGTGTTAACCAAAAATTACTTACGAGTAGCCACTACTGTATAATATATGGTAACTTCAGAAGTATCTGAAGATGAGAAGTTCTGGTTTCAGTTATTGCATTCATTGAAGACATTAATATAATCAGACTCATAAAGTACAGCTGTGTATTTTCAGATTATTTCAGCATCATTAGCCAGATATTTTGCAATACCTAATTTTAAGCAGCAATAGGTGATTTTTAAAGACTCTTGAGAATAAAAGGAGCTATCAATCAAATCTTCCAAAGAGTGGATGTTTAGTTGTATGACTCAATAATCCAATCCACAGAAATCTGATTACATTCATATTCTACCTAGACCAAGTGATTTTTCATTCACAAGACATTTACCTTATGTTATCTTCTGATAATACAGAAAAGTATCATGCCTACTGGTTTCTAATGTATTATCTCTGCTAAGAAAGGGAGGGATGTTATAAATAACCTACGTGTATTATTTTAAGAAATGTCTTTCTGGGCTTTTATGAAAATGATCATTATCAGTGCTGCCCTATTTTCCTCTTATGTAGTTATGTTGCTGAATATGCCACTGCAATGAAAATGTTACAGAATCACAGAATAATTTAGGTTGTAAAAGACCTTTAAGACCAATTGAGTCCAACTGTAAACTTAACATTGCCAAATCCACCACTAAACCATGTCCCTAAGTGCCACATATACGCATCATTTAAATACTACAGGGGTGATGACTCAACTGCTTCCCTGGGCAACCTATTCCAGTACATTAAAGCCCTTTTCATGAAGTAATATTTCCTAATATTTAGACTAAACCTTTCCTGGTACAACTTGAAGCATCTCATTTTCTAACCTCCAGTCAAGCGGGATCTTCCAAGTTAGCCAGTACTGCAGATAAGTGATAGAAAGGGACTTAGTGAGCACTTCTGCTAGGTCCTTTATTACTCTTAGGTGGATCTCATCTGTCTTAAGGTCCCTTCTAACTGAAACCATTCTATGATTCTATAGGGGCTCCATTCTCCAACCTATCCCTGTCTTCCAGCTTAAGAGGCTGGGTATGCAGAAAACAACTGTTCTTACTGTTGTACTGAGGCAAAGTAGACATTAAGCACTTCAGCTTTTTCCTTGTCCTTTGTCATTATATTTCCCCCGACAATAACTACTGGATGAAGATCCTCCTTAGCCCTCTTTTGCTGCTGACATATTTATAGAAACATTTTATTTTTTCCTTTATAGTAATAGCCAGATTCAGTTCTAACTGGGTTTTGACCCTTCTAAAATAGATTGCAAGTGATTGGTCTAGATTCCTTTTTATCCATTGATAATGATGAAAGGAAATCAGAACTAAGAACCTTAATCACTGTATTATAAAATACAGTGATTGTAGAGTTCTTGTAGTAGTGTAATTGCTAAATACAAGTTTAAATTACGTATTTCACAGTGTTTTGCACTTGGCTGATTTGTGGTTTTGAGGATTAAAATTATTTCTGTCTATATTGTTTAAAAGAGAACTACTTCATTTATGTATTAACTTCTTCATAACGGTATGTGGGCTGAAATTTAGGTTAGGGAATAACATTATACAGACTAGATTTAATAAACATAAGGAATTATGTGGCTGTAGCTTCTGGGTAGAACACAATGAGTGTCAAACGCTCACAGACAGTACTACTCAGGAGCCTATAAATATGATGGTCGTACATGAATACTAACTATTTAATCTAAGGTTCAGGTAATGTCTTGCAGATGGCACCTTAATTCAAGGATTTCTCTTGTATATTCCTGATAAATTTTGTTTATTATCACTTAAAATTAATAAAACTTCATTCTGTAGCTTTACAGACCATTACTTCCTCTTGTTTCAACTCTTAACATATATAAAAATAAATAAAAGATGTGAAAATTTTGTGCATCCTTAGGCAAGGTTAGAACTACTTCACCAAGAAACCCTAATCTCAAGGCATTATATAGCAGATTTTCCTTCCCTTCCCTACACCTTTCCCCTATGTCTGATGGAAAACTTTCCTCGCAAATGCTTTCCAACTTTCCCTTTTTCCCTCTGTCGTCCAATTGGATCCCCTTTTTTTTACACTATATGTCCTTAAAACAATTATTTCAAAGGCACTTCAACAACAATAAAATATTTGTTAGACACAGTCTTGAGTCTAATGCAAATGCAATAATCATCAAATCTGTCCAGATAACTTCAGAAAATTATAACTCTGTTGGTATGAGTACACTCCTATGTGAGGACTGTTTTGTTCTCATGACCTGTTACATAACAAAATACATATAAAGACTGAAGCCCTTGTGGAAGTTTCAAAGACTTTTAAGATCATTGAGCCAAGTGGTAAACCTAATACTGCCAAGTCCACAACTAAACCATGGCCCTACGTGCCACATCTACATGTTTTTTAAATGCCTCCAGAGATGGTGACATAACCACTTCCCTGGGGGCCAGTCAATCATAACTGTGAGGTAATATTTCCTAACATCTAGTTTAAACCTCCTCTGAAACAACTTGAAGTCATTTGCTCTCATTACTTGGGAGAAGAGGACTACACCCACCTTGTTACAACTTCCTTTCTGGTCTTTGTGGAGAGCTGTAATGTCTCCCCTCAGCCTTCTTTTCTCCAGACTGAACAGCCCCAGTTTCATTAGCTGCTTTTTACAGGACTTGTTCTCTAAATCTTTCACCAGCTTTGTTCCCTCCAGCGATTCAAGACCACCTGATCATTTTCTAGCCAAACAATGTAAATAAATCCAATATTCTGGGTGTTGAAAAGGACAAGAAAGTTAGAAAAGCATTTCAAAAGGTTATTTATAAAGAATATAATAATCATCAAAAGCATAATTCCTTTTCAATAAAAATGTGTCCAATAACAAATACACCTGAAAACCCATGAACATCATACCTGCTGTTCCAGTGCGGGAATATATGCAAAACCAGGGACCTCTTCTATTCCTGATAGCCACTTGTGCACCATATCTTTAAGTATGACTGATGATAGATGTTCCATAACCTCACTGAGTGGTTTATTCAAATGTGTAATTTTCTAGAAAATGTTCCCTAGTACTTTTCTTGAGCATTGCTTGCCATAATGTAATTCTATGAACACCACGATGATTTCCAAGTTAAATATTTTCTTTGAAATAGAACAGTATGCCAGTTCTAAATGGTATTCTATTCCTCTTACAACTTGACCTCTAAAGACTGTAATTATTCTGATAATTTACTAATTTCTACAGCACAGTTCCTGAGATTGTTTCCTCCTAGTAGAGAAATTTTATAAATCAATTATATATCACTAAAAATAATAACAAAAATAATTGTTATAGCTAAAGCATTAATTAAAATTCAGGTATATCCTCACTGAATTTTTGACAATGTCATATACTACCATATAATTATGTGTAGTGTACGTACTATATGCAGTATGCTAATTCAGGCTAAAATGCATCTAGTATACAGTGCATAGGGAATAATATTGAAACCAATAATATTAAAAAGTTCTTGATAATAATTTCAATTGCAACAAGCCCATATTTGTAATAAGTATGAAATATTTAGTCGAAGTACATATTTTTATCTACAAATGAAGTTTTTACAGCAGCTAATGAGACATTTATGCTCACATGGATTAGGAGAGCCATGTTAGTCACTTGTGCTTTAGAAAAATCAGGGAAGTCTTCCTAAGGCAAGGTGTCTCAGGAGATGAATAAGGCATACTCAAAGCATATAAGTTTATCGAATGAACAGTGTAAAGCACAGAAAATGGCCACCAGTACTAAAAGCCTGTCCTATGATATACTTTTCCAAATGGCTTGGCAAACTGCCTGTCCTGCCTGACAGAGCACAACTTCCAACACAGCTGTGAGAAGAGGCTCATATAATTGCTCATATAATATGAATTCATAGCAAAGCACTTGGCCTCTTATTTATTAGTAATGTTAAACAGTAAACAAATGTTAATGTTTTGTGTCAGAACCTTCATTTTGTCCTTTCCAGTTGAAAGGTTGCCCCAGCTGATGGCTTGAAATACTGAAGTCATCCACTGTTAGTGTAAAACCTACAGTTCGTGATACAGTTCCATCAGGTTAAGGATATTTACCTACTGCTGTACTCTATGCATTTAAGTTAAAATTGTCTTTATAAATGATGAAAAATCTGATTAAATGAAAACTTAAATGATTTAAATTCTTGGTGCATAGTTCTGAAATTATGCCTCAGGTTGCAGAGAGATATTCAATCAACACTAATTGCACCTGCCACTGTTTAATCTTTCATCTTAGAGCAGTACTAAATACTTTTAAAAAGGGATAAAACAAATATCTGTTTTTATTTTAAAGACATATTAGAGAGCTTATGATATATTGAAGAATAAATCAGATCTGTACAAACAATTTCAGTTCTGAGAAGCTTTGTATCTGGAATGGCTGGCTTCTGGCTTTAATAAAGTGGTGATTAAAAACGTCTTTTAAACTTTCAGTGAGTACTTGTATATATGGCAAAATTTTTGGATAATTCTTTTTTTGACACACTAAAAACAATACTTACAAACAGATAGTTTATTTTGAATGATTATACATTAAATGGCCAACATTTGTATTTAAACTGGTTTTACTTTAAAATAAAATTCAATGTTACAAGCATTCAGAATTAATCAATTATTTTTCTATTATTTTTTCAAACTTTAAAATTATAAAGAAGTTTATTTTTTCAAAATTTTCAAAAAGAAAATATTTTGTCAATGGCCCTTAAAACTATATTTATCAATTATTTTTCAGGTAATGAAGCAAAAGTCAGACGCCTGCTGAGAGTTATTTTCTTTCTAAATCATTGATGATGTCAGAGCAATGGAACTGTGAAGGAAGAAAGTAAAATGCATTTTGACATCATTTGATGTTCCAGTGACACATTGCAGATGAAATTCAATATATGTAAATTGAAAGTAGCACACACAGAACACAAGCTCCAAATGAATGGCATTTATTTTTTTCAGGAAGAATTTAAAGGCAAATCTGCTCATTTTAATATATAACAAGCTAGCAAATGGAAGAGTTTTGTAGAGCCTTCACAAAAATACACAGTGGATAATTTCCAAACTATTAATGCATTAACATTTTTATATCTTAGATGCACTTGCTACAAGAAGAGATTGCAATAACAGTTCATATTGTACATCATGACAATTCCTCTAAAACATACTGTAACTCACTATAGCTCAAGGAATAGGCTATACCCCTGAGGTTCAACAAGGCCAAGTGCAAGGTCCCACCATTTTCAGTACATGATGGGGGATGATGTGATTGAGAGCAGCCCTGCAGAGAAGGACTTGCGGGTGCTGATGGATGAGAAGCTCAACATGAGCTGGCAATGTTCACTCACAGCTCAGAAGACCAACAGTAACCTGGGCTGCATGAAAAGAAGCATGACCAACAGGTCAAGGGAAGTGAATCTGCCCTTCTATTGCTGTCTTGTGAGATCCCACCTGGAGTATTGTGTCCTGTTCTGGAATCCATAACATAAGAAGTATGTGGAGCTATTGGAGCTGCTTCAGAGGAGGGCTACAAAGATGATCCGAAGGTTGCAGCACCTCCAATGTGAGGACGGGCTGAGAGAGTTGGGTTTGTTCAGCCTGAAGAAAAGAAGGCTCCAAGGAGTTCTTATAGCAACCTTCCTGGACCTGAAAGGAGTCTACAAGAAAGCTGGAGAGTGGTTATTCATAAAAGCTTGTGGTGATAGGACAAGTGAGAATGGATATAAGCTGGTGAAGGGCATATTTAGATTAGACATTAGGATGAATTTCTTCTTCAGGCACTGGAACAGGTTGCAGAGTTGTGGATGCCCCATCCCTGGAGGTGTTCAAGGCCAGGTTGAGTGGGGCCTTAGGTGACATGATCTAGTGGGAGGTGTCCTTGCCCATGACAGGGTTGTTGGAACTAAATGTTCTCTGAGGTTCCTTCCAACATTAACTATTCCATGATTCTGTGATTCTAAATGCATTGTCAAGGCCTTACCTTTTCTCAATCCTACACATCTTTACACTCCTACACTCCATTTCCGTGTCATGGAAGGATCTGCTGTTTCATGCTGGGAAGGTTGAACACCAGGCATAGTGACAGATATGCAGTACTACCTTGCTTTTTTCACATGAAGACCTTGATTCTGTTGCAATGGTTGTGAGATGAAGGATTGATTATTACAGTTATGAAGCATCTAGAAATAATTTGTTTCTAATTTCAAGGCACATGACTCCAACAGATGTTGCTTGCAAGCTCATGCTATAAACGAAAACATCATATTGGAAAGCCTCTGAAATTGTATGAAATTAGCCTTTTTATCAGGATATAATTTTAAAATATTATTTAAAAAGTTAACAAGTAAGTTGTTTTTTTAAAAAATTTTCATTAGAGAGTGATTCTTCTCTCAGTTGTATTGATTTTATATTGAAAATGTTATTGGTTTTATGTCCCTCAATTTTATCCATGTATTTTTTTAATTAGGGAAAATAAATACTGCAAATATAATTTCAAACAAGCATTGAAAAGAATAGAAATATATGATTAATACTACTCATTTAGATGTTTCAGTAACTGCAAAATAATAACTAATTAAAACTCCATCTTAGGTCAGTTGTCCTTAATAAGAGGTCAAGAGAAATGGTAGAAACAGAAGAGTGAAAATAGGTAAATTACATAACACATTCATAGACTCCATTTAGGCTTAATGAGACCCATTCACAGTTACATTGTGGAAGAAAAAAAAGAAAAGGTATGCATATCTCTCTCCTTTGTCTATTTATCCTCTTATTATTGTCACTGTTGACTAATTTTTCCTTAAATTATTTTAAAGGAGATTCTGATCACAGCTAGACTGGTCACTGATCTTCTTTTGAATCATATAGATGATTAGCTGAGAGAAGACTGAATAACAGAAGACAACATTAACAAAATCTGATAGTCATTGGAAGCCTTAGTATACTTTTAATTACCAGATGCAGGAAGTATGAGAAATCAAATTAATCAAAGAGCATTGTATTTTGGAGGTAAAATAAATCTTTATATGATACTGATAGTTTATTTGAGTATATTTCATTAAGAAAAATTATTTAAGGACAAAATTATAATAAAATTGCTCTAAATGATGAAATACTGAGTCAACTAATAGGTCCACTAGTGTATTCCAGCTCATCCGGTAGACTCATTTATGTCACTGAATATCTCTTCTCTATTGGTCAGTGTTGAAAATTCATACCACTCCTCATGATCCACAAATTCAACTTTTCAGAAAATATTTAATTGATGTAAAGGGGGCAAGGGAAAGACTAAATAATGTTTTCCTCAGCTCCTGCAGTTTTGTGTTTAATTATAGCTCTGCACAGATTTGTTCTAAAATTAAACATAGAGTTTCAGATTCTCTTTTTACAGGGTGATAAGTACCATTTTTTATTATTATTTAGCATATCCACACACTATATCCTTAGTGCACAAAATTACTTTTGCATTATTTATATTCTATATATGTTCTTAAATTATAGTTTATCTCCTGTAAAACAGAGGGTTAAAATTAGGCTGTATAGTCTATAGAAGTTTGACATTCTAGTTTCTCCAGAATTCTTTCCTATTAATTCTTGTATATGTTGTTACTGAGTTTCTTAACCACATAAGTTTTTTGATGCATTCTTCATATTCAAAAATAAAGAAATATATTGACTGTCCTCTGAGAGGCTGGTGCAAGTCCTTCAAGGAATAATGAAACTATTTTTTTTCAATGAAAATGTTTACATTTAAAAAATATTTTGAATTATTTTTTGTACTGTATTGTTGAAAAATGTTTCATAGTATCTTGCATTAACATATCCTGTTTTTAAACACCCTAGCTGTGTTGTCATTCTTGCCTGGCATATTTATTTAAACTTTAATCTTATGTTTAATCTTTTTTACTTTAAGGTTCTTTCTTCCTTAAAACCTACTCTATTTTTTTACTGAGTATGTTATCCGTTTCCAGCTTCATTAACACTTATAAACATTTGGAAAAATATAGAAAGGGAAACATAATAAAACTTCTGTTGCTGGTAGAAAAAATTTCCATCAAATGACCTCAATGCAAGTAATCTGCCAATGTAATTTATCTTATTTTTCAAGTTTATTGAAAAATTCCTTTGTCCTAACGTTTTGACTTTGTCAGTGGATATAAAAGAAGGACTAGATTCAGAAGTTATTAGGCAGTTAATTTGCTGTTTATTTTAGATACTTTGTATTGCAGTCTCTCAGCACTCATGTATAACCTTTCTGCAAAGCTGCTGTTTTCACTGGAGGTGGTTTAATTACAGAGATGAACTTTAACTTCTAAAGAGACATAGTGTAGTCATTTGATGCACATGCATTTACCTTTTTGGTACTCTAACAGAAAACAATCCTATTGAAGTTCAAAGCTGACTGGTCAGGTTTCTTATCTAAAATAATGTGATATATTGTTTACCAATTATTTCTTTCTTTTTATTCTTAAGGCATTTTGTGACATTATTATGAATGTTTTCCAGCTCACTCTCCTATACATGCACATATGTAACATAAAATTTAAAAAGCAAGCAGGGGTGTCTCAGCGTGTGATAAGGTCACTTTACTAATATCTTCCATTTTGGTATGTAAAAAAGAGCACCTTAAAATCTGATAAACAAGATGTTCTTCACCAGGCTGAGAGAAGAGGGGGGATGTAGGTTCTCTATGGAATGCAAAAGAAAAGGCCTGACAAATATAATTTAATACTGTCTGTATAAAAACCATAGCCATTCAATACAAAAATAAGGAAAAGTAAAAGAAGTGGTAGCCATAGCTACTCAGTAATTTAAAAAAAAAGAAAAAAAAAACTGTTGCGGGTAAACTAAATGAGATCAAAGCTCCAGGACCATCAAGGAAAGTTCAGATAAACCAAGCCTGACAAGCTGCATTCCAGAGGCCTGGAAAATTTTGTTACTAGCCTGTTTTAGAAATGGCAATGCAGTATTACTTGGTTAAAATGCCACAGCTGGTCTCCTTCAAACTTGGTTTTGCTGATCTTTGCAACCTTCTCCACATAAGAAAATCTTATTTGTCATTTTATATGACTGAATTGAGAACGCTCCTGGACTTCAGGCTTTAAGATCTTGCTGAATACTTTCAACTGTGGACTATTAATAATTTTATAATGCATTTTTCCTTTATTTCTGTTTAAAATATGGTGTTTATTTCTAGGGTTACCTGTTTGCAAATCGCTATGTCTATGTACATATGTATTCATGTTAAAAAAAATTTGATTTTGTGTAAAGATTTTGCCTTGGAACACATTGCATTCTGTAATGTGAGTTACCTTAGAGGAATTACGGGTGTGTTTTCTGTTGCAGACAAATGTGAATATATAAAAGAAATTAAAAATACAACTTCACCTTTTATTTAATGGAACTAGGTGTAAACTACTTCTAACATTGTCTCTTACAGGCTTACAGCATATTTTTTTTTACCTTCCGACATGGGCAGTTGCTATTTTATATCATAAAACTCTCCTTGTGAACAAAGTAAGCGTCAAATGTCCTTGAGAAAGAACATTTGGCTTCAGCTTCAGACCTCTGTGACAAGTCAGCCACAATAGGAACAGCAAAACTAAACTATGAGGAGAGGACTTCATTTGTCAACTTTAAGGTATTTGAAATACCTGTCAGAGTCTTCCCTAGGGCTCTTGTTGAGACAATTTCACAATGCTGAAGCAATAGGTAATTTATTTAAAGCAAACAACAAAACTAAAACAAGTTCAGAATTGTAGTTGATAAATTCACTTGCTGCATTAGTGCTAGATGATTGCATCTGGTTAACAATGATTATATATTTGGCATGTAATAATTGAAATAAGAGTTAGTAGTCAATTTCCTGGGGAACACCTAACATAGTTGGAGGCACAATTTTAACAAAAAAGGGGGAAACACAGACCCAGGCCCATTAACGCATCTGTCAAGTAAGGTGGTCATTTGACTCCTTCTTCCCAACAAAAGGTTTTCCAGGTGCCAATTATATACTTCCATGGTACCACTTAGTGAGATGTGACTAAGTCAATTATTATTTTGACAAGGATGATTGTATCATCAGAACCAGTACTTAGTTCATCATGCTCTCAGGGAAAGGAGCTCAGTACATGCTATCAGAGGTCTTTTGACTCTTAGCCAAAGTAACATCAGACTGTGAGGCCTTTGCCTCACCACAGGTATCTCTCAGCTGCTTTGAACATGACACAATCCATCTGTCTTACAAGACAAAGTTGTTCAAGTTGGACTGTTCTCTTTTACAAAGTCATGGTGACTTCAATGTTTGCCTCCTCTTGCGAGATCAGCCTTGAAAAGTACAGACAAGTTAATTTTCCCACACAGCTAAACAATTTATTCCATTAAAAGAGGAAGAAGAGGAGGGTTAAGATTAATTCACTCTGGAAAAGACCACAAAGAACCTGATTCTAATTTCTTCAAGCTTGTACTAAAAGCAGAGGAAAGAAAAAAACAAGGAACTAGGTCAGGCTACACTCTTCAGAGAGTTCTTCACAGCACAGAAGGAAAAGGAGTGGGATTTTAGATAATATCTCTACTTGTTGGAAGAAGGCAAAGCAAAAATGTGATAGTAGCAAGAGGATGTGGAAATACCTACAGTCACAGGTATCTGTCATCTTACTGAGACAGGGCTTAGAGAACTTGCGTTATTTTTCATCTGCCAAAAACCTTCATAGGGATTTATTTATGTGAAGAACACAACATGTACAGAAAATTTTGAAAGAATACTTGACTAGCAGTGTTGTACATCTTCTGTGCCATAAACTGAAAATGTTTTTAATCAGTTAGTGCTATATTGTTTAGACCCATGGTTTTCTGTGAAAAACTAGAAGTTCTTGTTTACAAGATTAATTTTGCCTTAACCTTTAGAATATTATGTTTGTCTTAAATTAACTGCATTGAGGTTTTGAGGATAACGTTATCCTTTTACATCTTATGATAGCACAGATTATCCTCTGACCTATTGATTAATCACTTAAAAAAAATTGTAAAGGACAACAACCTGATATTATTGACCACTTTTCAGGTAAATATTCAGTTCTGAAGATCAGTCTGAAAAAGGAAATATGCATTTTATAATCTATGCTGGAATTTCTTATCTATTCAAAGTTATGATGAAAAAGAATTATGTGATTTTACAGAAAATCATCAGTCAAGGAAGATATATTGCAATAAAAATGAGGAAGTATCTTTTACCCACGGTTTTCTAGACATATTACTAGTGGTAGTGAAACTTTGTCAACTGGAAGCTCATTAGCAAGAAGTTTCATTACTGACATTCCCACTGTTTTTCATCTCAATATATTCTCCATTATTTTCATGTATTAATAGTAAAGACAGTACTGGTTTGGTTTTTTTTCCCTTCCTCATCTTTTCTCTTCCTTTTTCTTATTAGTTTCTTCTAGAGGGAAGGAAAAAAAAAAGAGTGTATAAGAGAAAGAAAAAATATATTGCCCTTCCAACGTCTTTAAGTGATTGATTTTAATTTTTCCCTTTCTCTGTCTAAAAGTCTAACTACATTTTTTTATTTAAAAAATCCTTTATATTTGATTAATTTTCACTGAAAATAAGACAAATTTTTCAACATAACAACTGCTTTCCTCTTCCAGCCATCTGTAGAAATAAAGTTTTATGAATTGCAACTACATTAGAATACTTAGTGTTTCTAGGCATGCTGTTAATTTATTATTTTACTGATATGTTTAATTCATGTTATGTTAAAGGCATTATGATTTATGGTCTTAGTGTTGTACAAAGAGGTTTGAAACATTCTTAGGTCTGTGAAATAGCTACTCTTTTCTTTGTTTATAGTTTTTAAGAAAAATCTACGCATCCTTAAAAGAAAGGGAGGTTCAGGCCCTTTCCCTTAATCCAAAAAAAAGAAAACACTGGAAAAAGGACAAAAAGAAAGGGAAGAGGGAAGGGAGGGAATAAAGAATGAAGGGAAGAGAAAGGAAGTACTATAGTTTTGAAACACATCTGCTTGCTGAAGAAGATAGCAGTTTTACACTGTTGCCTAGATATCTTGGCCATGCATCACATTACTGTTACGGTTACTTAGACACTGCTAGCTCTGCAAGACACTGTTCTGCAGAAGATCCTTAATCCACTTTTCCAAATATCTGTGAAGTTTGGCTGTCTTTCACATAATTTCCCTTAGCCATCTGTGAAATCCATCTATTCCTCAAAGCACTGTAATTTCATTATCTACTCATCCTTTTATTTGTCGTGCCCAGCAATTTTACATGTTCTGCCCAGACATTCATGATTATATAGACAGTCAAACCTCAGGCCAGGGCCCAGTTGTCCACTTTCAAACCTTCACAGAGTAAGGAATGAGTTCCCAGGAATAGACAGATCTTGGGAGATATCCTGCAGTGAGCCCCTATCTCTTATGTTCTGGCCTAACGGTGGAGTGCAAAAAAGTTTAAATAGGTAGGTCCCAGTTTGTGTAGTAGTTCTATGATCCCCTTATTTTCCGTATTTCTTGAGTTTTCCTTGTAACTCCTTCTCCTTTTTCAACTTCCTTCCTTATTTTACTGCTACAACAATATCTTCAGTATGTTTTCCAGAGCAAGGCTCAAAGCAGCTCACAGCAGCAGGCAAAGTAAGCAACAGGCTTAGTAGTGAGCCACCAGGTAGGCAGAATGTCTAATAGAAAGATATTACTAGGAAGCAGGATAGAAAGAAGAGCACAAGCCTGAGAAACTGTTTCCTCTGCTACCCTAGGGTTTTCATAGGTCATAAAGCCACATCAACTCATCTTAGTTGCTTCAGTCACTTGACACTACTTAAGATGCATTAATTATGACTAATAACACAACACCCACAAAACTGCTGCTATCTTCTTTCTAACTGTACATTTTTTTCCCTCCAAAACACCCCTACCCATTCTTCCTAGTCTATCACAGCTTTTCTATTCTTCATACGCTCTCTTAAAATGAGCTCTTTTATTCAAATGTGAATCTATCCTGAGCTTGCTACAAAACTAAATTTTGCCAGTTTGGACAAGCAACCTTTAATTGTCTCTGAAGCCAAGGATTAAAAGCATGTTAGTCCACTATATTTCCCTAGAGCAATGCTAAAAATGCTAAAAATTTCTAATGCTAAAAATCTACACCCTTAGTTCTGGCAACAAAATACATGCAATTTAATAAATTTCAAGTCTGTCATGAGAGGAGAGCTTTCTACTTGGACCTATGCACCAAAGGTGCTAAGTAAGGACATGATGCATTGCCACTGAAGTCTTAGCTAAATAATTTTGATATATGTGCAGAGAAGGTTTATGTAACATACAAACAGTATTAGACCCTCTGTATTTTTCTATGCCATTGTCTTTTGAAATTAATGATTAAGTATTGTACTGAACATCTCTCTCCATATATATGAGACTTCTAAGAGTTTATAACACTTTAAATGTAACTGTCTGCAACAGCTTCTTATCTGTATGGGATATAATATTGAGAAACAATAATCCATGTTGATAGTGTCTTGCCTTTGAAGTTTCCTGACAGATTGAAAAGAGAGTAATTCTACTGCTGGCCACTTTGCAGTGACAGCTGGGTGAAGTCATTGTAAACACTGAAGATAACTTTCCATATGGCAAGAATTCCTAACTGTTTATTTGATAATCACCAGTGTGTGCTCATTAGGACCCAGAGATGCGTAACCTCATTGAATGTGATTGTCTGCTTAGAAGTTCTGTTGTGTTGAATTTATCTGCAATATGTTACACATAAAAAGGGTCCAAGTCCTAGTTCTTGGATTCAGACATAGATTTTGATCATCAAAGGTAGAATATTTATGTATTGGATCCTCCTTCCCACCCCTCCTCGTCTTCTGTCCTCCATTCTCTTCTAGAAATGGGAAGGCAAAAAATTATACAGTTGCAAATTTTTTTTTTCAGTCAAGGTCACCTGCAGTCCATAGTCAAACAATCTTTCCACTGCTTCTGTTGCTTTTGCTTCACTGAAGCCCACCCTGACAGCATTACTAGTGGCAAATTATCAGTTGAAATTCCATGTTTCCTACCTTCTTGCAGCCTGTCTTTCCCTGGATGATACTAAGTACCCATATTTAGATAGTCTGAATCAAATCCTAGTTTTTCATTTTTTAATATTTCGTAACAAGTAGTGATTGAAGTGGTAAAAATATCTGTTCTCTAAAGAGATTATAATATTTCATTAGAGTGCAACTTCTCATCATTGTGAAACAATTTGCTGCTGTATTAAACTAGGTTAAAATACTAAGTAACATTTTCTGTTTGAAAAATTGTAATGCTTTCTGGAATAAAAAAATTAGAAGCAAGATGTCAAAATTTTGGAAATGCATCTGAAATTTATTCCTTTGATGGTCTTCAATAGCTACAGTATGTTTAAAAATAGAGTTTTCAAATATATTTGGCTTCTTAACACTTCAGAAATATAACAGAACATTAAATATTCATTAGAAATTATTTTTAAAGGTTAAGAAAATACTTTATAAAATCCAGAATATTTAATAGTACAATATCAAATGTGGAAATTTCACCAGTTCTACTATTTGCAACCAAATCCTTCCTCTTCTGTGCACATTAAAAAATTAAAAGTGCATATAAAAATCCTTTCTTCTTTTCATGAGGACTCACAAAAAAAGAACAAAGACCAGATTTTTCATCTTCTAATTACATTCCATGCAGTGTAGAAAGCCTTTAAACATAACTGACTTAATTAGCACATGTAAAATCTCATTCAATACCACGTTCTACACTTAAAATCATAATTTTATTAGTTTCTTTTTTCACTGGCAGTAGAAGGTTTTAAACTTTAAGAAGACTGAAGAAAAGCAGCATAAATATTCTGCTTTATGAAAAAATAACTATGCAGCAAAAGCCATATCTTCTATTTTAGCCTTTTTGCTTTTTATTAATAATCAAACACCCTTGGGATCTTTTTACTACAGCTGACATTACTGTTCTTAGAACCATAGAAATACTTGAGTTGGAAGGATCTTCGAAGGTCACCTAATCCAAACTCCTACTCAAAACAGGGTTAATTTCAAAGCTCAGCTCAAGCCGTTAAAGGCTTTATGTGGCTGAGCTCTAAAAATCTCTGGGGCCAGAGGGTCCAGAGCTTAAGGAGGAAACCTATTCTCAACAGACTCAGTAGTTTATTTCAGTAATTTTCTTGTCTGCATATTCAAAATTTGCAAGTTAACAGTTAATATTTTTTCTTGTAAGTGACAATAGAAGGAAATTGTGACAGGTATAATGGTTGACAGGTCATTTCCATGCCAGATTAAGTAGATTTTAAGCATGACAATTATTTGATATCTGCAAAGCTAGTGGAAAGAAGCAGACACTTCAGCTGGTATCATCTTCAAGTGCAAATCTCAGATCAGGCAGGTACTTCTAAAAGGCCCTGACAGTTCCTAGTTATTATCCTTCATTATAACAAAAAAGCTGAAAATCACTGGCTTAGAGATTTGGACATACTGTAGCATCATTAGATGGGCTGTATCTTAATCTTGGTCCTTTAGAGGACTTTTATAAACTGCTTCTTTATACCAAGGTTTTCCTAATCTTAAAACCAGCAGCCAAACGAGGCTCATTTTAAATCATAAAGCATACTCTGCACTTAAGTTTGGCTTCCAGTATGACTGGAAGATCTGTTCAAGATTTGTCATAATTCACAGATGTTTAAATCCTCAAACCAATTTCTATTTTAATCCTTTAAATGTGTTTGAATTGGACTATATCCAGTATGTGTAGAGAGCACTAAATGCAATACAAGAAAAAGGTTCAGGTTCATTCAGTGAAATTATATACAATATTGCTTAAAAATTAGAATTTTTTTTCTTTCAATTAAATAAATTTTTATTCATATCTCAGTGAAGTCTTTAAAATATATAGACTAGATCCAGACTTCTTTTTTTAACTCTGCTTTTAATCATGAAGAGCAATGAAGCTCATGAGGGGTCTAGAGAATGTGTCCCATGAAGAGTAGCTGAGGGAACTTGTGTTTTTTATTCTGGAGAAAAGGAGGCTGAGGAGAGGGCTTATAGCCTTCTGTATGTATCTGAAAGGAGATTGTAACAACATGAGTGCCAGTCTCTCCTCCCAAGTAATGAGCAATGGAAGAAGACTAAATAGCATCAAGTTGCACCAAGGAAGGTTTAGATATTAGGAAAAATTACTTCACCAAAATGGTTGCCACGTATTGGGACAATGTGCACAGTGAAGTGATTGAGTTACCATCTCTGGAGGTATTAAAAAGATGTGTAGATGTAGCACTTAGGGACATGCTTTAATGATGGAGTTGGCAGTGTTAGGTTAATGGCTGGACTACGTGATCTTCGAGATTTTTCTCAAACTAATAGATTCTATGATTCTGTGAATCACTAAATGAAAAAAGAGGTAAGAAGATGAGAGGTCACATAAAACTACATCTCACCATACACACAAATGCACCTTCTACAAGGACTAATAGGGAAGTGCAATGGATCTTGATCTATACTCTGAAAGTTGTTTTAATATTCTGCATTAAATGGTTACACAGGAATCAATGAATAAGTGGTGAGTTATGCAGACCCAGGTATTAGCAAAATCATATACAATCACAATTATTGCTCATTAAAAATAGCAGTTGTGGAAAAAAAATACATGTGACCTCAGGTATCACCAAGGCAAAGATCCAACCAAAACCATCTCTAGTGCCTAACATGGAAAAGCTTGGAAAACCCTACAACCCTTGCATTATTTGGCAGGCAATAGTAGGGTGAATTCCACAGGAAATACTGTCGTGAAACAGAGAACTATTTAATTTATACCATATAATTTATTATACTTGTTAATAACATCTTGACTTCAGTTGAACTGTGGCAACTTCAACTGTCCATTTGCTGAGCCTTGCACATCCCTGTTTACCAGTTCCTAGTTGTTGGGTGGACATTAAACAAAACACAGTACCGCTCTCTATGAGTAATTAATTTTTCTGTTAGTGTTTTCAGCAGGGATGACTCTGGTGCCAGTTCAGAATTGCTTACTTAACCAGGCAGCTGGCTGCCTGTTGTTCATCCAAAGCTGTGCATCAGTCTCTGAAAGCCAAACACTTTCCAGTTTTCTCCATGCTCTAACTGATACATAACCTAGGCTCTGGTTTTTGCAAGGTTATATAACATGGGCTGAAGGTTCTTTTCAGAAAGTTCAGCTACAGGAGTAAAGGAGACACAGAAGTAACTAGCCTGAGACAGTCAATTTGTGCCCATGATCTGCATTGGATGCATTATGGGAAAGTAAAATTTATTATGTTCTCCATGACTATTTCATCCTAATACTTATGAAAGAAATATCCTAATAAGTAAAGTCATTTTTTTCCTTTTTTATTCTTCTGCAAAACATTTCAGCTTTAATAACTCTGTGTTTCCTCTTTTTATCAAAATAGGAATTGAATGTATGCAAATATTACAGATAGATAGTGCCATCAGCATAGGACTACATCAATGATCTGTATTATAGTCCCAGATATCTTTTAGAAACCTAGCATTTTTGCCAAGAAAGTGACTTAGGAATATACACATAAAATGACCAAGATGCAGAGCTAAAAAGCACAAAAGCTAAATGAAAAGAAAGAAAAGATTATTCCTTTCTTTCTCGTACTTTTTTTTTGGATATTGCTTCAAGTTGCTTTAGCTCAGAAGACTGCTTTCTCTGTTTTCTTTTTGTAATGTCATCCTTTGTTTACTGGTATAGCTCTTGTCTCTCTCCAGAGGACATTGGTGCTTTGACAGGAGTCACCTTAGGTAAAAATGGAGAACATCTTTACTTCATGTCTCAATCAAAATGACAATTCCATTGAAAAATCAATACTCAGAAAGCAAGAAACTTTGGAGATTGTCATGTGGGTTCAGGAAAACAAGCTACTCCACAGTTGCGGGCTTAACTGAAAAAATGTGACTGTACAATAGACATATCTCACAGACCACACTCACCCGCACATCCAGTAGCTCGTTCTACATATTTACTTCCTATTCTATCTTTGTTACAAATCTGTCAGTGTGTTCTTTCAAAATATTGGTTATTTCTTTATTTTCAATCATACTTACATAAGTACATGTATTACTTTCTCAAGGACTAGTCTTTCCTCTGTGAGAGCTTTTCATTGGTTTCAGTTTCAATTTAAATTATCTACACTATTTATACATATCTATAAAGCTTTAATACATTTTGCAAACTTAATGCTGCATATCTGCTTTACAACTAGATTTATAAATGAAGAAATAATTCGAATAATAACTAACTTTCATAAAACATGACACTTTTCTGATTCTGGATGTGTATAAATGTAGAAGGAAATTGATAACATGTATTTATAAAATATACTGAATTCATGTCAGTATTTTTGTAACATTTTTTCATTAATGAATTTTTGTTTTTATTTCTGCCATATATTATACATTATTTTTATCTAAAGTCTCAGTTATAAAACCTATCATTAAACTCAGTTAAACTGTGTTATGAGAAAATGTTTTTGTTATTCTTGCAGTTAAGATTATAAATAAACTGTGAATACATGTATCTTAATGTGATGCTTCTATGATTATATATTTGAAATACGTTATGTTGAGTAAGAACTATTTTCTGTGTATTTTCATCATAAATTCTGTAATGAATTTGGTGTCACACAAGAAGTGATACATTTTACACATATGAAGCAGCAGACTTTATGATAATTTCCAAATCTAAAAAAACCCCTATGACTGTTAAAGTATTTAATACAAATTTAACTTGATCCAAATTTTATGTTAGAACAAGGAATACTTTTAGTTAACAGCTTTATAAGTAAAGATTACCAGGGCCCATTTTTTCCCACCCTTTCTCTCAGATAACAGCAAAAAAACCTAGTTCCATGTAGTTTTGAAGTTTCACTTGTTAACAAAATTTACATAGCCTGTCATCATTGGGCAATGGGATTTTTGTATGTGTTTTCCCTCAAACCATGTAAAGTTCATAGACGGAGATTGCTTCTCCTTATTGAGAAAGTAGCATTTGTCTCCTGAGAGCTTCTGGATGTCAGGCGGGGGGGGGAGAAGTTCTGGTAGAGCTCAATAAATGGATTAGACATAAGGATATTGTCACATGTTATGTTAAGGGTGGAAATTTACATACAGCTGAACTCTAGATAATGAAAGCCAGGGCTGTGGGTAGATGGAGACCAGCCTTGCTGCAGCATTGCTGGGACAGAGTCTGGCTGTCCCAGGGGACTTATGTGAAGTCCTAGGGCCTAAGCAGACTGGAGACAGCACCACGGGGTTGACGTGGGGTCTTGGGCTCTGGGTAGGGAGAGAAGCCCAGGAGGATGGGCAAGAACATTTAGAGCTTTTGGTAACTTCAGGGACATGACAGTTTCCCAGTGCCTTTAATAATAAGTGACACAGGACATTTAATGTGGATTCTTAGTGGTTTTAAAGTAGAAAACAGGAATTGAACCCTACAAAATTTTTATTAATGCAGTTGATCTAGCCTTTGCAAAGACAGTTAAGATGCCTGTAGACATCTAGCTGATAAACAGTTAGGCAGATGTTTTTTCAAGACTCTTTAGATATCTTGTCCTACATATGCTGTCTTTCAGATCTGAATCAATATTTGGTTCCAAGGTCTTGTTCCTTCTCCCACTATGATGGTCAGTTCTACTTTTTCACACACACTACTGATCTAAATAAGTAGTCATCAAACTATTTGCTTTATGTTTGCAAAAATGTTTAGTTTTCCTTAAGAAAAGAAAGACTGAAATTTTATATGGATTTATAGATTCTGTGCTTTTAAAAAATTCCCCCTGAGTTTGAATAACCAGGTGGGAGGTCTGATTCCTACCTCATTCAAATTACATGGGAAGATATTGAACTACATTAACCTCTCTCTTTTTCTTTAAATTTCTCACATGTCAATACTTTCTTTGTCCAAGGACCAGGAAAATGATACAAATGCAACACCCAATAAATAATACTTTATTGTATTAATTCTTTTTCTAGTGACTTTGTTTAACAGACTATTTGACTGTCTGAAAGTTAATTCCTTCTTTCATTGTTACTCCTGCAACAAAACGCATGTAAATGTATCTCTTATTCTACTTGTATAAGGTGTTGCCTTTTAACCCCTCAAAGGAATCACAAAAACCTTCCTGTAACAATCTTGCATTTGAATGTCACTTAAACTTGCAACCAGTAATAAAATCTTGCCTAAAATTTTCAGGTTCAGTTTAGAGAAAGTACAAGTATCAAATAAAAGCTGGTATGATTCACAATAACTGGACTGTACAATATTACCAATTAATCATGCCTGTCATGTTTTGATTGCTGTAGCTATAGAGGGGACTATGCTCCCAGAATGTTAATACTTGTTATTGTGATTAGGATTAGGCAGTTTTTAAAATTGTTATGTGAAATAGTTTATTAATAACATTCAAAAATATAAGGAATATACCTTTATAAAAAAAACATAAACCAGGACATCGTGTTTCTAGATTTTAAAAAGTTCCTAGCGTACTTATCACAAAAATAAGTGCCATAATGCGAATGAGAACTGTGTCAAAGATCACAATAATTTTCTCAAACCTCTCCTCTGACTTCTTTTATAGCGTGTGTGATTTGTGAATTCCAGTTGCATAATAGCTGCCAGTTGCCTGGTAGTGTGCTGTCTGGAGGGTAGCATAAGAATCCATTACTCCATCACAGCACATTCCTTCCCTTCTCTTTCCTTCATATATATATATATATAAAATTATTTATATATATAACACATATTTTTTAAATATGTATTGCATTCTTTTTTATTAATGTTAATATATAGTGTTGCCTCTGCCTACTTTGCTTATTATTATATAATTATTTATTGCTTATCATAAAGTAGGATTTAATTTTTTTTTAAATTAAACTATTGTCTACTATGGTCCTTTCAGGAAAGTTACAGTAGTCTAGCTTAAATAGAAGCCTTCTAGTACTTAAGGGGAGCCCACAGGAAAGCTGAGGAGGGACTCTTGGTCAGGGAGCATAATCATAGAACAAGAGGTAATAATTTCAATCTGAAAGACTGTAGATTTAGATTAGATAACAGGATTGCCAGAAGTCGTGGATGTTTAAGGCCAGGTTGGACAAGATTTTGAGCAACCTTATCCAGTGGCAGATGTCCATCCCTGTCCATGGCAGGGGGATTGGAAGCAGATATTCTTTAAGTTTCCTTCCAATCCAAACCATTCTATGATCCCATGATTCTTTACAGATTTTCAATTCCAGAAGATAGTTTCCCTCTTATTTGAATACTTTTCCACACATTACTAATTACTGTTCTGCTGGTGACTCAGACTTGATTTCTGTTTTCATAGTTGCCTGTTCATAGCACTATAGAATGAGGTATGGTCTGATGAACATTTGGGGAGCACTATCTTTGATTTTTGTAGTCTAGAAAGGTTGGAATTCAAGCCTGGATGGCATATATCTGTATACTGTTTCGGCCATTTTCATGAACATATTTTGTACTGTTATTTATTTAAAATGCTTTCCTTCTATATAATGATATAAAACCAGTGAAATCTGAACAAAAAAAATCATAATATGTACTCAGCTCAACACTGAACTAAATAATTGTTACAAAATACAATTAGTTACAGAGTAGCTTGAAACTCTTCCTAGCAACTATGACATAAACCATTTGCAGAAGGAGCTCAGCAGGGCTGACAGACCAAGGTATGGCAGTGGCTTAAATTAATTCCTGTCTTATAATATATTATAAAGCCCTAAGATGAAACAAAGATTCCTAGGCAAAATACACTATATAATATATATATTATATAGGGATATATTGATTACATGCATGACTATACATAAAAGGTATCATATGTGATTCTTTTAATTCTCAGTACACAAATGCATGAAAGGGAAAAATACTGCAATTTAGCTAGTAAAGAAAAGTGTGTGGATAATGCAATACATATCCAGTGATGGTATAATTCATGGGACAAATGTTATCCCTTAATGAATATACCTTTATAAACTTGTTGAAAAATACAGCTTGTTTTTTCCTTATAAAGTTTCAATTTTCTGTGGCTTGAATTGTGTCACAGACAACTATTTCAACAGCATAAATAATTATTTTGTTTTCAGTTTAATTAGTAGTTTAAGTGAACAAGCTGTTCTTAGTCTGCATTGAACTATGTACTGATTAATTAACCACCCTGCTGAATGTTGCAATTTCATCTGAGGAAAGAAGCACAAAATTTTATAAGGAAAAAAAAGAGAAAAAGAAAAGGACAAATAGGAAAAGAAAGAGAGAAAGAAAGAAAGCATCATGCCAGAAAATAATTTGTTCTTTATGGTATCCAGACTTTAAAATGATATTGATATTTTTTTGGTCATTACACTAGTTCCATGATGAATGCTGACAGCATATTTAACAGAAATGTACTATGTGGAAAATATTATAATACGCATAAAATTTCTTACAGTAAGTGACTGTTTAATTAATCCATTATCAGCATCAGAAGTAAAAGCATATTAAGGATCTATGCCTGCACTGCATTTCACTACATCACATCTGAATAGTCTTACTGGAGTCTGAGGACTAATCACTAGATCTCTAGAGTTCAATCTAAAAAGGTATGGTGATATTAATCTTAAAATTTCAGGCACTCTAGTCTGTTAATGCTACTCATCTCTTCTGAGCGTATTTTAAAAGAAAAGACATGTCCATATCTGGTGTGATGAATTATATAATGAAGAGCAGGTGGAAGGCCTGAACAGTGAAGATCATTTTTCTATCAGTAACTAATTCAGTCCCATGAGAAGCAGCTACATCTGCTTTACTACTGCAAAATGGCTTTTTTTTTTTTTTGGCTTTGTGACTAATTATGGCCAATGTTAAAGAACAGGTAAACTGAGGGGTGACCTAGATCTCTCAGTATAGCTGCATGTTCTCCAGTAAGTAGGTCAGAATGATATTCTGTGAATAAACTATGTGGTATACAAGGTAAATATTAATCTTTGATCACATGAACAGTTCCAGTGCCTTGGTATAAATGCTAGAAAGTAAGGTTCATTGCCTGCCTTGATAAAGTGGTTATATAGTACAAACATTTCACAATGTACTGAGCTCCCATAAATCAATTTGAAATTAGTTTGCTGTCAAGTTGATAAATCTCATTTTATCACTATTGAAGGTGATCTAACAGGTATTTCACAGCATATAATTTATATCATATTAGCAAGAGATAAGAAGACAAGTGTTCCAAACCAATAATCATTGCTGCATATTTTATAATTTCTACTATATTAAAGTTTTGAATACATTTTTTGCATAATCATAACTCTAGTGCATAAAGTCTGAAACCTCTTGAGTTTTGTATAACTGCAATGTACTGTGTCCTTTTGTGGTTTACATAGCCAGTCTATCCTAAGACTGGAAACAGGCTACTGGTCAACAGTCAGGGTAAGTATGAATAGTACCAGAATTTACAGGAAGAGTTGTATGTTTATATTTCTGTTGGCTTATTTTGTCTGTGATAATGTCAAGTAATGGAAACACAAGGAAGACATTCAGACTGGTTTCTTGCATCATCCATAGTGTAGAACATAATGATGATAATTTTCTCTAATTTCCCAGTTTCTTGTCTCTTTAATTACAAAAGAAAGTGAATACTATATCGTGGAAAAACATATAGACATAATTACAACTAGATTAATGAAATTTAAGAAGCATTATGTATGCTTATTCACAGTGGATATCTGGGTTAGTAGAGGCATGATATTATGTGTACTCATGTCTTTTCTGTCTTCCAAAAGTGAGCTCGATTCCAGCACAGAGTGATATAATTACATTCCAGAGCTACCTGCAGAAAGTGTACTTTACATTTTTTCACTGAAGGAAAATGATGGGTTTGTCACACAATTGGAAGTTAGAGCTATGATTCCATTTAGACAGTAATCTCAGCATCTGTAGAGGATGTCTGATACTCTTTTCACATTTACTCTGGATACATCGCTATTACACAATGAAATGTATTGCAGGGACTTCTAGCTTCAACCATGTGAGCTATCTAACAACCAGCAGTCCTGTGCTAATGCAGAAATGACCTTTCTGGATTTTGCCTAACATTTATGCATAGTTCTTAAGTGGAGTCTACTGTTGCATCAAGGTGACCCAGAAAGAACAGTATTGCCACTGCTAGTAATAGACTAAAGGATAAAATTTTGTTAACTTTGTTTTATGTTATGTGTGTCATGCTCTGGCCTTGGTCAGTCAGCTTGCTAGTAAACTGACCGTATGAAGTAGAGTTTGGTGCCAAGTATCTGTTGTTATGATACACAATTTAAGTGTGAGATAATAGTACAACTCTTGAACATACAGGCACAAGTTGGGAAAAAACTTACTGCCAGTTGTTGGTCACTGAAGAAGAAATGAACCTTGAGAGCTAAGGAAAGGCTTCTTCAAGAATAAGAAAGTAGTAACCAAGTGAGAAAAAAATAGGCAAACAGCAGCATAAGGAACCTGTCTTGGCCTAGGAAAACCACAGCTTGCAATGACCTGCAGGCAGACCAGGTTGGCTGGGGGCTGGGTGCTGCCTGGAAATATTTCACCATAGGAAGAGTCCCGCAAGTAATAAAAAGAAATTGTCCCCACAGGAGTGTGATTGCAGAAGCATGCCAGAATAATAAGAGTCATATGTGTTACTTTGGCCTGTCTTCCAGCTCTGGGGTCCAGTTCTCCCTCCTACTACACCCTACCTGCTCTCGGAGCTCTCTTGAGGGTTAAATTCCATGAAATTCCATACAATTTTATTAAAGAATTTTCAAATTTATTTAAAAACATAAGCTTTAGGCTAGAAAATAAGTTAATTACTCATGATAATGAGTTCCTCTGGAATTACTAAACTTCAAATCACTTAGAACCATGAACATAAGATTCAGTCATTTTTTCAGCACTTTTCTCCTGTGATATTTAAGTATAAACATACAGACATATGTTCTGTATTGTATTTCAATATGGTAAAATCAAACATCATGATAATATGTTTGATATCTCTCTCTCTTTGTAACATGTAAAATAGATTTGGCAGATAAATACAATTGGGGCTGATCTCTCAAGTGACTTCTATGTGTACTACTGAAACTTAATGCAAAATCCAAAGGATTAACATTCACTTTAATTAAATACTGCACCATAAATTACATTTCTCACTTTACTATGTTTTCCTAGGCTTTCTTTTTTTTTTAAATATGTATGTATATAGCTTTTTTTTTCTGTTGAAGAATAAGAATACTGTTGTTAATAATGAAAAAAATTATTCAGAATATGACAGATGAATACTTTAAATATTCCTGTTCAGTAAAAGCAACTGCAAGTCTGAAAACACTAGAGAGAAGACCAGCAGAAGAAAAAAGCCTTGCCCTAATTTTAGTGAATTGACAAGATTAGAGATATCATGACTATATCTCATTTGCAATGATGATGAGAGAAATAGTTTATGCAGTGTTTATTAAGTAGCAAATACATATACAACTATTCTTTTCCCCCATTGTTATCCCTTTAGAGGCTATATGACCTAGATTAATACTGAGTATGTAAGCATACTTCTGTATTTCTAATGTGAGAAAGAACTCTGTCTAGACCTACAACATTTTTGATGATGAATAAATGTAATTAATACATAATAAGATTGTTTGACTTTTCTCTTTATCTTAAGTGTATTTTTGCAGGAAAGAGAATTGTTAAACCTCCTTTAATTTCTTTCTAGAAAATGCACTAGTAAATAGTGGCTGATTTCTCGTTCCATTATTGCCCAAGCACTTAGAAGAATATGAAGTCTGTTTTTCACTGTAAAAGGTCATAAATGAAAAGGAATGCAGCAATGCTGACAACAAACACTTTTCATATCTGTCTGAGGCCATTTAAGAACTGTTTGCTTTTGGATGAGGGATTACCTATTAAAACTGAAAGAGGTTGCAAGCTGAGTAAACACCATCTAGTAGGGTCAGTGCACCTTATCACCATTCAATGGAAGGAACAAGAATGTTCTAGGTAGACCGGCGATGTATCACACATCTAAATCATACTGAAAGGATTAGAAGACACTGAGGTGAAAAGGCACTAACAGAAGTAGCAGTTTTTAACAGTGTTTTCAGCAAGGGTATGCTTGAAATATGAAAAGGATTATTAAATCGTTTCATGCCAAAAAAAAAAAAGGGAGCCTACACTCTCCCAGAGAGGGAACAAAAGTCAGTATGTGATAAATCTAATCAAAGCAATCACTGGATGCATCTGTAGGTATGTGACCACAGAATGCTAGTTCATATGATCCTCCCAAGTCATTTAGGTGGACTAAGCTTAGAAAAAACACTTAAGGACTTCGTGTCATAAAGATTTTTCTAAACCATGTCCCTATGCTATATTCATGGGGGAAAAATAAAATCTAGAATGAAAGAAGAGTGTAGAAATAGATTTAAAATTTGATATTATAGAAATATATCTTTATAACTCTGATCAAGAAGGAGCTATTGAAAAGTGGCATGCATGATTTTAACTGATGCAAATAAGGTCTGGGAAGAATAACCTGCAGTATGTTTGCATTAGTTATAGGATATATGTCATTATCACATTTCTAAATTAAGTTCAGATTCTTGGGTGTCTTTTAACTGATGTTTAACTGGTTTGTATGTCTGTTGATTAAATTCATTGTCAAAAATACTCTCCTATCTTCTGTATTTGACTGTGACATAGAGGTGCCACACTGTAAGCATACTTGAACTATCAAGACACTTCACCCTTCATCAATACTTATGTGAAGAAATAATATACATACCATTCTGATTTAATGAATGAATATAAATAAATAAATAAAATGAATGATTACAAATAACTTGAGTCATAGAGTCATAGAATCATAGAATCACCAGACTGGAAGAGACCCACCAGATCATCAAGTCCAACCATTCCCATCAAACACTAAACCATGTCCCTCAGGACCTCGTCTACCCATGCCTTAAACACCTCCAGGGAAGGTGAATCAACCACCTCCCTGGACAGCCTGTTCCAATGCCCA
>WAAB01013386.1:43123-61468 GCA_013389865.1 Piaya cayana | reverse complement strand
TGGTCACACCATTTCTGATACAAGCCAGGATGCCATTGGCCTTCTTGGCCACCTGAGCACACTGCTGGCTCATGTTCAGTTGGCTGTCGACCTACACCCCCAGGTCCCTCTCCTCCTGGCAGCTTTCTAGTCAATACTCTTTGACTTTTTTTTCTGGTTAATGACTTCAGAAGAAATATCTGTAATAGGGTTATGAATAGAAGTTATTAATTCCTATTTTACTGATTTATTGCCACTGAAATGAGAGTAATTTTCCTCATATAGTAGACCTTCCACTCTCTCTTAGCACACTATATTGTTAAAAGAATTTATACATATGTACCAATCTACTTCTTTTTTTCCAGTCAGTGCTATAAACAATGCAAGATATTTAATAAATATTTGAACCAAAATATAGGTATTTTACATACTCTTAATTTGAGGTTCTAATGGGATTTTGAAAGTAAAATCTTTGTTTTGGTTGTGAGTGCTGAGAGGGGAAAGTACAAAATTGATAAGTCAGCAAGAAATAAGCTTCTCTGTGATATAACACTTTCTTGAAGGCAAGTATTTGATTAATTAATCTTCAGAAATAGATCAATGGTGCCAGGTTATTATCCATTTAAACCGTTTTTTTGTTTGTTTTCTTTATCAACAGGCTATACTCAGTGGGAAAATTAATGATGAATAGAAAATTTATTTTCCCTCACTGCATGCCAAGAGGGTTTAAAATTAGATAATTGTGTTAGATTAGACAGCTGGCATCAAATATGACCTCTTTCACCATTCTGTTTGAATTCATTGTAGTGTATAATATCAGTTCCCCCGACTAGGATAGGTTTGGAGTGCAAGGCAATAGAAACAATGTTCATGCATGATGATACAAATTCTTAAACATATTCTAAGAACTTCTACTAGTTTAGACTTTAAATAGCATCATGGAAAATATTTCATGCATTTTACTGGATTTGTGTCCATTTGCTTTTACTAGATTAAAACCAGGAGATTATAGATCATGAAGGATTTTCTCCTGAATTTTCTTCCTAAATATTTTAATCTTTTCATCACTGCCAGATTGCAGAATTGCAGAAAAGCAGAATGACTGCTTGCAAGTTTGTTTTTTTCTTTACCTGTTACTTACGTATTAAATTTTCAAAATTCTTTTCACTTTTTATTTCTATTTGGATTTATAGGTTCATTTGTAAAAACACCAGATTTGTGATCCAATCCTTATTATATTTGAATGTATATTTATTCAGAGTGTTGGGATGATTACTTATTTCTTCTGGTAGTGTCAGACATATTAATCCTTCCTTCAGCTCTGTCACTGATCGTGCTTTAGGCTACAGCTGAGCTCTGTGTTGGGTGTATTAATATGCACGCTGCTGTTTGTTAGCTCATTTATTTCAGTGTTTTCAAGTTAACAACCTGGTCTTCCCAGAGAAATGAAAACTCCTCTGTTCAGCAAAATGTGGTATTTTGGTATTAGGAAGTTCAAGCTATTTAGGATCTTTTAGGACTATTCTGTACATTTTCTTGAATACACTCTCTATGTTTGTGCAATACAGCCTTTTTGGAATATTGTATCCTATTTTAGTATCTTCTTCTGCTGCTTTAATTTAGTGCTTTCTGTTACTTTCTGCTACTCTAAGTAACTTAATTCCAGGTATAACTACATACTAGGATTGGGGGAATGTTGTCTAAAAAGAGCTCTGCAGAGAAAGGACCTGGGATTCCTGGTGGACACCAGCCTACCCTTGCAGCAAAAGTGGCCGACAGTGTCCTGGGCTATATTAAGAAGAGTGGGGCCAGCAGCTCAAAGGTGGGTATTCCCACTCTGCTTAGTCCTTTGGAGACACATCTGGAGTGATGGATGCAGTGTTGGACTCCTCAGTACGAAATAGACAAGGATTTACTGGAGTGTGCCTAGAGAAAGGACATGAATACATTGCCTAGAAGGAGGTTTTTGCAAAATCTGGCTATTGTATAATTAAGATAGTCACCCAAAATATAGGCTGTAACAGCTCAAAGCTCTTATCTGTGTCTCAGTGACACTCTTTGAGACAGTCAGAGATACTCTCAATTGTACATGAACATGAGCCAGCAGTGTGCCCAGGTGGCCAAGAAGGCCAATGGCATCCTGGCTTGTATCAGAAACGGTGTGACCAGCAGGTCCAGGGAGGTTATTCTCCCTCTGTACTCGGCACTGGTGAGACTGCTCCTTGAATACTGTGTGCACTTCTGGGCCCCTCAGCACAAGAAGGATGTTGACGCTCTGGAGAGTGTCCAGAGAAGAGCAACGAAACTGGTGAAGGGGCTCGAGAACAGGCCTTATGAGGAGCGGCTGAGAGAGCTGGGGCTGTTTAGCCTGGAGAAGAGGAGGCTGAGGGGAGACCTCATTGCTCTCTACAAATACCTGAAGGGAGGTTGTAGAGAGGAGGGAGCTGGCCTCTTCTCCCAGGTGTCAGGGGACAGGACAAGGGGGAATGGCCTCAAGCTCCGCCAGGGGAGGTTTAGGTTGGAGATTAGGAAGAAGTTTTTTACGGAAAGGGTCATTAGGCACTGGAATATGCTGCCCAGGGAGGTGGTTGATTCGCCTTCCCTGGAGGTGTTTAAGTTACGGGTGGACGGGGTCCTGAGGGACATGGTTTAGTGTTTTGTGGGAGTGGTTGGACTCGATGATCCAGTGGGTCTCTTCCAACCCGGTGATTCTGTGATTCTGTACCTGTGCTCTCTGCAGAGCCTGCTCTTCCCTGGCAGACTAACAATTTCCAGCCAAAAGCATCTTGTTCATTGAAACACTTTGCAGTGATTCTTTGGTATGTACTGCCATATCACTTCAACAACACAACTCTCAGGATCCCAGTTTTAAACTGTGGATGCTGGTGCTCTCACTGGGTTTCCCGTATAACTATAGAGTTGACAAATTAGTCTGTTACTTTACAAATGAAACCAAATGGAATTCTCAAATTTCAGAAATTGGTGACTATTTACTGAAGACTTTAAGGATGCTCTTAGAAAATCTTGTACACAAGAGCAGTAAACTACTGTACGTTCATCCTGTCAAAATGGTACTAAGGCAGCAAACAAAAATTTGATATATGACAGGAACTGGGGAGAAGGTGAGAGGGAGGAGATCTGACATTCTCCTCTCCTTCTCTTGGAACTTTAACTTTGCATAGCAAATTGATTTATAGTAGCAGGGAGAAAAAGTATATACAAGAGTAACGTTACATCAGCTCATGATTAATTTCCAATGAAATACGGGATGTGGGAATGGGCTGACATGAGCTGTGGCAAGCATTTCAAATGCTTGCATTTAAAGATTCATGAATAACTCAAAATGAAAAGAACAAAATAAAAATGTCATAATTTCTGAGGGTAAACTGACTGTTGCACTACTAATACATACCTCTGATTCCTAAATACAGTGGTTGTTTTACTCTGTGTTCAGATATGTTTGTATGAGACTATATTCTAGATTCACATTTTAATATTCTGACCTCAAGATAGTTATTTCATTCCTTAGTATGAAGGGTAACCTGCTATAAATCTTCAGTATCTTAAACGTATCCTGTACAGGTGAAAATCAGCAACTCAGTAATTAAGGACAGGTAGATTTACATCTTTAGACATTTAGGTGATATTTAAATAATCATATCTTGTTTTCACCAAACTCTGTCATAATATTTCATACTGTCTTTTGTCCAGCTTTATGTTTCCAGACATAAAAGATATCTTCTTTGATGGCCTGAAATTTCCTCTGAAACTCAGATTGTCATATATGAACAGAACCCATACAATTTGAAAAGTAAGACTCTAGATTTGACTCAGTTTTATTGAAGGCTTAAATATCTTCCTGAGCATTTCTTAGGTAGTCCAAAACTTCCTTGGACATTAATTTTTCAGCCTCTAGTGCAAACCATGCCTGCTTTTTCTTTGTTCTTTAACACAGAAAAAAAGGAAAAAAACAACAATGCAAAGCATGTAACTTTGTAGTGTGTATGTGCCATTTGAGAAATGGAGTAAGAACACCTTTTTAGGTATTTGTGAAATGTTTGCAACAAAAAAAATCTAGCTCATCTTATACTGAAATACTTCCAAACAGGCTCTTCTCTGCTCATCTTACAAGATTTGCTCAAATTCTGAATGTTTTTAAAAAAGGATGATTGAAATGCCCTAAATGAATACAATGAAAACCAGCAATCTCTTTTTTAGGTCATGCTCACATTTGTTCATTCCTTTTCTCCAGAACTGTAAAGCAGGAAAAGCGATGATGTAAAATTTACATACACGCAGGCATTATGTTTTACTCTGGAAATAAATAATCATTAGGGGATTTATGGTCATATAAAGACTCTTGAATTGTTCCTGTTTATTGATCTGGTTCTAGATCTTTTTCTTTTGTCTTATTAGAATCATGCCTTCTCCAAAACCTAGCCTAAATTTTCTCTCTTAACTGTTCTTAATCTACATGTGTAAATAGCTTTATATTTTCTGTATTTATGATCTGGATTTTTGTGATGATTGAAAAATCTGAATACATTAAAAACAGAAATGTACTTAAGTTGGACTGAAGGCTTAGTAAGATAATTCATTTGTTCTTCTTTTTTGTGGTGGCCACTTTTCCAGTTTTGTCCATTTGCAGGTAAGGGCGTTTGTGTGCTTGTGCACTTTCTTTGACTTTCCTTTTCAGGCTGACATATCTGTAGAAGACTTTCTTATTACTCTTGGCATCTCTTGCCAAGTTCAGCTCTAGCAATGACTTCATCCTGACCCCATCCCTACACCACTTGGAGGTGTTCTATACTTTTCCCAGGGTAACATACCCTGCTTCCACCATCTATGCACATCCTTCTTGCCTTTCATTATTTTCAGTAGACCTTGTCTTAGTCATGCTGGTCTCTCGCATCCCTTTCCTGAGTTCTTACAGCTAGGGACTGAGAGCTCTTTAAAAAAAAGGGGGTTTTATTTGTTTATACTGAGTGGTATATTTAAGAGTTACTGTTTTAATACATATTGCTTGTATTTCAACAAGCCCCTATTAGTTGTGTTTAGAGTGCCATACTACAAATACGTAATAAAGTATTAATATCTGTTCAGAATTGTTGCAATTTGATGGAACCATCATTAAAATTATAATTGTTGAAGAAAAGCATTGCATATAAAATTTAGTTTGATTATGGTCTTAAATGAATATCTATTTAAATTTATGCACTCTCAAACCTAACTTTCTGTTGAGATCTGGAATCTTTATTTTCTTTCATAAAGCAAAAGCCAGTGTAAAATTTGAGCCAGAAGAAACAGAAATTAGAGCTGATACACAGCTAATCAAATGATTTTTATTGTTATATCATAAAAATAAAAATCTACTGAGAAAAATTATCAAAAATATTACAACAAATCAAAGTACAAAGTTGCAAAACCCACATCCTCCTACAATAAGGAATCAGCTGAAGTAAGACATTAATGTAAAGCACAAGTTGTTACACTTCCTTTAGACTTGTTTTTAAGCTGGTCAGTTTTCATTTTGTCCTTCATTGGCATTGTTCATATATAACTGAGTATTTCACTCTCAGATCACTCAAAAACCTCAAAATAATTAGGGAAATAACTGATATACATTTGTGGAGCTAAATTATGACTTATATCACCAATACACTGTTGCAGACCTCAATGTAGACAAGTTGCACAGAAGATCCTTGAGATTTCTTTTACCAAAATATCCTTTTACCCCTTCATTTTTTCCCCACTTTAAGGAAAGGACTGCAATGCAGACAAGCTGCATAGAAGATCTTTAAGGTTTCTTTTTACCAACATAATTTTTTACCCCTGATACAGGTTACCCAGAGAAGTTATGGATGCCTCTTCCTTGGTAGCATTCATGGCCAAGTTGAATGAGGCTTTCAGCAACCTGATCAAGTGGAAAGTGTCCCTTCCCATTGCAGACAGGTTGTAACTAGATGATCTTTAAAGTCTTTTCCAATTTAAACCATTCTGTGACAATACTTTTTCTCCTTCATGAAGAAGACTAATTTTGAAGAATGTAACAATATGCAGGAAAGGAATGAGAAATCAGAAAACATTTAATATTGTATGTTTTTCAAATGGGTTGCATTCTATTTGTCATATTGGTTTGGCAATAAATGAAGTCTGTAACAGAAATGGAAGCCATCTAAACCAGCATTTTTCAAACTTCTCTTTTAGATTTTACCTCCTAGCATGTTATATGTACAATTTCACAATTATGTAGCTGCATAATATTGCGTAAACATATAATCTTCCTCTAAAACCAGGCCATTATCAGATCCAAAACTTCCTCATCAATTTCTATTCATTACCCATCTTTCCACAACCCAGTCAAGCCCCATGCAATGCACTCCCTATGTAATGCACACCCCATCTCTACAGACTAACTCTTCATGTGCTTAGCCAAAGGTGTGCTCAACACTTCTCCTTTCTTTCCTCATTTCCTCTTCCAATTTTAAATCAAAGCACCAAAAGATGGTTATATAGGATATCCAGGATAATTTTTTAAACATTCATTCCTGAATAGGCAATTTTACAAACAAAAAAATCCACTTTTCATTAGGAATTTACTGCGGGAAGAGTACTATTTATTTTGCTCCAGTTAAAGTTGCTATTTTATCATGAATTGCATGATTTTTGGAAGCTTTAAGAATCCTAGTTTATATATAATTCAACAGGATTTTAAGGCATTCAACATATTCTGAGAAACAGATCTAATATATATATTGATGTGAAAGAATACCATGTTTTCAAATGGAAAACTATTTAAAAGAATGACTCAATTCCATTGTTTTCATGTTGAGAAATTTATGTGAAAGTGTGACCTATTAAACATAGATAACATTAAAAGAAAGACATAGAAAAAGCAATGTCAGCCATGTCATTGCCCCATACTGGTCCCTAAGGGAGACCACTTGAAAAATAAGGGACAAAGTCTAATGATCGGGAAAGTCTGCATGCATACTAGAGCTATCTGCAATATCAGCACACATTCAAATTGATCACCAGGCCACAGCTACAGAGAATGAGGAAAAGTGAAATAAAAAAAAAAAGACAATTCTCTGTATCTAAAAATTAACAGTTTCCCCAAAGGTCTGACAAATATCTATAGCAGTGCAGGAATTGGTTCTGCTAGGAATACTACTTCAGGAAGAGAATTGGTCAATTGTGCTGTGGGATACCTTTACCTTTTCAAGCTCAGTAACTCATTCTTCTCCCTAAATTGCCACTACATCTTTGGCATGAAGTACTCAGTCTTTATGATGACACAATTATGGGCACTTTCTTAGGCTATTTATCACATAGAGTTGCTTAGCTGAAATTTTCTGTTCTATGGACTTGGATAACTGAGTGAAATACTGGAACTAAACATGCATTATCCTTACTGAGAGAAGACATCATATCAATCAGCATAGTTCTAGCATGTGGACTAAGCCTCTTGAACTCCTTTGGTGGTAGCACTTAGGCTACAGTTTTTTGCTCCAGAGGCACTGATGCTTCTATTTCTTTGTAAGCAGGTACCCTTACATTGCTGGTTCTTGATGGTCCTTGTATTCATATTGCTGCTATCTTAGATTTTATTCTTCTTGGGAATCTCTTTCCCACTCTTCCCGTTTGAACTTCTGCCAGTCTTAAAGTAATTTCAAACCTGCCCAGAAAATGTATCAGTTATTTCCATATATGTATATATTTACAATGAGAGAGAAACAAAGTGGTTGTTCATCACCTGCTTAAGATTTTGTTCATATATCTTATCAATAAAACACGATGCAGGGTCAGTTCTATTAACACATCATCATTATATCTTCATCTAATTAATAAAGCCACAAGTTTTCCTTGTTTGCTCTCTGGATGCTATTTAACACTGTATTTTATTAGGAGGCAAGACCTTCCCTGGTAGCTGGATGAACCTTGTCAAGTAAGCAGGCATTCATTTCTTATATTAACAATTCAATATCCTGCTTGGCTGGAGGGTCTCACAGGCCTCTGTGTGATGGATCACTGGGTAAATGTATTTGTCTATGGGAAACATGAATGCTTGCCTAATAGAAAGTACTATAATTGGCATTTTGAATAAAGAGCACGATGGTATAGGCCATTTCCCTTTATATTTAGTTTTAAATCATTCTGTACAACACGATCTGAAAGTTTAGTAGCCTAAGATATTCACATAGACAAGCAAAATCCACAGATTAACATTTAGCAGTATTCTTCAGTGGAATCCTACCAGTAGGAATTAAGTGAACTTAAACTGATGAAGCATTTCTCATTCACATATCACCTCAGTGTTTTAAAAGTCATGGAGACTTTAAATCTGTAATTGAATTATAAGCTTTAACACATTTTTAATGTTCATAAAGGATACTCAAACTTTACAATGACATGAAAATTTAAATAACCGTAGGTGAGAAAACTAGATTTGCTTATGAAGATGACATTTCAAATATCCAGCAAAAAAAAAGTTTAGGAGTTTGTGAACTGAGGTTGATCCCATCATAAAAGGTTGGTTTTTGCTGACACCATCAATGTTTTCTGTATTTATATGGACTGTACACCATCAAGCTTCATTTTGATAATGTTGATAATGTTTAGTCAGCACTTTATTCTAAGTGCTATTATTTGCAGTGCAAACACATATTAATTTTTTTTTCATAGAATCATAAAATCACCAGGTTGGAAAAGACCTCTTGGATCATCAATTCCAACTGTTTCTATCTGCCCCTAAACCATGTCCCTGAGCACCTCATCTACCCAACGTTTAAAAATATCCAGGGATGGTGACTCAACTACCACCCTGGGCAACCTGTTCCAGTGCCCAATGACACTCTTTGTGAAAAATTTCTTTCTGATATCTAGTCTGAACCTCCACTGTTGTAGCTTGAGGCCATTACCTCTTGTCCTATCACCTCTCACTAGATAGTCGTAGGTAGTTGTAGAAAGCAATAAGGTCACCCCTCAACCTCTTCTTCTCAAGGCTAAAGAAGCCCAGTTGCCTCCAGCCTTCCCCTTCGGAGAGTCTCCTTGCCCTCCAGTAGACCAACACTTCCACCCAGCTTAGTGTCATCTGCAAACTTGCTAAGGGTGCATTCGATGCCTTCATCCAGGTCATTGATAAAAATGTTGAGCAGGGCTGGACCCAGAACCGAGTCCTGGGGGACATCATTTGTTACCAAATTACATCTGGAATTAATTCCATTTACCACAACTCTTTGGGCCCAGCCATCCAACTAGTTTTACACTCAGGAGAGCATGTACCTGTCAAGGCCAGAGGCAGCCAGTTTCCTAAGCAAAACGCTGTGAGAAACTGTGTCAAAGGCTTTACTGAAGTCCAAGAAGACTATATCCACAGTGTCCCTCATCCAGTAAGCAGGTTACTTTGTCATAGAAGGCAATCAGGTTAGTTTGGCAAGACCTACCTTTCAAGAACCTGTGTTGACTGGGTCTAATCTTGCATGCGCTGTATGGCACTCAAGATCACCTGTTCTATGCCTTGCCCCAGCACGTTCCCCCAGGTACTGAAGTCATACTGACAGGCCTGTAGTTTCCTGGATCGTCCCTCTGACCCTTCTTGTAGATAAGTATAATATCAGCCAGCCTCCGGTCAAATGGAACTTCCCCAGTCAGCCAAGATTGCTGGAAGATGATGGAAAGGGGTTTGGCCAGCACATCCACCAGCTCCCTCAATACTCTCGGGTGGATCCCATCTGGCCTCATAGATTTGTGTGTGTTGTGTTGACCAAGCAAATCTCTAAACACTTCTTGGATCATGAGAGTTTTGTTCTGCTCCTTTAGCTCCTGGGTATGTACACACAGGCAACAACGTTCCTTACTATTAAAGACTGAGGCAAAGAAGGCATTAAGTATCTCAGCCTTGTCCTCATCCTTGTTACAGTTATTTCCTTTTACATCCAATAAGGGCTGAATATTGTCCCTGGTCCTCCTTTTACTATTGATGTGTTTATCTTTCACCAAATGGAACTTGATGGTCCAATGGGTCTTTTCCAACCTGGTGATTCTATGATTCTGTGATTCAAATTGGCCAANCTTCTTCCGAAGTTCATAGACATTCTTCTTCTTTTAGATGTCCCCCCAGATCTCCCTGCTCAACCAAGCTGCTTTTTTTCCCCTGGCGGCTCATTTTCCTGCACATTTTCTGACAGCTTGCTCCTGCACTGCCAGGATTTCCTTCTTGAAGAGCATTCAGCCCTCTTGGTCTCCCCGGCCCTTAAGGACTGTCTCCCATAGGACTTTATCAACCAACCTTCTGAACAGCAAAAAGTCTGCCTTCTGGAAGTTCAAGGTGGCCATTCTGCTAATCCCCCTCCTCACTTCACATGAACAGAGAATTCTACCATCTCATGATCACTTTGCCCTAGTTGTACTCCAACCATCACATACCCCCCAAGGCCATGTTTGGTTTTTTTACATCAGCCAAATATTTTTATTCTATCAGTGGCATAAACCCTATTTAAAAATTAAATAAGTTCTATAGGAAAGCCAGCTCTGTGTCATTGAAATTAATTTAAATTTACAGTTCTGGATAAGTTGCTAAATATTTTGATAGAATATGTGTACTTCTTTAAGTAATAATCTTAGAAGGAAGAAGGAGTGGTTGCTATAAGGTCTGTTAAAGAAAAAAAGAAGTTACTCTATATAGTAATGACAATAGTTGCAAATACTAAGGCATAGTCAGTTTTTTTGGTGTGGTTTGAATTTTTTTCCCTGTACCTCTAGCACATGGAAATGAAAAATAGGAGAGCTGCTGATTGTTAAAAATAAATATTACCCTTTTCATTTAAGGATATAAATGAAAACTGAAAGCCTAAAGAATATTTTAGAAAATCTGTGAAACATATAAATAAAAAAGAAAACACTTCTGATTTAAATATGATTATTGTGCATATCTGATGTGTCCTTTCAATGCTGACTGACATATTTTTTTAAAGAAATGTTACTGACTGTCAGTTTCATCTATATGAGAGTCTAGTGAGTGGGCACTGACCTCCTCTTTATCCAAGGAAAACAATGACATCATGTTCTTTAACTCTTTAAGAAACATGTCTTATCCTTCATAATACTGCAGTGAAGTCAGATTGGCTTTGCCTGCAAGAAGATCAGGAAGTGATAACATTTTAAAATTTAATATAGAATTCTTGAATATATTTGCTATAATAGTGACACCACAATACTGAAAGCTATTGCTTTTATAAAAGTTCAAAGTTGTCTTTTCTCCTTTATTCGTTAAATACCTCCTGAAGTTCAATACTTAGAATCTAAAAATAAAAGTGATTTTTAAATTTTTTTCTTTTCTTTTAATTGTTTCTCACCTAGGTCTTTGTTGGTAGATTTACCTTCATTATATGAAGCTGAATAATCATGTCAGGTAGGTGTTCTAGTTTGCATTTACGCATAACTGCAAAAACATACAGTCAAGGGCAGAAACCTCTAGTTGTCTGTAATAGAGATCTCCACTGTGAGACAGGCATTTTTTCACCTCAGCTGTTTTTAACTGAAAGCAGATGCTGCAGAACAGAACATGAATATAAGAAGCTATTTCAATACAGTATTTAAAAGTGCTGTTGAGCAAGGTAATCCATATCTTGCATCAAGGCCTTCAAGAACTGTTGGGGACTGTGACACAAATAAAACATTCATTTCATGCTAATGACTTTCCTATATTTAGAGATATATTGCATATATTTCTTCAATGTTTTCTCTTTCTACTTCATATATATAAGAGTGAAGAGTGACACGCAGTATAAAAGATTTAGTGCATGCGGTCTTAACAAAAACCCATAGAGTACTACAATAATGGAAAAAAAGAAAAGCAGTTATTGAGTATTCTAACCAGGTTGCAGTTTGATACAACTTTGATGCCAGAAACTGTTTTTGCAAATAGTATATGGAATATGTAAAAAAGAAAAGAAAAAAAATAGGAAAAAAAGGTTACATTTTGCTTTTGAGAGATATTTCCTTTTTGTACATCTTAGGATCAAAAAAGAGGTGGAGTTATTTACATTCAAAACTAAGAAATTTTAGATGGTCTGATTAATCCTGTAATTATTAGTAATTCAATGATTATTAATCCAATATAGATTTTAGTTCTCTTGAGGGACCAAACAGTAAAAAACCCCTTCTTTCTTACTAAGCATAGACAGCATTAGACTGATTTTCTGCACTTTTAGCATCTCGATCAAAAGAAACCTTTATAAATAACAGCTAACCTTACACATGTGGTCAGTCAGTCTGAAGACTAAGTGGAAGCGAGCAGGTTGTCTTCAACACTGAAATGAAGCATAATGGCAATTTTTTCTAGAGTCTGCACTATTGTGTCAAATTAAATAAAATGTATGTGTTATGTAAAATTTAAAAAAGGAATTTTAAAAATATTTTAAAAGGAATCCAATGAAAGCTTTTTGTTATTTAGGAAAAATATTAGAATGTAACATTTAATGTTTTTAACATTTAAAATATAACACTTTAAGAAAAGAGAAGAAAACCTTACTCTGAATTTCAGAAAAAATCCAAAATAATACATTTGATTTTATTAATGAAGAAAAGAAGGTGTCAATCTGTATAGCCTTGTAGGTCATTTTTGTCTGCAGGTATGAAGGAACTAAATTGCAAAATAGGCAGAAGATACAGAGAATTATTTGTGGAATCCAGACCTGCCCAACAGTTATGAATCTGGAATAATGTTTTCTAGTGATAACAGATCTGCTTGTACTAGAAATAAACTGGCAAAAACATGTAACTGATGAACCCTGTGATCCATACTTCAGAGCAACTCTCACTGGTTTAAGCTGAAGTTTAGTTAAAGCAGTGTGAGAAATTGAATGTGACTTTGAGACTGAGCAGTTGTGCAATACTTTATACTGTGGTGATTAAAATAACAATGTGATTTTACATTTATGCTGTTGCTTTCATTCCTTTGGAGTTCTTAGGCAAAGTCTTGTGCCAAAGGTTTTGTTTCAAAAAAATATGTAGGCAGTCTTCAAATAAAAATACATAAAGAAAACACTCCTGCCCTTATGTGTTTTCTTTTTACTCTTCCTGTGGATAAGAAATCACATGGAGAAGTAGTTCATTCTCATCTTGAGCAAGGCTTTTGATAATGCATACCAAATGAGACGGTTCATGTGTATAGTGATATTCTTAGAGCAGATCAAAGGTGAAAAAATATTGGCAGATTGCTTATTATTTACGCAAAGAGCTTGCCCAGACCTTATTGTCAGTATAATGGAGTATTCAGTGCATACCTTTTACTTTATCTGATGTACAGTTTAAGTTTACAGGGGAGTGTGTGTGTGTGTGTGTGTATATATTTAATGTCAATGACACATGAATACCACTTGTACTTAATGACATCATTATACACCAGAAGCAAGTTTTTTACATAGGATCATAGAATATTTTGGGTTGGATTATACCTTAAAGATCTTCTAATTCCAACTTTCCTGCCATGAAACAACTTCCACTAGATCAGGTTGCTCAAAACCTCATCCAACTTGGCCTTGAGCACTTCCAGGGAGGGGGCATCCACAACTTTTGAGGAAAATCTGTTACACTGCCTCACCATCCTCACAGTAAAAAAAAAGTCTTCCTAATATCTAATCTAAATCCACCCTTTTTTCCTTAGAACCATTACCCCTCAAACTATCTCTATCTTCCCTGACATAAAGCCCCTCCTTGATTTCTTGCAGGCCCCTTTTTAAGAAGGTTGATCTGAGGTTTCCCTAGAGCTTTGTCTTCTCTAGGCTAAACAAGCACATCTCTTTCAGCCTGTCCTCATGTAGTAGGTGCTCCAGCCCTCTGATCATCTTTATGGCCCTCCTCTGGACTTGATTTAACAGATCAATGTGCTTCTGGTGTTGAAGACTCCAGAACTGAATGCACTGCTGTGATGATGGAAGAAATGGGATGACACAACGATCAATATGATCCGAATGAAGCCATTTATTTTGGGTTAACTGGCTGCCTTTATACCCCAAGCTTGCCAAATATTGATTGGTCAATTCTGCCCTAGTACAAGCATTCATTGGTCACAGCCCAACCACATAATCATGTTGCCAGGGTACATTTCCCGCCTTAAACAGCTTAAACTTGAGGACCATGGCTAAGGCTTCCCCAACTCCACCCAGCTGCAGTGCTTGGGCTGCTCATTGAATGCTGCCACCCATCATACTACTCCACGTGATGTCTCACAAGAGCAGAGCAAGAAGGGAAAAAACCACTTCCCTCAGCTTGTTGGTCACACTTCTTCTGATGCAGTCCAGGATACAGTTGGCTTTCTAGCTTTTCTGCAAGTGCACATTGCTGCTCACATTGAGCTTCTCAACTACCAATACTCCCACATCCTCAGGGCTGCTCTGACTCCATCCTTCACTGAGCCTGTGTTAGTGCTGGGGATTGTCCTGATGCAGGCGTAGGACTTGTACTTGGCCTTGTTGAACTTCATGAGATTAGCACAGTCCCACTTATCAATTTTCTTGAATTCCTTTCTGTATTCCATTTTCCAGAGTTGGCCATTATTTCTCAGGTATTCTTCAAAAATAAGGAAGCTGTAAACTCAATAATGATAAAATTATGTGGACTACAAATTGATAGTATTGAAATAATAAGAAGATTCTCTGAATTTGGAGAGGGTTCAGGAGGGTTGATTTTGGAGTGTTATTTTATTTTGTTTGGATGTTGATCTTACTGCAATCTTTCTAATTCACACATCACCTGGATTATGCTATGTCAGAGTTTAACCCCTGCCTAGCTTGACTGGTAGCTAAACACAAGCAGTCCTCAAGGTCTCAATTCCCTTTCCCCACCCTGCTTCACGTCCTCCCCTTGAGAAAGTTGAAAGGGAAATGAGAGAAGAACACCTTTTGGGTTGGAAACTAAAACTAGAAGAGCTTTAATGAAACAATAATAATAAGGAAAATACTATTCATAAAAATAATACAGTATATGCAATATATGATACTTCCCCTCTCCTTTAATGACACATCACCACAGATGCAGCAGAACAGGCACGGGGAAAAGGGTTCAGGCTGGACTAAGTGGCAGGAAGGAGCTGGACTTAGGAACTTAATTAATGATCTAGGATCAAGGTAAAAAGACAGACAAGGTTCCTATTTGGCACCAGTCATCAAAGAAAAGAGCTCAGCTCTCACGATCCCTCAGTTTTATGATGTATATTGAATGGAATTCTTTGTTAGTTTTGGGTCACCTGTCCTGTCTACTTCTCCCTGTAGGTGTGATCCCTTTTCACGCCTTTCACTTATGATGTTCCACTTGCTCGAGCATGGCCTTATTTTCTACAGGTATATACTCCTGGAGAGAATGGCCCTTAATCATAGAATCACCAGGTTGGAAAAGACCCATCGGATCATCGAGTCCAACTGTAATGTGTTTGAGAAACTGGTTGAGAAGTCTGACAACTTTAGCTTCTTACATTTTTTTTTTCTTCCTGAACTAAGATTTTATCCTTTTCACAATTATAATTTAAGCAGAAACTGTATTTGACATTCAGACACATATAACACTGAAAAGGACATTCAAGTGGTTAATGAGAATTTCAGGAAAGCTCTGCAAAACACAAACCAGGACCTTGGCTCATTTTGGTTTCTGATCTTTAATAACTCAGGCTAAATGGCTCCCCAGTCATTTCTAGAGGAAAAAAACCCTCAGTTTAGTCTGCAAATCTTTACTTTTAAAATATAATTTAGATTCTTTTTGCTAGAAGGGTCATAAACAAGGTCAGAAAAATCAAACATCTCAGTAAGGCAATGTTAGAGAGACAGTCTTCTATGCACAATCTTCTCTAATGAAACAAATAGCATCCTTGATCTTCATGTGGAAAAAGGTACTACTAAAGATGAGATTCATTATGGTCCTACTAATGTGCCCTGAAATTTAGTATGCCATCTATCTTTGATCTGTTAAAGATATATAATTTATGGTTTGAGAAGATGCAAATGGGAGTGAGTAAATGTCACCATACTTCATGCTAGGTGTCTAGATTTCATCTAGACACCCTTTCTAATAGTTACTGTCTGGAATTATAAAAAAATGTCAAAACATGATTTTTCAAGCAGAATATTTTAGGCTCTTAAAAATGAAATGCCATAGCTTTTCTTATGAAACCTTCTGAATTTCAGAAGTTGACTAGACATTCAAGAAAGCAAGAAAGAAAGGAATGGCATGAGTATTTTCTTGTCTTAAGGTAAAGTTGGAGTAAGAATAAATGACTCAGCTTTTATATGACTGTTATGGAGTGGTAGGTTACTGTGTAAACCAGACTGAATTTTACCTGCCCTACAATCTTTTCCATATGGGATATTTCAGCGTTTTCAGGATAAAACAGATAAAGCCACCATCCATTTTGTAGAAACTGGGTTATTTTATCAGGCATAGCCTAAACACAGATTAAGTGTTAGAGGTAGCAGAGACAATAAGCAGAACCCAGTCCTTATGAAGTTGGCTTAGGGAAGGTGCACACATCCAGTTTCATTTTCAATTTCAGTTTCAATGTTAAAATAATTTATCTCAAGGCAATTGACACTTTTCATCTTTTTTTTTTGAGAGTAGTGTTCTCAAATATCTTACTTTTAAATCCTTCCCCAGAAGAATGTATATTTCATTAGTTTCCATAAAACCAGGTATTTATCACAATAGGTGCAGAATTAAATAATAATATGTGGACATTCAAGTTTAGATATCTAAAAGGGAGTTGCAGCTAATACAGTATATTCAAGCCAATGGAAAACAGTGAGTAGAATTGAAGAACTCTTCACTTCATCCTGAAGATGATCCTTATGTTTGAAAAGATTAATATCTGTCTAGAAAAGGTTAACTATACTATTTAACCTTACACTATTTGCAGTGGGACCTGATATCTAGACACTTGTATTTACATGTCTAGAACCTGAAGTGTTGAATACTATTGTGCAGGAAAGGTCATGGGGTGGAAAAATAAAATATTTTAAAAGTCTATTTCAGATGTTCCTGAAAGATGTGGTTTTGAGGTTTGTTGGCAGAAGAGACTTACCTTTGGGTTTTATTTATGGAGTAGTCTGACTATGAGGGTTTTGTAAAATGGCAGAAGAAAGACAGATCTCCTACTCAGTGCAAATTTTTCTTGATTTATAGAGGTAGGGCTTTTTAATTAGGAGGTCGTGGACAAGGCAATCCATTTCTTACTGTTCTCCAATCTTTTCTTTCTGCTCTGAATGCAAAGTTAAGTAACCCATACAGATTTTCCTCAACAAGTTTTTCCTTAAAATCGTTGACTTCTAGTTTACATTGCTTTCTGAAATCATAAAACCTAAATCCTATTCAGGATTTTGTTTAAAATTAGAGTGAAGAGTTTCAGTTATCATCTGAATTTCTTTGGCTAGGTTAAGCTATGATTTGCTTTCTTTGACAAACAAGTTTTAAAGAAACTAATTGATTTCTTTGAATTTGGGTTGTATGCAATTATGTTCTGCAACTAAGCATGTTATAGACAAAGATAAATCTCAGTCTTGGAGAAATGGGAGAGTTCCATGATATTCTTTTGGAGAAATTAAAACAGAAAATGTAGCCTAGTTTTTCTCCTCTGAGTTTTTTCCCCCTCTCACTTTTAATGTCTTCCATAGTTCCTTCATTTTTTTTAATTGTGAAAGCCTGCATCCTCTGGAAACTTAATCTTACCACACTTCAGAGATTAATGCATTACAGGAAAAAAAAGTTGCTCTTCTACTCTGAAATGGCTTAATTTCTGGTGGTCTGCTCCAGCTCTTGAGGAGGATATAGTACTTCAAGGGAACAGATTCTGGAGAGATGTCCATTCTCTTGTGGAGATTTCTGGGGAGACTCAGGAAGAAAGATAGAAGTGAGAGAAAGCCTCATGGAAGATGAAGAGCAAGCTGGCATCATTATCTGAAGGATCTGGACACTAGCTTGGAAAAGGAGTATTAACAAGAGACTCTGAAGGTGTAGTGATGGTGATAGCTTTTTCTGAGTGTCTCCTCCATCTTTCTCTGGATGTAGAACTCCATATTCTCAGGTATCAAGCATAGAATCATAGAATCACCAGGTTGGAAGAGACCCATTGGATCATCGAGTCCAACCATTCCCATGAAACACTAAACCATGTCCCTCAGGACCTCGTCTACCTGTGCCTTTAACACCTCCAGGGAAGGTGAATCAACCACCTCCCTGGGCAGCATATTCCAATGCCTAATGACCCTTTCCGTAAAAAACTTCCTCCTAATCTCTAACCTAAATCTCCCCTGGCGGAGCTTGAGGCCATTCCCTCTTGTCCTGTCCCCTGTCACTAGGGAGAAGAGGCCAGCTCCCTCC